>VDFB02379711.1:97777480-98310293 GCA_007258455.2 Sequoia sempervirens
GGGAAAAAAAGGAGGTTAAGGGTGGGATGGGGAAATGGTGAGAAATCCTGAGGCGGGTAGAAGTAGGATCAGAAAAATGGGGGAAAAATGATGCCAAGAAAAACTGACAAAGGGTCATTGTTATGGATGCAGAATGTTGAGAGTTTGCAGACACAAGAGAGACGGTCTGAGGTGCTGACTAGATGCATGGCAATGATGATAGGCGCTAATCAACAGAGACTAGCAGAGGTAGGACTATTTCACATGCTATCATACCCAACGATTAAGGCCCATAGGGCCATGCTGACAGCCCTAATAGAGCGTTAGGACTTGGAAACATCGACGTTCTATCTACTGACTCAGGAGATGACAATGACTCTGGAGGATGTTTGGTAGATTCTGAGGCTCCCTATAGCAAGGCTTGCAGTTAGTGAGTGTTGGATAGCGGGCGAGGCGCTGGATGAGTCCGTGCATGTTGTTTTTGGCAATGACGATCTACTGATTTAATAGGTGCAACTGGATGTGGACAGATGTCTGTCTTGCAGGGTACCGGCATTGTCTTTGTACTTAGCGGGATCCTAGTGCCAGACCGGAGTGGTCGATTCCTGCATGTCAGGTTCATCAAGGTGATTTGACATATCATCGAGGGCTGAGAGGGGTAGTTTGTGTGGGGGACCTGCATGCTAGCAGAGCTATATCAGGATATGCACCGGGTATGCTATGGAAGGGCGCAGAGTGTGACCCATGTCACATTGCTATAGGTTTGGGCTTGGAAGAACATCAGGGTAACCAAGTCAATTATGCACAGTGCAAGAGAGTGGGATGACAAAGAGGTCATGGCCTAGGGATGGGGACAGAGGTAGGAGCGATACTGCGGTATCGAGATGTTAGAGATGTAAATATATGGAGGAGGCAGTTGGATGATGTGTAGGTAGAGATGAGAGTGTGGCGTCCTTATATGATTTGGCACTTTAGAGGCTGGAGGGACAATGAGACACATAGTGGTTACTTCTTTACCCATTGCTATATTATTGGGAGAGTTTCGCTTGTAGTGGAGCTACACAAACCTGATCGGGTGATGTGCCAGTTCAGAGTGAAGTAGGATATTCCCGTGGGGTAGGCGATGTTCCGACAACTGACACGAGAGCGGCCATGGGGGGCTGAGCTAGAGGCACTGTAGTTTGTGTCATACCCAGATGGGTGGGAGGGGTAGAGGGATGCAAGGGTGACAGATCGATATCAACAATGGTTCAAGCGACATCCAGCGCCACGGATTACCCCAGTAGTGTCGACTGAGGGAGCACTAGGGTTCGGATTAGAGGATGAGAGACAGTTGAGGGCGGCAGGATCGGTACCCCAGGGGTGATAGAGAGGAGACCAGGTGAGAGGAGGACAGCAGGGGGAGGGACAAGATGCAGGTAGGGCAGTCGAGGAGCCAGTGAGGGCAACTAGGAGGAGATGACGACACAAAGCCCGAGGAGGAGATGGAGCGGAGGAGGGAGAGGATGAGGCCAAGGCTATAGCACAGTAGGATAGGGGGTCGAAGGTCCAGAGAGAGAGGAGCCAGGAGGCACGTGCATCCCCAAGAGGTCCGCAGCAAGAGAGAGGGGAGGAGGTCAAGGCCATCGGAGTGCAGGAAAGATAGGAGGCAGATGGGGCCACAAGAGGGGAGCAGCGACAAAGACAGGAGGAGGGTGAGGCCAGCAAAGCGCGGGAGGGGATGATAGGGAGAGGGGGAGCCCCTCGGTGATTGATGTGGATTGGATGGAGGCATCGGCAGAGAGCGAGGGGTATGAGCTGCGAGAGATGGATATTGATTATGATGTGCATGACATCGCACCACTATTGACAACACCACCCAGAGGAGAGGACCCCACAGTGGTGTTGAGGTAGACTCTAGAAAGACTGTGCCTCAATGAGTAGTGATTACGATAGACAGAGGCAAAGTAGGTCAGATTAGAGGCAGCGTTGAGCGAGCTACAGACATGATTCGCCCAGGGTGAGAGAGATTACTCAGTCCTAGCCACACTGGTGTCTGATGTGGAGAGGAGTTTGATGAGAGAGAGAGAGATGAGGCACAAGATGAGGTAGTTGATCTATGGGAAGAGATAGAGAGATTGTGAGTGGAGGTGGCTAGGGTGCATGAGGAGGGAGATGCAGTGAGATGGGAGCGAGACCGTTTGGTGGTAGAGGTGGTGATATGGCAAGCTATTGGAGGGGGGAAAGAGCAGGAGCCACTAAAGATTGAGACAGGGACTGTCGGAGACATAGGGGGTCTGAAGGGATAGATAGAGCACTTACGGAGAGAGAGAAAATCTGCATCAGGTGCAGGCCAAGCTCAAAGATAGGGTTGATTGCTTAGAGCAGTCAGTTGGGGATATGGGGTTGATGCAGTAGAGAGAGGAGGAGATGAGGAGAGAGATGCACATGTTGTGGTCAAAGAGAGATGTGGCACAGACACAGGTGCAGGTCTTAGAGGCAGATAGGGATGTGCTACAAGCATGAGCTTAGGTGGGAAAAAGTGAGAGGCAGGTGGCAGAGTTAAAGGTGTAGTCTCTTCAGAGGGAGAGGGATGCAGTAGTGTCACAAGTGTCAGGTCTTCGACGAGAGAGAGATTTTTTTGAACTAAGACTTCAGGCACTTCAGAGGGACAAGGATGCAGCGGAGGCCCAGGCACAAGCAACTCACAGGGAGAGAGATGTCATAGAAGTATGAATGCAGACACTATAGAGTGAGTGAGACCCAACATAGGCTCAGCTGTGGGCAACACATGGTGCGGGGAGCGAGCCAGGGGCAGAGGTACAGAGGTTACAAGCATAGCTATAGTCTGTAGAGGCTGAGAGAGACATGGCCACAAAGTAGGTGCAGCAGCTGACAAAGGCATAGGAGGCCTGGGTACAGGAGCAAAGAGCTATTTGCAGAGATCGGGACAGGTATAGACTTGAGCGGAATGTTGTTAGGCATCAGGCTACTTAGCACGATGACTATATGTAGGAGGTGAGTTATTGGAAGTGTGTGTATGAGCATGTTGTTCCAGATCCAACACAGGGCACAACATGCTATATCATATAGGTACCTCAAATGTTGGGACCATCCCAGTCATTAAGGACACATACCAGAGGAAACAGTGACTATTGGTGGACTCCTTCTCCTCTCGGTGGTTACCAGGGGACTCCCACCCGTGAGTATCAGGGGACTCCCATGCATAGAGGGCCAGTGTCAGATTCTCCTCAAAGATCAGGTGTGGGTAGCTCATAGTAGGATAGCCAGAGATCAGGTGACATGATACCAATTTTTTTAATAGACATAGTATAGAGCGTTTAGTACTTATCGATAGAGATTAGAGATGCTCTACATCTCTATATTTTTTACCTTATTTGACGATATATGATGGATTTTGTACCTTATTTGATGATGTATGGTGGATATATGGCATACATTGTATTATTTTGATTATGATATGGGACAGTCCTTATTGACACTATGCATTATGTTTTTTTGTGATGGGTGATTCATTTTATGTATGCACATGTATATGATATTTCATACTTATGTGGATGGATGATCTAATTTATTTATGCACATGTATATGATACTTCATGCCTATGTGGATGTATGAGTTGATTTATTTATACACATGTATATGATACTTCATGCCTATGTGGATGTATGAGTTGATTTATTTATGCACATGTATATGGTATGTCATGCTTATGTGGATGTATGATTTGATTTATTTATGCACATGTTTATGAAGATGGATGATTATACATATATTAATGTTGATGATGCAGGATGATATGAATATTTGGTATGCAATGTAATTAGGATGTAAATGTTAATATGGACATGTATGGGTTAAATAAAACTATGATGCTTAATCTAATCAGCCTATGAGCAATGAAATTTATTGAACCTATAATGTAACATGAAATATGAATGAAACATGAGTCCCTATAATGCAAACCTAAGTGTCAATAAGGATCTACATGGTAATGCGGATAGGGGATAGGTGTATTGTGGGTGTGATACCACATCTATCAAAAAACCATTAGTATCCTAAGAGGAAGATCAAGAGGGAAAAAGAGTCAAGACTTGCACAACCTAAATCAAAAGTCATGGGTCATGAACAAAGTTGAATGAAGGGTGTATGTAGTGGAATGTAGTGGGATGTAATGCAGTGCAATTAAAAATGTAATTTTCCATCTTCAGAGCATTGATTTTTGCTATAGCATAAGATATTGAATACCCTGATATGTAAAACCAAGGCAAGTTGGCATCTAATGCATGAAACAATCACAACAAACAGAAAGGCTATCCTGACACCCCAAGGTCACAATGACCTTGGTTGGGCTAGGTATTGGGATAACCACAAAGACACAAGGATGCCCCAGCGTAAAACAAGACCTCAGGGATCTTGGTGGGTACTACTTGGGACAACTGAGGACGCGACAAGATGAGATCTAGATGAAGACCGACACGATGGATGATCCTATGTGCTGACATAGACCAACTGATGAGGATATGAATGAAATAAGCTCAGAGTGGGATACTGAAAATCTCAGGATGGGGGATAACCTAGATGGGTCATCCAATGCTCAATCAAACTATACCAAGCGGCCAAGGACAGGAGGGGTGAGGATGATAGTGCAGATGAAAGCATAAAATAATGAGGATGCACAGTAGATAATGATTAAGCCTTCTAAGGATGATGCATGTTACCAGGTTTTTACCATCCGTACATATCCAAGACACCACCAAAAAGTGGTTTTCACCATAGGATGAACTTATTTCTCTTATTATTTTTGGAATTTTGGATTTTTCTGATTAATTTTTTATTTTTATGATTTTTCTTATTTTTTTTATTTTTTATGATAGGTGAGGTTACCAAGCGGACTTAGGTGTAGAACTTCTTCAGATGCATGATATTGATGGGTTCTTCAAGGGGCTCTCCTTCAAGAGTAGTCAACCTGTATGCCCGAGATCCATATTTGGCAGCTATGATATAAGGTCCCAACCAGTTTGCCTCAAATTTTCCTTTCTTGTCTCGGTCCTACTGAGTACATTGATTCTCTTTGAGGACAAGGTCACCCATCTGAAACTATCGAGGGAAAACCTTCTTTTTGTAATGACACTTGAGGTGGTTCTGATATGCTTGCAGGTGATCGTAGGATTTGATTCTTCTTTCATCAAGTAACTCCAGTTGTGCAAGTCGTGCAACACGAGCATCCTCCTCACTAATAAGATTTTTTAGGGAAATTCTCAGTGATGAGATATCAACTTCAATTGGAAAGATGGCTTTGGCGCCATAGACTAAAGAATACGGAGTGGCCCCTATAGGGGTGTGGATGGAAGTACGATATGCCCAGAGGGCAGGATGAATATGGAGGTGCCAATCTCGACCAGTGTTATTGACAACCTTTTTGAGGATGCAGATGAGGGTCGTGTTGGTTGCTTCTGCCTGACCATTACCCTAGGGGTAATAAGGCATTGACCAACGATGTTGGATATGAAAGGTGTCACAGAGGTGTTTCATGGCTTGGTTTTTGAAAGGTTTTCCATTATCAGAAAGGATGGTGGATGGGATACCATATCTACAGAGAATATGGTAAAGGATGAATTTTGAGATTTGAATATCAGTGATCTATGAGAGTGGCATTGCTTCCACCCTCTTAGTGAAGTATTCAGTGGCAGTAATTATGAATGTATGGATGTTGGATGATGGTGGGTAAATGTTGCCAATCAAGTCAAAACCCCATTGAGAGAAGGGCCACGGTGATAGGAGGGGCTAAAGATCTTGTGCTGGAGTGTGAATCATGCTCTAATGTAGGCCAATAATATCTAGCTCGGAGAATCCTTTTGGCCAAGGCCATACCATTTGAATGAGCCCCACAAACACCACTATGTACCTTTGTTAGTGTCGTATGGGATTCGGTCTCATTCAGACATCTAAGGAGGATCCCATCATACCCGTGACGATAAAGTGTATCACCAATGATAATGTATCGATCCAAACATTGAATAAAGGATTTGTGTTGGTTTCTGGTGAGGTCTGGTGGTAGAATATTATCATGGAGATAGGTGTATATGTCTTGGTACTAGGGGGATGTAGGACCCACGATATCGCACACCATATCTATCTCAAGAATATCATACGTTGGGATTAACAGTTGTTCAACAAGGAACTCACATTCTGTTTGATCTTTAGGCATGTCAATCAGGGATCTGATAGTGGCCATTGCATCAGTTGCTTTGTTTTGTACCCTAGGAATTTGATCAAATTGTATGAAGGTGAAACATTTCTTGAAATCATCAACCATACGTTTATAGGGCAACAACTTATCATCTTTTGTTAAGAATTCATCATTAACCTGCTTGATGACAAACAATGAATCACCAAAGACTTTCAAGTGAGCTATGTGTCATTGCTTTGCAATTCGAAGGCCGATGAGGAGGGCTTCATACTCTGCCATGATGTTGGTACATGGGAGTTCTATCCTAAATGATTTTGGAATGTAGTCACCTTGAGGGGTAACCATTAGAATTCCTGTACCTAATCCATTATGAGTATATGAACCGTCAAAATACAGTGTCCAAGAAGGTGCGTCTATGACTGTGTAAACCTCTTCGTCTGGAAATTCAGTGTCCAGAGGGCAAGCATCTACTAATGGTGCCTCGACCAACTAATTAGCTATGACCTGTCCCTTTCTAGCTCTTCGCTTCACATACTCTATGTCAAATTCACTTAGGATCATGACCCACTTGGCAATGCGGCCAATTAGAGTGGTTCTGGATAACAGATACTTTAGTGGATCAATTTTTGCTATTAATTTGATTCAGCATGTAATGTTAGAGTTTTTGTGTGCTGAAGACTAGTGCAAGGAAGGCCTTTTCCATGGGAGAGTAGTTTAATTCATAGCCGACCAATGTTCAACTGATGTAATAGATTGCTCTTTCTTTTGATGACTCATCATGTTGTGCCAACAATGCCCCCAGTGCGATTGAAGTGGCGGAGATATAAAGTAGGAGGGGTTTCCCTGGAATAGGTGGCATCAAGATCAGTGGATGAGCTAGGTATTCCTTGATCTTATCAAAACGTGCTTGACACTGTTGGTTCCATTGGAAGGTGGAGTCTTTCTTTAGAAGATGGGTGAATGGCTGACACTTATCTGTGAGTTGGGCTATGAACCGACGGATGGACTGCATCTTCCCTTGAAGGATTCTTAATTGCTTCAAATTGTGCAGGAGTGGCATGTCCAGAATAGCCTTCACCTTGGTGGGATCAACCGCAATACCTCTTTGAGAGATTATGAAACCCAACAATTTTCCTGATGTGACACCAAAGACACACTTTTTTGGATTTAGTCATAATTTGTAATGCTCCAACCGTTCAAAGATCTTTTTCAGGATAGTAGGATGTTCTGCTCGGGTTCTAGATTTCCCTAACAATTCATCGAAATAATCCTCCATGATGATATGGATGAGGTCATGGAAGATGATCGTCATTTCCCTTTGATATGTCGCCCCTGCATTTTTGAGACCAAAGGGTATAACTTTGTAACAGAAAGTACCCCAAGGTGTTGTGCAAGCGGTATTGTGTTGATCCTCAGGTGCAATTCGGATCTAATTATAACCAAAGAAACCATCTATAAGGGATAACATCTCATATCCTACAGTGAGGTTGACCAACATGTCAATGTTAGGCAGAGGGAAGTCATCCTTTTGGCAGGCCTTGTTAAGATCTTTGAAGTCTGTGTAGATCCGAATGTCTCCATTTGGTTTGGTAACTGGTACTATATTGGAAATCCATTCATAGTAGTCAATTGGTATGATAAAAATTGCATCTAGTAACTTCTCCAGTTCCTTCTTGACTAATAATGCTACCTGTGGGTGCATCTTGTGAAGCTTCTATTTGATAGGCTTGGCATCAGGGTAAATGTCTAGATGATGAACCACTAAAGTGGGGTCCAAGCCTGGCATGTCTAAATATGACCAAGCAAAGTTAATGATACCCTCTTGGAGTAACTAAAAAATGAATGCAAATTCTAGATCTGAGAGTGACTTGGCCACATATGTGATCCTAGGAGTTTCGGCGGTGCCCATATTAACTTCTCGAGTTTCTTCAATTAGAATGGATGACCATGTAGATAACTGAGTTCCCACAAGGGGAAGATGAACATCTCCATCCTCTAGTGCCTCCTCAAGGTTTTTTCCATCAAATGCATCCTTTATTTTTACTTTTTCAAGGTCAGGAAGTGCCTCGGGGAGGTTTTCACTAGATGACCACTTTTTATTTTTCTTATTCTTATTTTTGCGACTAGAGTGTTCATCCTCCCTCAATCCCATGAGGTTAACATATATATCCACAGACATATTGACAGGTGTGTTGTCACGTAGGTACCAATAATTCAGCTCAAGGTGACGAAGGGATAGGCTAATGGTACAGACGAATAGGCATTCGAACATAGATGATAGGTCAGTGTGATTGACGTCATCGTATGCATGTATGATGGATTCCTCCTTGGGTATGTCTTCCAATGAGCCATCATCCACAACAACACTATTAGAGGTATTAGACGATGGTGCAGGGCCTTTCTACTTTTTATCGTATCTGATGCCTATGTTCTTTAGCAGTTTTGATGTATCAATAGGTTGTAACCGCCCATGTTCTTCTTTACCTAGGCCCCTACCTTGGTAGTTATATTTTTCCACAAACTTAGTTGACCAAGGATATGCTTCCTGAAAGTATTCCTTTAGAGGAGGATCTGGTTGGGGTTCTTCTTGGTATACCCATTGACTTATATCCTCTTCTGGTGCATCTATCTTGATACTGGGGGACCTAAAAGTGGTAGTGGGAATGTTTTTTGCACTGAAGGTGATAGTCTTGTCTTACTTTGGAGTACATGTGAAGGTTGACCATAATCATGTGGTGACAATGGCATGGTTGCTACATTAAGAGCAGTATGCATTTCGTATTCACCACACCCCTTGTCAAAAATCTGAACTTTTGTGACTGGAAGATTGGTGGTGGAAGATGGATTGGTTGTCATGGTGGAGGGTGGATTATCAGATGATGACTAAGATGCCCCCATTTCAACCTCGGGATAGTAATGTAAATGGGGAAAGGATGCTTCTAAAGCGCGGTAGTATTCAAATGGTTGGGGGTCACCATAAATGGTGACCTCTTGTCCATTGACTGGAAATTTTAGGCACTAATGGTACGTGGAGGGGACGGCTTGCATAGCATGGAGCCATGAGTGGCCAAGGAGGAGATTATATGGTAAGTCCAGATCAAGGATAGGACAGGTAGTGTACTACACTATAGGTCCAACCTGAATAGGAAGACTGATAATTCCTTCTGAATTCCTTAGTGCATTATCATAGGCCTTGATCATGATGATTTGATTACTTAAGTCTACTTGAGTGTACCCCACCTATTTTATGAATTTCAAAGTACATAGATTGAGGGTAGAGCCATTATCTACCAAGACCCTTTTTATTTTATGACGGGAAACTACGACTTCGATATACAAGGGGCGATTATGATTGGCATCAATATTTGGCATGTCATTTTGGCTGAAGTGCAGTTGATAAGATAAAGCTAGGTGTCCTCCCAAAGCTTGGAATCATGTAGGATCGATGTCATTAGGCACATGGGTTTCCTGTAAGGCTCTATTGAGGATTTCTTGATGTACAGGGGAAGACTTAAGTAGATCCAAGATTGAGATTTGAGCAGGGGTCTTCCCTAAGTGATCTAGAATGTTGTACTTAGAGTTTACAGGACTTGGTTGGGTGAGTGTAGAGGCCGTAGGGATAGTGATGTGGGCTCATCATGTAGTAATAGCACACTGAGCATCTTTGGCTTTGACATGTATCATAGAGACACGGGGTTCTACCTGCTTAATGTAATGAATAATACCCTCGTAATTGAGGGGTACATTCTTATAGCTTACGTTATTTGTGATGTTGTCATGGGGATTGCTACTGGAGGCGCTCGCGCCTTGATTATGGTTTGGAAAGGCATTTTGATATATCTGTAATTGAGCATTAGACGATGAAGCTTGACTAGTGTCGAATTTGATATCCCCTCGATCAATAAGATCTTGAACATAGTTTTTGAGACTGTTATCAATAGATTTGCACCCTGCTGAATGCAAGATTCAGCAACCTACTGAAACATGGAAACCTCCTTCAGATGTGGGTGACCTGAGCAAAGAAGGAATCTCCAGAGCGAGTTGGTTCTCCGAATGATTGATCCTATTATTAAAAAAAAAATCTGAGGAAAGGGATAAAAGATTATTGAAACTAAATCCTATGACTAACAGATGACTTACAAAACCTGATAATGATTTAATGATGATTTTGATCTCTTCCTCACAAACAGCTTTTAGAAAAACACAATATCTCACAACATCTCATGAACAATTGATACATAAATGATTTGCATGAAAACCTGACTTGAAGTACAACATGCAACCTGTATTTTGAACTTTTTGCATTAAGAATTACAGTCTAAGGACATAACAAGGATTTTGTAAATAGAAATCACAACATAACATTAAACTAAAACTGCAAGTAAACACAGAAATTAGAAGTAGGAATGTTGTCTTTATTCAACTGAAGGAGAATGCCATAATCTAAAACTGACTACAAAAGGTTCACAAATTCAAAATTGTGTATGAGCAAGAACTCCAATCTGAACTGAGAAGGATCCCTAAAAAGACTAAGTCTTTTCAGAATATATCTCTCAAGAAACCCTAATCTGAGTTCACAAAGAAGCTCAAGGAAAAAAGCTTCAAACTGTCTCAAAAACTGCATAAAAGCAAAAAAAAGTATACTACTTTTACGATCAAACTATCAAGCCTCTAAAAATAGGCTGAATCCGCTTTAAAATCCAGAAAAACACCTTATCTCTCCAAGATAAGACTCAAATCCGACCAAGAGAAGAAGTCAATATGAATCTGCTAAAAATAGTAAGAAATCATAAAACAATTTATAACAGATTGCTTTACGATTCTGCTTTACAGGGTTGCAGATTTTATAATTTGTCTATTTTTTGCAATTAAAAGATTATAAAATCTTTTTCAAAAAAGAAAAACATTCTTATCTCTTCATACAATGCTTTGATTTTCTCAAAAAATCATAAAAATAACATCTCCTATCTATATCTCCTTTCCCTGAAAATAATTTCCCAATCTACAATTGATTTATCAAAAATCAATCAAAACAATTAATATGCATGGATATTAAAATTGATTTCTTAAAATCAATGAAGATATAACCTAATGCATATGCTTACTCTCAAGGAAAATTTCTCCAAAATCTGAATGATGTTTTCAAAACCTTTGAAAATAATTAAAAGCCTTAAATCACTTACCACTTTTTACTAAGGCAATGACCAAGGCCTAAAGTCTTCGAATAACAAAAGACTTAAGGCAAAAATTTGGTCACTCCAACCTCCTCATGGCTCGACCTAACATGTGAAATCGGCCATATTGAACTTTGCAAAAAGAGAAACCTAAGTTCAAACTAGGGAACAACAAAACAAGGGTAAACCATAATTCACCATTTTGCATTTTCTGACTTTTGGGAAAAATGCTCTGCCTGAAAGAAATGTGCCACCATGTGAGAAATTAGGGTTTTGAGACTCCATCTATGTTTTCTAAAGACTACTAGAGCTCCATTGTGGTTGAAACTTCACCAAATTTGGTCTTTTTTAGGCATGGTAAGCTTGATTATCATTTACTTGCTTCTTTTCTAGTTCCTTTTAATAAAAAGAGCTCCACTGGTCATGGATGAAGCAAGCTTACCCGATGCATTTGGCTCATTTTTTGTGTTTCTATTTTGTTTCTATTAATTTGGGCCGCCATATATGAGCTCGAACTGGGCATTTCTCTTTGGATTCTGTGAAAATTTGAATGAAGGCTCCTTTTCAACACCATGGGCAGGTGAATGTTTCATTTCTCCATGTATTTTGCTGAGAGTAAAGCCTCTTTGGCCACAACAGTAGCAAGTTGGACTGATGAATTTTAATTTGTTGTACATGTTTGTTTCTTGCTGGCTGCCATGTATGAATTCGAGCTATGAGTTAATGCTTTGTGCAAGCTTGGCCACGGCATGCTATCTCTCTTAAATGCATAGAATGGTAAGTTATTGTCTTTCCTCATCCCTTTCTTTGTCAAATAAAGAGTTTACTTATTTCTGCTCAAAGGAAAACTTGTGAGAGATCTATATTTTTTGTAAAAGATGATTATATTGTAAAACTATGGGCCATCACCCAGGTCGCGGCTAAGCTCATGCATTTCATCATAATTTCTTGTGATTCTTACTATGGATCAAACCCCATGTGGGTGTTTGCTATTTTGAAGGAACTTTGATTATTCTAAGACCTTCTGTTGAAAGCCAGTATGTTTCACCATGACATCTATAAACTCTGTTCCTCTTTCAAAACCCCAACGTGGGCTTTTCTTAAAATGAAGAAAACTGTTCATTTAATTTCTTGAAAACTGGGCTTCTTAGCATTCAAATTCTTTACTTTTTTAAACATACTCCCGTATTTGTCCATTGTGAAGAGAAGTACCTCTGAATGTATTACTAAATGCATTATTATTTCCATACTGTTTTCTTCGCACACAGAACTTTTCGATTGAATTTGTAGACTAGCCAACATCTCAACTCTATTTTGACTTCATGCAAAGATTTAAATTAAATTATTGTAGTTCTGACAACTGTATTTCATCCTTCAGCTAAATTAAAACTTTTAGAAACACTTTTTCCCCTTTCCTTATGCTCTGTCACCCATTTGATTATTTCTAAAATGACCTTTACCTGTTGTATTTTTGCTTTAAAAAAAAATGACAAATGCAGAAACAAGATTCTAAAGTAATGAAAACTTGGATTACTTTACTCCACCGTCCATCAAAAAAAGAATTGTCTACCGCACTTGCACACTGTATTCGATGAAGATCCACATATTTGATCTTCAAAAAGCCCTTGCTTTTGTCTTTGCACTTCACATTTGCTAATGCGAACAATGGCATCTATATTTTCCAAGCCTCTTTGATTCTGCCTCCTTATTAACTTTCCTTGAAGAACCACAGGAAGATTGATTTTCTTGATTCGATTCTTGGACTTATGCAGAAATTTTAATTGAAACATTGCAACTCTATGGACTACATCTTGATTTTTTAGTGCCCGATTAACACTTTCGGGATACCTTTTTTATGCTTTTCATTTCCTTGTCATTCTGGAAAGCTTATTATCACCATGCAATTCCCAATGCTACATTTGTATTATTAGCCAACTGCATTTGTATTATCATTGGAATGCAACGTCTGTCTTTCATACTCTTGGGCTTCAACCTGGCACTCTTCATGCATTTTTATGCTCCATTTAACAAGTTGTTCTGTAAATATGTTCTCTTCCATGATGAAAATTGAAACAAAACTCTTCATTAAGGCATAATGTATACCTATTCACTGTCCTTGGTTGTAAGAAAGAAAACTGATGAACTGAAAACATATATGATTATGATGAACAAACAACACAGAATGTGAACCATTCAATAATGTTTGATATAACTATACTTGGTTAAGTGATTGAGTGAAATAAACTCACTGTTCACTTGTAGCTTTCAGAAGGCTAAACCTGATTGTTATGAATGCATAGTTGGTTTAGTAGCTTGATAGATAACTATGCTTTACTCTTTCAGTTGTATATCACTCCTTTTGATGAATATATGATGATGTAATCTTTAAATCAGCCCACTTGTAATGAATAAGGGCAACATGTTGAGCTCTACCCTTGTGCGAGCACATTTTTCTCCACATGCTTGATCTTCAAATAATGATCAGCTTCGTGATTTTCCCTATAACTGCACAAAGAAACAAACAATGTTAGCATAAAAACAAGATACGATGATGATCATGTTGACGTTTCTTCTTCAGCTCATTTCTTCTATACTTTTCTAACTGTTTCAGTGTATGATTAATAGTAGGTTGCACTATTGATGGTGACTCATATAGGTTTCTTGATAATAAAACCCTCTAACATCCCCCTCTTTCTCTTACAGGTCAATCAGAGCTTGAGTAGACAAAGGTGCACCATTCAGTGTCGACCATCAGCCAAAACAGGCAATGATGATTATGTCGTTTACTTATGTGATTTTTCCTTTGCATCTTCCATAGTGTACTGTACTATTAATGGTACATTGTGACAATCACATCCACGACTTGTGTGGATATTTGATTTCATCTTTATGCTTTTCATTTGAAAAGAAAATGCATTTCACAACAATGTTGTAACATCATTTGGATTCTTGCAATCAAATGAAGCTATGTAAATATGAATCACTCTATGAAATAAATGAAAGAATTTGAAATGCTTTGTTGCTTATATGCTCAATTCTATACTTTATTTAATCTTGGAACATTTGAATAACACCTCCGAAATTTTGATTCTTAAAGCATGACTGTCGCTTAAAGAATAATGAACAAAGTGCAAACAACACTTAAGCATAATCTGTAATTTCACCTTAAGATATAATAATGTTCAGCCAGCTCCACCAATCGAGTTGTGGTGAAAATTGGTAACAGAGACCTTGACACTTATTCAGAGTGTGTCCTTTGATTTTATGGAACTCACAATATTCATTTTCCCTTAAGCATGTAGGCTTAGGTTTGGATTCGTCAAGTGGTTTAGTGACAGGGTAAGTGATTGGGTAGTTGATTTGTATCAACTTATTGAAGACGACACTCAGGGGTTCTCCTAATTGAGTATATTGGTGTTTAACATTCCCCTGAATTTTTTGGTTTGGTTGTTGAGGAGGACGAGGTACCCCCTGTGGTCTGAATATGGCGTTAGGTACGGATGGTTGTTGTCTCTAGGATGTATTAGCCACTTGGACGTGTTTAGGATCAGTGACGTCATCATTCACTGTATTCTTGTTCTTGTTCCAAAAATGTGGCTTGTCACCGAATGACCTTTCTTTATTACGGTTATGTATTTTGATGTGCCCTTTGGCAACAAGGGCATGTTCAAGGATAGGTCCCTTTTCCACTAGCTCCACGAAAGTGGTGACACAATGTAACCTAAAATTATGAGCCATGTCAGGATGAGAATTCTCCACAAAGAGGATGACCATGTCCTTCTCTTTTAGAGGGGTCTTCATTCGGCTTGCCAGCACACGCCACCTTTGAAGGTAGCTAGAAAAGGTTTCCCCCTCATGTTGTTTCTCTTTGAGGAGATCTAAGGTGTCAATGCCCTTCTCCAAATTGAAGGAGAAGTAGGAGACATTTTTCTGACAGGTCCGCAAAATATTTTATGGACCCTCTTTTGAGGTCCCACTCTAGGGCAATGCCTGTCAGGCTCCGTGGGAATAGGTGCAAGAGATAATTGTCATTGTGCATAACTTCCTGGCACTGGGAGTAGAACTCTTGCAAGTGGGCCTTAGGATCTTTGTTCCCCATGTATCTATCAAATTTTGGTATTTAAAAATGTTTAGGGCAGGGGATCAACGAGATGGAGGGATTAAATGGATATGGGCATATATCTTCGAATTTGAACAATTGTTTGCTAGTCCTAGCTTGAAGATCTTTCAGAGCGGCTTTGATTTCTAACACATCTGAGTTGACTAGTGGTAGGTTGGATGGATATGGATGGTAGGACGATAAAGGATCCTATTGAGAGAGCGTTGGATTGTTGAAGTATGGAATTTGATAGTGGGATGATGACATCCCTTGTTGGTATGCTGGTGGATTTGTTGATACAGGGGTTTTTGTTGTGAGGTATAGTATAGATTTGTTTGATAAAAATGTGAGGTAGGTTGTTGAGGAGCTTGGATGTGATGTTGCGGATTGACCTGATAATACTGAGGGTATTGTTGCAACTGTTGGGAGGCTGCATAAGGTGGTTGTTACTAGGACTATTGTTGGTTATGGTAATAATGATGTTGTGGTGGTTGTTGATGTGATGTGAGATGTTGTGTGGGTCGAGACAGGATGTTGTATTGAGATTGAGCTCGCGGTCATAGGATGGCTGCGAGGAACGGGGATATGGTTTGAGTGGGAGGTCAGGACGGATTGCTTTGCGGCTGGTATGGTGGTTGTTGTGAGGAAATCGGTGGGTTATATAGTGGTTGTTGTTGTTGGGGCGATTGAGATAACGTAGGGGGATTTTGCAAAGGAGGTTGTTGGGTTCCAAAGGGGACATTCACAGGTGGTAGGTTAGATTGGGGGGGCTATGTAGATGCATATCAAGGTGATGGTAGTTTTATGGCCGCAAAAGGTGGAGGAAATGTAGTAAAAGGGGTTCCCCCAGTGCTGACAGGAGGGGGATTTGAAAGGGGTGGTGTTGTTAGCATTAATGGTTGTGGTTGTAGGATCTTTTGTGGCATGCCAAAGGAAAAAGGATCGTTGGGATCAGTGGTTTGGTGAGCCCCTACGACTGAGATTGCAAAATTTGGGGGATTGCTAATGGGATACAGAACGGCGTTTCTAAATTTAGGTTGATACCAACCTTCTACGGGAGGAACATTGGGGATGTATGAACTACCTAGTGCATTGTGTGAACCTTGGGGTATGTTAGGTGTGGAACCACCATACTTGGATAGGTCGATACCTGATGGAAGCTTGGCTCCTTTTTCAATTAAGTGGGCCAAGATTTCTTCTCCATGTTTTTCAAGAGGGTGATATGTCATTTGCACATTGACCAGGTTACTAAAGTGTTCCTTAAATTTAATTTCGAGTTGAATGACCATGTTTTCATCCTCGAGGGGGGATGTGTTTTCACCATCGATATTGGATTGTCATGAAGTACCATTGTACGGATCCTGAGGGATGTTCACACCATTATGGGGGTCTTGTGAGGCATTAGCTACATTGTTCAGATCTTGAGGGATGTTTGGTTGGGATTGTTGTTCGGCCATTTTCCTTATTTGTGACCGAGTCTAAATGGGCATGCAAGATGATATGATGGACTAGGATGACCTTGGTGATGAAAGGATTGATTTGATTTGATGATTGATTATCCAACAAGGATGTGGCTCGATAGGATTGATTCGATTTGATGATTGATTAGCCAACGAGGATGTGGCTCGATAGGATTGATTCGATTTCACCGAGGTGGATTTGGTTTGATGAGATTGGATTGGGTTGATTGGTAGATGATTGGTTGATCTGAATTGGATGATATGATGATTTGATTTGGATTGATGATTGATTAGGATGAATGATAATTATCAGAATCTAAAACCGAGTTCAAGAGTGATCCTTGGTAATGCTAGGTGTTGATTAATCGACTAAAGGGTGGATGTATGATAACGACACTAAATCCAAATTGAGATTGAAGTGGATTGATTGGGCCAATAAGGATGACTGACTTAGGATGGATGACTACTCTAAATCAGTTTTGATGGATGACGATTAGAGATGAACACCTAGGTCAATTTGGATAGCCACTTTCACGAGGTTTTAATGGGATACTGGTGGTCTGAAATGGAGAAACAACAACTAGAATGTGGGTTTGAAATGGGTAAATGAGGACTCTGAATGGGTGAACGAATGCACGAATTGAGGGGATGACCATTTAGGATGGCGAGTAGATTCTCGAAATGGATGTTCAGAACGGGGAGACGAGTGATCGAAATGATGAAATGAGGGTCCCAAATGATGAAACAGATGAAAAGGCTGATTGGTCAAGGGTGAAGTCCACCACTATGAAGGGCAGGTCCACCCAAGGAACAAAAGATGGTCAAATTTTATCAAAACATGCATGAAAGGGGTGGGTCAAAGGTCAGCTTCGCCCCTAGATCGGTCAAGTCCACCTGTGGAGGGCAAGTTCACCTGTCTAGAGGTCAGGTCCACCTGTCGAGAGGGTAGGTCCACCTATGGAGAAAAAGTTGGTCAAAAATGGCTAAAACGGGCTCTAAAGGACTGGTTTATAGGTCAGGTCCACCCCTAGAGGGCAAGTCCGCCTATCGGGTGGGCAGGTCCACCTATGGAGCAAAAAATTGGTGAAAATTGGCTGAAAAAGGCTAGAAAAGGCTTGTTCAAGGTCAAGTTTGCTTGTTCAGAGGTCAGGTATGCCTATTTAGTGGTCAATTTCACCCTTGAATAGGTTTAAACTTGAATTTTGACAAAATGACTAAGGAAAAGGAATCAAAACACAACAATCATCAATGAAAAGGATATGGATGAGTGAAATTAATCAGACAATCATTGGTTTTGCACAAAAGATAATTTAGACAACACAAACCTAAGTCTAATAGAGAGGGTATGGCCAGCAAAGTCTTCTAATCTAGGATGAACATGGTTACTAGGGAGTCCTTAATATACACCTGGTACGTGAGGCCCAAACCGTGAACACCAACCCATTACAAGCGTGAGTCGGGAACTTTAAAGGCTCAGACCAACTCTTCACATCATCCCAACGCTTCGCCAATTACACCGTAGTTGGATTGAGGTACAACTTTCACTCTCCCCCCTTTCTATACCCCGCTGGTACACATGGTTGGAATCGTCCCTTGGGGTGATGAAATCTCCAAGCAGATCCTGCTAAGAAAAATAAAAAAGGATGACTTTGTTAGAACTATAAATTTTTGAATAATTTAACAAGCCTTTCATATCCCTAAGTTTCTAATCGAGTCCTCACCATGTGCCCAGGGCCTCTCTTCATAATATTTTTCTCACATTTTTCCCATATTTGTCCCATAAAATCCATCTAGGTTTGATTATTTCACATAATATTCCATATCGGCATGAGATTATTAAGGTCTCCCCAACCCATTATGTATTTTTGCTAATATATATCTGTTGTAGGTCTATCAGCAAGACTTATTTAATGTCACATCAATTGGATTTCATCTACAAACACTTATCGATAGGACATTGTTCATTGTTTCAGCGACAGAGGGATCCCCATCAACGTGAGTGCCATCGTCAGAATGAAGTCATAGCGAACTCTTTATGTCTCATCGACTAACACACAGAATGATGTATCGGCTAGACTAAGGGTATTTGGGATGAAGTCTTAGCAAACTCATGGTGTCTTACCGACCTACGATAGAAGGAATATATTGATGGGAACTCTTTCATCAGGGTGGGTCACAACAAAGCTATATTGTCTTATTAATTGGCGCATGTGGATTCATTTCGGCCAAACCAAAAGACTTCGGGGTGAGGTCTTACCAAGTGTATTATGTCTCACTGACTAGCACATGAAAAAAGCATTTTGGCCAAACAAAATGTATTCGGTATGTGGTCTCACCGATTGGGTTATGGCTTACCGACCACTAATAAATATATACATATCGGTAGGAGTCAAGGGCGTCGGGATAACATCTCATCGAAAGCGTCGGGTCTTGCCAATAAAGCACAAAGGGATTCCATCAGAAGATTATCGGGATGAGATCACATAGTCTTGCCGACCCACATGTCACACTGATGAAATATTTCGAGGAGAGTCACCGAATAGAGTATGTTGGAAAAAATAGTTCGGCAAGAAAATTGGCATTGGTATGAGTCTTTTTGAGTTTAAAGTCTTGCCGATAGAACTCACCTCATCAGTAAGATTATTTTCATTGGCAAGAAATATGAAAGTCACGCCGAAGTGTGTTTCATTGGTGAGAAAATGATCATGTCCCAGCGACAAGAATGTATCACGGGGTATTTCGGTATGACGAAGTATCATCTATGGGACATCTCCCTGACTTTGAACGTTACAGCGACACATGAGATGGAAGGAATGGCTACAGGACATTGGCCTTTGGTGTGACTGTGGGATGTCTTGGTGAGTGTTTGGCGAATGTTAATTGAAGTTGATTGCAGTTGCTCGCCGACATGTAATTTTGAAGCGATGTGTCTTTTCAAATACTGATGTATATATATCCATTTTGGATTGTGAAAAACATATAAGGAGATGGTAGATAGTAGATAGACAGTAGATAGATTAGAAATGGATTCAGTAGAATAAAATTTCCACAGAACAAAGACTATAGTTGCATGATTTCAAAATGGAGATATTTATCAAAATCACTTGATGTGGCAGCATATTTCTGGTGTCAATTTTCTGTTGAATTTATTGAAAGTATTACTAAAGTTATCTCCACGATTGATGCTTTTTGGTTGTTTAAATTGATGTAACAATTTTATATTCAGTTTATCAATGCACATTTGTTGTATCTGTGTGGTTAATTGATTGGTTCTTTCAAGAAAAGATTAAATCCTTTTGGTTGATCATAGTAATCAAAAAAATTCATCTGGATCATTAAGAAGAGCTTAGTAATCAAAGTCTTGCATGATTATACAAGTTATAAACAAAACATATGCCAAACAATTTGAGTGTTTTCTAGAAATAAGTTGCCCATTTCTATTTCATTTGACTCCACATACCCAATAAGGCACTAGTCTCTACATTTTTCACCATTTAGATTCATTCATTTTCTTTACATCTGTTAATTGAACATATTAGGGTTTAGTTTTGAATATCGCTATACAATTTATACCCAAATTGATTTCATTTGTCCAGTCCTACTTGCCATTGTGGGAAAAACATTTCAAGAGGAATAAGTACATTAAGTCTGCTTCATTCATATAGGTACACCCGCCAAGGTCTAGCAGCACCTGAAGAGTAGAAGGTCTAAATCTTTTGACCTTGTCTGTTGCCCTAAAACGTATTGATAGTTTGGAAGCCTCTTGAGGCATTCCGCCTATGTTTTTGAGAGCTAACAAAATGGTGACTCTGTTGGGGACAAACATTAGAATATTCAGTTGAAGACCACCATATAGAGTCATTGAATAAAGATTTATAATTTGAAAAGTTATAGAAAAGGTGATTCCGTTGGGGAGAAGATCAAAAATAATCATTTTCCTACTTTCAGAAAAGTAAGTGGCGACTCTGATAAAAACATTGCAACATGAATGGAAGAAGATCTCAATATAGGGGAGGTCATACTAGGGCTCCTGCTGACAGCAGTAAATGGGCACACAAAGATGATAAGGTTGACAAGGGTAAAAGGATAAGTGAGGACATGTGCATGACAAAAAAAGACAAATCATCAATACAACATGGTGAAACATATGACCGTTATGATACATGGAGAGATAATTCAAGTGCAGAACCTTGTACCCCAGAAGATCAAAGAAATCATTTTTACGATCCTCAGAAATAGGCAGAGTGGCATGCTAAATTTGAAGCTAAACGACTCAGATGTCAACACGAATATGATCAAAAAATGGAATGTAACCAAAATGAGTCCAATGATCATGAGACTCCTCAAGAAGATTATGAATCTTTAACTTATGAAGAAGTTAAAGCACAGTTTGAATCTCATAAAAAGGAGAGGGAGGAGCAGGAGAAAGCGCAGATGATACAAGCAATGAAAGAATTCAAATTTCAAAAAACTCAGAACATTACTCATATAGCCGGTTGCCCCCCAAAGTATGTACCACCTCATAAATAGGGTAATCATGGTGCAGGGCCTTCTAAACCACCAAGGGTCCCTCACTATCAAGTAGGGAATCAATACAAATAGCCAAATCATCCACCTCATATTCCCACACAATATACAAATGTTCAGCCACCTCATGGTCAACATTATGTGCCACATCATAACACACAATATAATAACCCAATGTACTGGTACCCACCTAACCCTCCTCCTCATCAGTATACCACCATGATCAGACAATTTGATTTGGCAGGATTTCAATTATACCCTTACCCCATGGATGGCAGTTGGAGAGATCTAGTGCCTAAATTTACAAGGAGTAGTGCAATTTCTGTTGAAGACCATTTAAGGAGTTTCAATGCCTTCATTCAAGATTTGGATGTACCTTGAGTTTCAATGCCTTCATTCAAGATTTGGATGTACCTTATCAAGATTTGCATATGAGGTTATTCATGATGTCACTTCCTGAAGAAGCCAGAGATTGGTTTAACAGCCTAACAACAGCCTCTATTGATTCTCTCCAAATATTTCAGGACCGGTTCCTCGAGCAATATGGGAATCAAAGTGCACCTGATGCTGCTCTTCATGAATTGATGTGAATTCAGAAAAATGAGAATGACTCAATTTATGATTTCAACTGAAGATTCAATAAACTGCAGAATAAAATGCCTCCTAGATCAAAGTTTTCAGATTCTGTAGCATTGAGTGTTTATTTGAATCCATTCGATCCTAAAACAAGGTATGAATTGAGAAATAGGTTCCCAAGAGACTTAACTAAAGCTCAGAAGACAGCATTAACAATTGAAAACAATAGGAGGGTTGTTGGGATAATTGATAAAAGAGACAACCATAGGGCTCCCCAACATACCAACAATTATCAGTATAAGCAGGACAACACATACAGGAATGAAAGGCCTAGGCTGCATGACATGCCCTATAACACAAATTGGCAGGATGGAAAACCTATAACAGATAAGCCTAGAAACAAAGAAACTCCTGATCCATTGAGGAAGAAGGGAACCTATATGGTGAATAATAATTATTTATGTGAAGTATGTGATAAGCCACATTCCCCAGACTATTGTGTTGTAGCCCAAAGAATGCAAGAGGAAGGAATGTTGAGAGGAAATAGTGGAGAAGATCACACAGTGTATTTGACTTCAAACAATTTTCACCATGTGGAGGAGAGGTACTCATCTTCAAATGATGAAGGTTATGAGTATGATGTTTCAAATCAGAAATACAATGTCCACATGGTTGAGCAGCAGATCCTTTCTGACTCTAAAGAATATTATACAAAGCAACATTCTGTTGAAACACCTAATCAATGCAGTATGAGGAAGCTTACTGAGGAAGAGATAGAGAGATTAACTGTTGTTGCAGTTGAAGAAGCAAAAAGTAAGTGCTAGTTGACAAATAGGACCGTAAATGAGAAGGAAGGTGTCCCCAGGGGAATCTTTGTGAAAGAACAAAAGGCGACACAAGGAATTGTGAAAAAGATAGAAAATAAACAACATGATGAAAGTAAACAGAATCTTGTCCAAAAGGAGGATGTGAAGGAATTACACAAAGAAATGAAAAAGCATGAGCAACCAAATAAAGGAGAAAAGGAAGAAAACAAAGGAGAAACACCAGAGCAAAAGAAAGTGGTTAAAGTAGAGGGTTCTTCTTTTGACTTCACTCAGGCTTTATCTCAGGTAAAGATGTCTGTTCCACTACTTGAGATGATGAAAATTAAGGAATACAGAGACAGTGCAGTTCAATTAATAACACATAGTAATTCTGGAAGTAAGAGGGCCACTAAAATTATTAATCAAATAGAGAAAGTAAATATCCCAAAAGTGTACCTTAGTAATTCAGTGTTAAATCCCCCACCAGTTGATCCTTTTTTCACTACATTACTAATAAATAACAAATTGTTGAGGAACTGCATGATAGACTCTGGCACTGCCATGAATATTATGCTAGTAGGAGTTATGAAACAACGTGGTATGTGGGTGGATACTGCTGGAGGGAAGTGCTATGCAATGGATAACAGACATGTTCCTATGGTGGGTATAATGAAAGATGTTGAAGTCAAGTTAGTTGCTTATCCTTAGGTGGCCTATAACATTGATATAATAGTAATTGACACCCATCCTTAGTTTGGGATGCTTCTATCAAGACAATGGACGGTAGCAGTTGGTGGAAATGTCCAGTTTGATCTATCTTATGCAACAACTCCAGTAAATGGTCAGGAAGTGACATTATACAGGGAGCCAAGGATGAATCAGGTTGTTGACTGTATACCACAAAATCAAATCAATTGTTTTTGTGATGTTGATCTTGGAAGTTTTAAGATAGAACCAGCCCAGCCAGAATTAGTCAATACTGACCCAATTGAAAAGCATGTGGCACAAAACTACAATGAAGTGTGGAAAATGTATTTTGATGGGGCATGCAGCCAAGAGGGTAATGGAGTTGGGATTGTGTTTGTTTCACCTGAAGGTATTACATTTAAGTATCCATTCTTGCTAACATTTGAATGTACAAATAATGTGGCAGAATATGAAGCTTTATTGACAGGTTTGAACATAGCTGTGAAACATAAAATCAAGTTGTTGGCTATCCTGGGGGATTCTGAGTTGGTTGTTTCACAAGTTAAGTCCAAGTATGTAGCAAAACATAAAAGATTGAAACAACATAGGAATGTTGTATGGGACACAATTGAGTTGTTTGATGCATTCTCAATTGAGTGGATTGATAGGTCAAAGAACATAATGGCAGATTTTTTAGCAAATGTGGCACTGAAAAGAGATGGCATTACATTGGCTAGAGTATCACAGATTGAGTTCAAGACAAGGCATGTTGTTCCTGATAACATATATAGTTGGCAGGTCTTTAGTGATGATACTGACTTTTTGAAATTGCTCCACTGTATAGATCAGTATTAAGCCCAAGAAATTGATTTCAATGCCTTTGTTGAGGAAGTGGATGGGAAGCAAACAGTATTTGGAAAGGAGATCTTATAGCTTAAAAAAAATAAGCTTCCTAAAGGCTTAGTGGCATTGGAGAGGGTCTATGATGGAAATGATCGGTCTCTCATGAAGCAAACACCAGTTAAAAGGGAAGATATTGAAGATATTAACTTGGGAATTGAAATTGAACCAAGAAAGGTGTACATAGGGAAGAAAATAAGCCCTACAATTAGAAGAATGTTGATAGAGTTGCTGAGAAAATATAAACATGTGTTTGCTTGGTCTTATGAAGATATAAAAGCATACAGGGAAGATTTGTTTCAGCATGAAATACCATTGAAGCCAGATGCTAAGCCATTCAAACAAAAGCAAAGACCCATAAATCCAACATTGGAGCCTAAGATGCAGGAGGAATTGGCAAAGCTCAGAGATGGGGGAATCATTAAACCAATCAGGCATTCAATGTGGGTATCAAACTTGGTCCCTGTGAGAAAGAAAAATGGAGATATCAGGCTATGTGTAGATTTCATAAATCTAAACGTGGCATCCCTCAAAGATAATTATCCTCTACCCAATATCGAGGCTATATTGCATAAGGTAAGAGGGTGCGAACTATTATCTATGATGGATGGGTTTTCAGGGTATAACCAAGTCAAGGTCAAATAATCTAAGCAATATAAGACACCATTTACAACTCCTTGGGGGACATATGTTTATCTAAGAATTCCATTTGGTCTCACCAATGCAGGAGCAACTTTCCAAAGAGCGATGGATGTGGCATTTGTAGATTTGATCAATGTTATCATGGTGGTGTATCAGGATGATCTGACTGCTTATTCAAAGAAGTTTGAAGATCATGTTCAACATCTAGAGAAGGTATTTATTAAAGCCTTAGAATATGGTATCAGTTTGAACCCTAAGAAGTGTCATTTTGCAGTCACAGAGGGTAAACTCTTGGGACATATTATTTCAAAAGAAGGGATTAAGATAGATCTTGAGAGGGTTGAGGCCATTGATAAACTTCTTGTCCCTAAAACTGTTAAGTCTATACAGTCATTCTTTGGACAGATTAATTCTGTTAGGAGATTTGTTTCTAACTTTGCTGAGATCATTAAACCCATATCAAAGATGTTGAAGAAAAGACAAAAAGTAGAGTGGACTACAGAAGCCTTGGAAGCTTTTATATCCATAAAAAGGGCCATCAAGGAAGCTCTCGTCCTTAAGTCTCCAAATTTTGCAAAACCTTTTCAAATATTTTCATTCACTTCAATGCACACCATTGCTATTGTTATGTTACACAAGAATGAGGATGGTTATGAACAGCTTGTGTCTTTCTTTAGTAAGTCATTGCAGGGGTCTGAATTAAAGTATGATATAATGGAAAAATAGGCATTTGCATTAGTGAAAGCTATAAAAGCTTTCAGGCCATATCTTGTTGGAGCAAATGTGGTTGCTTATGTTCCTCATGTAGCTGTCAAGGATATTCTAACACAGTCTGAAGTAACAAGAAAAAGATGCAAATGGATTAACAAAATCCAAGAATTTGACATGGAGATACAAATTACTAAACTAGTAAGAGGTCAAGGCTTGGCTAAGTTGATGACAGAGGTGAATATTGAAGCAAATCAAATTTGCAATGTAGAAGAAGAGACTGCAATTGCGAGTATTGAGCATACCCCATGGTATGCAGATATCATGCATTATCTAAAATATATTAAGTGTCCAGAGGAATTGAATGATAGCCAGAAAAGAACGTTTAAGTTGCAGGCATCTAAGTATGTCTTCATGGATGGAGATGTGTTTTCGAAGAATAGGGATGATATACTATTGTTATATCTAGATGAATCTCAATCCAAGCATGTCTTAAGTGAAATTCATGAAGGAGTTTGTGGAGGACATTACTCAGCAAAGACAACTGCGCATAAAATTCTCAGGGCAGGTTATTACTGGCCAAAGGTTTTTAATGACTCTTTTACATATGTAAGAAAATGTGAGGCCTGCCAGAAATTCTCTAGAAAATTGAAGTATCAGGGAGCTTTGCCACTTCAACCCTTGCAGGTTAATGCCCCTTTTCATCAATGGGGAATTGATTTCATTGGTGAGATACAAGAAAAATCAAGTGGTGGACATAGGTGGATACTGGTGGCCACTGATTATTTTACCAAATGGGTTGAAGCAATCCCAACTAAATAGGCTACAAGTACAGTTGTGACAAATTTTGTAATGGACAACATCATTACTAGATTTGGTACACCAATAAGATTGATCATTGACAATGGGATGTGTTTCAGATTAGATGAATTCAGAAATTTTTGTAGCACATATGGCATTATCATTTCTTATGCAGCCCTTACCATCCACAAGCTAATGGTCAAGCAGAGTCTAGCAATAAAAGTCTTTTGAAGATTATAAGAAGGATGCTAGGTCCGAACAAGAAAGCTTCGGATTCAAAATTGAAATTGGTTGTTTGGGCTGACAGAATCACTGTTAAAAAGGCAATTGGAAAGTCCCCATTTGAATTAGTGTATGGAACACAAGCCAGGATGCCTTTACAGAATTTGTTACTAGTCTACAAGTTTGTCCTTCAGGAAGATTTGGATATTCCAGAACCTATGGAGGAGAGAATGGAGAAACTAGTTGAACTTGATGAAATAAGGAGAGTTTCCCAAAACCAAAACATAAAGTTACAGACACAGATGAAGTATCTATTTGATAAAAAGGAAAAAGATAGAAGATTTGAGGAAAATGATTTGGTACTGATGTGGAATGCAAGGTGTCAGGAGAAGGGAAAGCATGGGAATTTTGAAGCCTTGTGGCTGGGACCTTTTGTGGTTATTGGAAAGAAAGGTGAAGATTCATACTATCTACAAAATGTGGCTGGTGAAGATCCGGAATTTCCTGTACATGGGCAATTTTTAAAGCATTTTTTCTCTTGAATAATATAGAGGATTAAGGGTTGCCAGTGCATGGACAATCCTTGACAATCCTCTCAAAACTTTATCTTCCATGAATAGTAGTTTAAGAAATAAAAGGAACAGGACTTGCCAGTACATGGACAATCCTGATTTTCCTTCTTTCAAAATAATTTTTTCCATTCATTCCATTTTTCTCATAATCCATCAGCTTGAGTCTGGTCTGCTCACCCAAAGATCTGGATCCTTGGAATGATCTCACAACCATCCATCCCCAAACGGAGCCACTATTAGAACTGTAATTTTTTGAATAATTTCACAAGCTTTTCATATCCCTAAGTTTCCAATCGAGTCCTGACCATGTGATCAGGGCCTCTCTTCATAATATTTTGCTCACATTTTTCCCATATTTGTCCCATAAAATCCATCTAGGTCTGAGTATTTCACATAATATTCCATATAAGCATGAGATTATCAAGGTCTCCCCAACCCATTATGTATTTTTGCTAATATATATCTGTTGTATGTATATCGGCAAGACTTCTTTAATGTCACATCGATTGGATTTCATCTACAGGCACTTATCGACAGGACATTGTTCATTGTTTCAGCGATAGAGGGATCCCCATCAGCGTGAGTGCCATCATCGGAATGAAGTCATAGCGAACACTTTATGTCTCACTAACTAATGCATAGAACGATGTATCGGCCAAACTAAGGTATTCGAGATGAAGTCTTAGCGAACTCATAGTGTCTTACCGACCTACGATAGAAGGAATATATCGGTGGGAACTCTTTCATCGGGGTGAGTCACAGTGAAGTTATATTGTCTTATTAACTCACGCACGTGGATTCATTTTGGCCAAACCAAAAGACTTCGGGGTGAGGTCTTACCGAGTGTATTGTGTCTCACCAACTAGCGCATGAAAAAAGCATTTTGGCCAAACAAAATGTATTCGGTATGTGGTCTCACCGATTGGGTTATGTCTTACCGACCACGATAAATATATACATATCGGTAGGAGTCAAGGGCATCGGGATAACGTCTCATAGAAAGCGCTAGGTCTTCTCGATAAAGCACAAAGGGATTCCATCAGAAGATTATCGGGATGAGATCACGTAGTCCTACCGACCCACATGTCACACCAATGAAATATTTCGGGGAGAGTCGCACTGAATAGAGTATGTTGGAAAAATAACTTCGGCAAGACAATTGGCATCGGTATGAGTCTTTTCAAGTTTAAAGTCTTGCCAATAGAACTCACCTTATCAGTAAGATTATTTTCATCGGCAAGAAATATGAAAGTCACGTCAAAGTGTGTTTCATTGGTGAGAAAATGATCATGTCCCAGCGACAAGAATGTATCACAGGGTATTTTGGTATGACGAAGTATCATCTGTGGGATGTCTCCCCAACTCTGAACATTACAGCAACACATGAGATGGAAGGAATGACTATCAGCAGGACATTGGCCTTCGGTGTGACTGTGGGATGTCTTGGTGAGTGTTTGGTGAATGTTAATTGTTGTTGATTGCAGTTGCTCACCGACATGTGATTTCGAAGCGATGTGTCTTTTCGAATACTAATGTATATATATCCATTTTGGATTGTAAAAAAAAACATATAAGGAGATGGTAGATAGTAGATAGACAGTAGATAGATTAGAAAGGGATTCAGTAGAATAAAATTTCCACAGAACAAAGACTAGGGTTGCATGATTTCAAAATGGAGATATTTATGAAAATCAGTTGATGTGGTAGTGTATTTCTAGTGTCAATTTTCTATTGAATTTATTGAAAGTATTACTAAAGTTGTCTCCACGATTGATGCTTTCTGGTTGTTTAAATTGATGTAACAAGTTTATATTCAGTTTATCAGTGCACATTTGTTGTATCTGTGTGGTTAATTGATTGGTTCTTTCAAGAAAAGATTAAATCCTTTTGGTTGATCATAGTAATCAGGGAAATTCATCTGGATCATTAAGAAGAGCTTAGTAATCACAGTCTTGCATGTTTATACAAGTTATAAACAAAACATATGCCAAATAATTTGAGTGTTTTCCAGAAATAAGTTGCCCATTTCTATTTCATGTGACTCTGCATACCCAATAAGGCACTAGTCTCTGCATTTTTCACCATTTAGATTCATTCATTTTCTTTACATCTGTTAACTAAACATATTAGGGTTTAGTTTTGAATATCGCTATACAATTTATACCAAATTTGATTTCATTTGTCCACTCCTACTTGCCATTGTGGGAAAAACATTTCAAGAGGAATAAGCACATTAATTCTACTTCATTCATATAGGTACACCCACCAAGGTCTAGCAACACCTGAAGAGTAGAAGGTTTAAAGCATCTAACCTTGTATGTTACCCAAAAATGTATCAAGAGTTTGGCAGCCTCTTGAGGCATTCCGCCTACATTTTTAAGAGCTAACAGACTCAAAGGACTTGGTAAGGTATGATTTCTCATCACCTAGGATCGTCGAATGGTGCAAGGGGATTGGATATGTCAAATAGATCACCCAAAAACACATCAAACAAGGTTAATTGACACCACTAGTTAAACTATGTACCTAAATTAGGGGTTAAAACCCCTTAAAACAACCAAAAAGATTGCTAAAAAGTGAAATTTTACCTTCTAGAAAAAGTTGTCTAGGGAAATTCTGGCTGTTTGGAGGTCATGTCTGCTTGTCTATAGATCAAATCCACCTGTTTGCAGGTCAATTTTGCATGTCTGCAGGTCAGGTCTGCCCCTCCATTAAGAATTTTCCAAAAACACTTCGGGAGTCTATGGAGGGCAGGTCCGCCCCTGGGTAAGGTCGGGTCCACCTGTGGAGGGCAGGTCCGCATGTCTGTCAGATCAGGTCTGCCCCTGTAGATCGAGTCCGCCCTAGGAAGTTCAAGTTTTCCCCTCTGTAGGTCAGTTCCGCCCCTCTGTAACCTGCACTTGCAAAAAGTCAAAAAATAGCAAATGTGAAAGCAAGAGACCTGTTTGTGGGTCCAACCAAGCGTGCCAGAAATATGATAACGTGAATTTCAATGTTAGAAAATGAACAACAAATAAAAGAGTGCAAAACAACAATAAAAGACACCCTACACCTCAAGATTAGCCTAGTTAGATTCAATACAAAATAAAGACAACAAAATGGAACCTTTTACCTTGTGTTGAATCAATCATTTGGTTGGGCCTTCAATATTTAGTGTTTGCATGCTCTTTGGATGGCAAGAGATGCAAATGTGGATTGTAAGATGGAAAATTGGCTAAGTATGACTCAAGGAAATTTTTTGCAAGAGTTTGGCTAGCATGAATGATCTCCCCTAAAATGAGAGAAAATAGGGGTATTTATAGAGAATTTGGAATTCTCTAGGGAAATGGACGGTCAAGATTGAGCCAACCAAGATCAAGATGTAGGGCTAAGGTGAGTTGAGAACTCACAAGCCCTCACATCTTGACATGTGGTATGTGAAGTGGCTTGTAAGAAGTGATGTGTACATGACATGGAGGTGGTACATAGTACCTTGAGATTGGACAAGATCTCCTCATAAAGGAGGTCATTGTCCCCATGTAGGTGAGAGGACATGTGGGGAATTAAAAATTTCTTAAATATCCTCATGTGGATGAGAGAAGGAATTTTAAATTCCAAGGAATGCATTCGGGGATTAAATGTGAATTAAAAATTCACATGGGGGAATGGAGTTCCTTCTCCAAAAGGAGAAATTCTTTAATGAAGTTGACTTAGGACACATTCCATAAATGGTATGGGGATTAGTTTGACCTAACTAAGTGATTAAGGTTGTGCAAGTACTTGATTAGGAAAATTAATGAAAATTAGAGGCAAGTGGGAAATTATGGAGGATGGGACCCTAATGATGATTAGGGGTGCACATCTTAATCATAAATTAATTATGACTAAGAAAGAGGGTTAGATTGCTAAAAGTGATTAGAGACCAACTTGCAAAAGTTGAAGGATGTGACAATAAGAGAGAAAGTGAGGAATTTAAAATTCCAAAAGATAATATGACTAAATTAAATAAAATGATACATTTATTTAATTTAGAGAGAAAAGAGGGGAAAAGTATTTATTAAATTAAATACTTTTAAAAACCTTATGGAAGACATGAAATATTAATTAAATGAGTGATTTAATTAATACCGGTAAAGAGGACGAATTAAACGAGCAAGGGGATGATTAAGGAGATGACTTTGACCATATGGAAGTGGTCAAATTTAGATGTCTACAATAATAATAAATTATTTTATCACACAGAGAGGCCTCTTACAGTGGCATCAACCAGTTTGTGTACATTTTTATCCCTGAAATTTAAAAGGATGCCTATATAGCGAAGCAAGCATGAACGTTTGGTATAACTAAAGGTGGTGGAAAGCAAAGCATTCCTTCCTCTGCAACACCGAGAAACATTTCAACTTTTGAGTTTCACTCTCAAACTACAAGAGATGTCAATGGAGTCTGAATCTGTAGGAGGTAGAGGACAACACGGCCACTTGACATTGATATTGATACTAATAGTGATGATGAGTTATGGCAAGGGATGTAAAGCAGCCAAGCACGTAGTAGGAGCGACCAGGGGATGGGATGCTCTCTCGTTTCACAACTTCCAGGACTAGGCTTCTAGTTAAATTTTTTGCATTGGTGATAATCTTTGTAACCCTTGAAACCCTAATTGAGTACACTACAAAGGAATAGGCTAATTTCTTTGTCAAATTGAAAAAAATGTGGCATCTTGTGTTGGACAAGGTTTTCCTATTCATCTGTGGTGCAAAGCGTGGTGGAGGTGAAGAGCCACGAGGAGTGAGATGTGAAAATTCTATTGTAGTTACTAATTATTAATCTCCTATCTAATATAGATTATTTGACTCTAGAAAATTAATTCACAACAAATATCAAAAAATAACACAACTGCAACTTCACAAATAAACTCACAGGAATAGAGAAGAAAACATGCAAAATAATGAACACAATATTTTTGGACAATTTTTTCGTGGAAAAACCCCAAAGGGAAAACCACTACTGTAGATGAGGAATTTTATTAAACTTCACCAAATTAAGAGATACATAAATTGCTTGCCTCTTACTGGAAGAGCTCCAACAATATTCTTCTCCAAAAATTCTTCCCTCAATTTCTCTTGTTGAAATTCCACAGCTACTATCCCCAATACTATCACTGTGCCCTTGCTATCACTGCAAGACTGTTTGCTCTCACTACAAATCTACTTGCTATCACTACAAGTCTTTCTCAAGTTTGTCCACTTGCTATCATTGCAAGTCTACTTGAGTGTGTGTTCTCCAAATTCCCATTGATCCCCTTTTATACTTTTCTCATTGGAAAACCAATGGCCATGATTTAATCTCAATCAATGGCTAAGATTAAATAGACTATAACAACCCTAACTAAATGGATTCTAGAAGTCTCTAGAGGAATCAATTATTTAATTACATAATTATCTAGACAACTCACTCCTTTCTAGATGTCTCTAGAAAATAATTAAATAATTAAATAAACACTTCTTGGGAATGGAGACACGTGTCCAAGCTACATAAATTAACACTCCCTCTTAGCGAGGAAGGTGTTCTGCATGACACCCAACTTATCTTTGAAGAAGATGAATTTCACCTTCCCCAATGCCTTAGTCAAAATGTTTGCTACCTGTTGATCTATAGGTTTATGTTGTAGCTAAACAATCCCACGCTATACGCAATCCCTAATGAAGTGATATTTGATGTCTATATGCTTAGACCTATCATGAAACACTAGATTCTAAGATAATTTGATGAAACTTTGATTGTCATAATGTATCACGGTATTCTCAACCCTCTTACCAAACAAGGCTACTAGCAACTTCTGAAGCCATATTGCCTCACACATCGACATGCTAGCTACTATGTATTCTGCCTCTACAGAACACAAAGCCACAGACTTTTGCTTCCTGCTATACCAAGATATGACTCCTGATCCCAAGCTAAAGCAACACCCTGAAGTGATTTTCTTGTCTATTGTACTACCTACCCAATCTGTGTTAGTATAGCCTATCAACCGGATACCATCACCTCGAGCATATCTAATCCCATACTCGATTGTACCACGCAAATACCGCAACACATGCTTTGTCATTGTCCAATGCACTCTCTTTGGCTCCACCATGAACTAACTAAGAGAGTTGCTGCAAAGGATATATCCGATCTGGAGTTGACCAAATACATGAGAGATCCAATCAACTTCCTGTATAAGGTGGGGTCTACATCCTTTTCCCTAGATGAGTCTACCTTCTTCCAATTCATGATCATAGGAGTAGACATGTCTCTGCAATCCTCCATCTCAAACCTCCTCAAGATTTTGATGCAATATTTCCCTTGTCCAAGGAAAATCTCTCCATTTTTCTTCCATGCCTTCATGCCTAGAAAGTAGTGCATAAGCCCCAAATCCTTCATTTTGAACTCTATTGCAAGATCCCTCTTGCACTCCTCTATGAGCCCCAGTGAACCTATTAAAAAAAATCGTCCACATATAGAACAATAATGAGAACCTCACCCCCAACCACCAAGTAGTATAGGTTAGCATCTGCTTCACTCTTCACGAAGCCCATTCCCTACAAGTATCTATCAATGTGCTCATACCACACCTTGAGAGCCTGCTTGAGTCCGTATAAAGCTCTCTTCAATCTGCACAAGTGGGTTTCACTACTGTGTGCTACAAATCCCTCTAGTTGTTCTATGTATACCTCCTCTTTCAATTCACCATTAAGAAATGTCATCTTGACATCCATTTGATGGATCTGCCATCCCATTTGTGTTGCAAGTGAGATCACAGCTCGTATAGAAGTATACCTAGCCACTGGAGCAAATGTTTCCTCATAGTCTATTCCCTCCTTCTGAAAGAACCCCTTGGCCACAAACCTTGCCTTTTATTTCTCGATGCTACCATCTACACCATGCTTGATCTTATAGATCCAGCGTGATCCAACCACTGCCCTATTTATTGGTCTAGGCACAACCTCCCACACATCGTTCTACACTATTGAGGTATATTCCTCAACCATTGCATCTTTCCACACCTACTGTTGTGCAGCCTCCTGATAGCTAGAAGGCTCACTATCTACCAACTGACCAACTAATGCCATATAGTCATCATACCTAGCTAGTTGTTTGTGTTGTCTACTACTCATCCTAGGAGCTCCCACATTCTCTTGAGTATCCCTTTGTGACTGTTGGTTCCCACTACCAACTGTAGAGGATGACGTATCAACCTCCATGTCTCCCTGATGCATCTCTTGGATTTGCTGCATCTGTTACTCCATACTCTATGAACTCTCTACACATGTACTAGTAACTGTACTCAAGCTTCGCTACCCCTAATTTGGTTGAATGATCCTTGGAGCTTCCACTAGCTACTCTCTCTGATCATCTGCTGGAAAATCTCTAGACCTCCTGAATGCCTTGTCCTCCATGAACTTGACATCATGCCTGAATATGATCCTTCTAGTCCCTAGAATAAAAATATGATATTCCTTTGAGGTTTCACAGTACCCAACAAAGTACCCCCTCTCTGCAGTCTGGTCTAACTTGGAACGTGTAGGCCCTAGAATGTGACAATACGCCAAACTCCCAAATATCCTGAAGTGGCATACATCTAGCTTCTTCCCTGAGAACACCTCCTCTAGTGTCATCTTTCCCAATACCTTATGTGGAACCTTGTTCTGTATGTACACTTTTGTACGACATGCCTCTGCCCATAAGTAGCATGGCATATCCTGGTCATACAACATAGCCCTTGCTGCCTCTGATATAGACCACTTCTTTCTCTCAGCAACCCCATTCTATTACAGGTTGTAAGGAACAGTCCACTCTCTCTTGATTCCTTCCTTGGTACAAAACTCCTAGAACTCTTTCCCTTTGTACTCGCCTCCATTATCTGACTGAAGAACCTTTATCTTCCTTCCTGTCAAATTCTCCACAAGAGATTTGAACTCGTGGAAGCGATTGAAAACCTCATCCTTGGTCTTCAAGAAGTATATCCAAGTCTTCCTAGAGAAAGCATCAATAAAAGTAGCAAATTACTTGTATCCTCTGAGAGACTTCGTCGACATTGGTCCAAATATATATGAAAGTACTATATCAAAAACACCTTTTGATCTAGTGTCACTCCTTGGAAAAGTTTCTTTCACAAAATTCCCCAACACACATCCCTTACATACAACATCATGCTTTGTGCTCACCTTTGGAACACCTGTCACAGTCTCACAAAGCAATTTAAGTGCTCCATGATGTCTATGGCCCATTCTCCTATGCCATAGCTCTCTGTGATCTCTATAATTATTGTTGCTCATCAGTTCCTTATGAGTATCAAACTACAACCTGTAAAGTCGACCGCTCCTAACTCCAATAGTTGTGGGTGATTTCCAATCCTTGTGCTTAATTAACACATTTTCCCCTCTAAAGAGTACATTGTAACTTTTATCCTAAAGGACAGATACGGAAATCAAATTCATACCCAAGCCTGGCACATGCAAAACATCATGAATGGAAATTCACTTTCCATTCTCCCTCTAAAATAGAATAGTCCCTTTCCCAACTGGATTGAGTTTGGACATGTTCCCCATAGAAATTTGTATTCTAATGTACTCCTTATAACTGGAGAAGTACTCTCTAACTCCTATCAGATGAAATGATGCCCCATTTTCTATATACCAAACACCCTGTGAGGTTGAGCTAGCCATACAAGCTACGAGAGCAAACTCATCCTCCATTCTACTAGAGAGCTCATTTGCACTTGTTGAAGTTGTTGTCTGCTTCTTTCCTTTCTTTTCTATCTTATTTTGTGGACAATCACTGACATAGTGGCAAAACTCATGACAACCATAGCACTTGAACTTTGACAAATCCTTCTCACTTTGTGGATTTGATCCTTTCCTAGACCCCTTCTTCGCTTTCCCCTTTCCTGCTAGGGCTACGTTTTCTTGTTCTACCTCACTTTTATGACTCTTACTATTGGTACCACTGACAAGACTAAGTCTAAGCTCCTCTTGAGTGAAGTCACTCCAAAGTCGATCCCAACTCAGTAAGGTGTCTCGTCCATTAATAGCTTGAACAAATACATCCCACTACTTAGTAAACCCATTTAGGGTTATCCGCACTAGCTCGTCCGCATCTGGTTTATCTCCAACAGTTGCTAACTCATCCTTGACAAGTCTAAGTCTGGTGAGGTAACTTTTCATGTCCTCTCCCTTGTTCATTTGAGTATTCCTCTACTTTTCTCTGAGAATCGACTTCCAATTAGTGGTAACATTCTAGTACAGATTCAGAATGGCATCCCACATCTTCTTCACTGTATCTAACTTAGCGACATGTGGAACAATATGGTCCTTGACACTATCAAGTATCAACCTCCTTGCCTTGGCATCTTCCTTCTTAAGTGCTAAGAGTTGTGTTGGATCTATAGGTACAAGTACAACACTGGTCACATATTCCTTGATACCATTCTCTTCCAGCAATAAAGAAATTTTGGCTTTCCAAACACCAAAATTTGAGGCTCCATCCAATCTATCCTAATCTCTTAAACCTGTTGAGGCCATCTCAAAATAAAATAATAAAATAATTTTGAAGAGGTAGCACTGAGTTTTATAAACCCTCAATCTTTCCTTCCTGTGCTGAGCCTTGTCTGCCCTCGGACCTGCTCTAATACCATGTGAAAATTCTATTGTGGTTATTGATTATTAATCTACTATCTAATATAGATTATTTGACATCCAAAAATTAATTCACATCAAATATCAAAAAATAACACAACTGCAACTTCACAAATAAACTCACGGGAATAGAGAAGAAAACATGCAAAATAATGAACACAATATTTTTGGACAAATTGTCTGTGGAAAAACCCTGAAGGGAAAACCAGTACTGTAGATGAGGAATTTTATTAAACTTTAGCAAATTAAGAGATACATAAACTGCTTGCCTCTTACTGGAAGAGCTTTGGCAATATTCTTCTCTGGAAATTCTTCCCTCAATTTCTCCTGCTGAAATTCCACAGCTGCTCTCCCCAATGCTATCACTGTAAGACTATTTTCTCTCACTGCAAATCTACTTTCTATCACTATAATTCTTTCTCATGTGTGTCTACTTGCCATCACTGCAAGTCTACTTGAGTGTGTGTTCTCCAAATGCCCATTGATCCCCTTTTATACTTTTCTCATTGGAAAACCAATGGCCATGATTTAATCTCAATCAATGGATAAGATTAAATAGACTCTAACAACCCTAACTAACTAGATTCTAGAAGTCTCTAGAGGAATCAATTATTTAATTACATAATTATCTAGACAACTCACTCATTTCTGGAAGTCTCTAGAAAATAATTAAATAATTAAATAAACACTTCTTGGGAATGGAGACACATGTGCAAGCTACATAAATTAACATGAGAGGTTTGTGATGTGAGCAATCTGATTTGCCTCTAGAATGGTGGCCTTGATTCAGTGCCTCTACACAACAAGGGCAACAAATATTTTGTTAGCGGATGGGCGAAGGATTTTATCATAAATGGAATGAAGCTACACATTAACGTGCTTCCTTTCAATATGAGCTCTCAAGTGAATGTGATGGTCGTTGCTGAGACCCCTAAATCATCTAGAATGTCTATGTTTAATTCCTTCTCATTCTTTTGTGTGTGCGCCAACCTTTCCCTTTCTCTATCCTTTTTGCTTTGATGGTTTAATTTCATCTGAGGGATACTTCAAGTTCTGAGATTTCAGTGTTAGGGACTTTACTTTTAACCTTACTTTTAGTTAACAGTTGTGGTTGCTCCTATTTAGATCAGGTACGGTTTTATTGATGTTTTCCTTTAATATCAATATGAAAGAAACTATTTAGATGTGTATATGACAATAAATGTTGTTTTCTTAACTGAACTATAAAGTTGCAGTTTGTGTTTTGGTGCTTAGATTCAATTTATTTATTTCATAATAAATGAGTGATTAAGAATGCTTTTTACTTATGTAAGAGTTTTTTTTATCAGAATTTTAGATCTCACTTCAAAATCTATTGTCACGTAGCAAATAACCCGAGAACAATTAGTTGAGTAAACACACTTTTTGAAACAATAAAGAAAGGATGAATGACAAAGCTTCACAAGTAATAATGGAGAGTTTTGTTGTAGATTGTACTTTGTGATCATATTCAAATAAAATTAACAAGAATTCTAATTAATGATATCAAGTTTCCACAATTCATATCATTTGATGATGCAGCGGTTTCTAGATTAGATTGCGTGAGTTTTTTTGCATCAACAATTCAGATCACACTCCGTGATCTAAATCGTTGATGCAAAAAAATCACACAATCTAATCCAAAAACTATTGCAATATCAAAAGAATTCTAATGGTAAAGTACCGAAGTGAAGAGACATTTTGTACCTAAGTGATTGTTGTGAAGATGAGTAAGGTTTGGTAGTGGGTTGTTGTCAACTTGAGGAATAAGAAGTCTTCTTTCCCTATTTTTCTATGGAATTTTGAAGAGAAATATGGAAAGAAAAAGTAAGAACAAGTTACAAATATTTTCACAATAAGAAGGCTCAATGACATCCTGCTCATGATTTAATCTGTGCCTTTTGTATATGCAAACAAGGTTGCATTTGTTGTGATTTAGAATAAGTAACCCTTAAATCTACTTGTATCTATTTTAAGCACAAGGTCCCATGAATTTTGATATTCCAACAAAAAAAATTAAGTGAAAAAAAAAGATGAAAAATTATAACAATTAAATAATAGTAGAATTTATTATTTAAAAAATAGCATGCAAGTTGCCACACAGACATTGGTCTAATTTATTTTTACAACTATAACTAAATAGAAGGATAAATCTCAACATATTTTATATATATTAATATTTAATATATGTATGCTAGTAGATAAACCACATAAAATTTGGAATAACTTACTATTTAAAATTAAAAAAACAATTGAGTAAACTTTTAAAATGTCTTAATAAGATAGTGACAAATAACTTAAAGTCTGAATCAATAGATTAAGATAAATAATTTAGAGGAAAAAATCTATTTATGCAATATAAAATAATAGAGAAGCTTATTTGAAAAAACTTCATCTGAATTTTAAAAGGATTCTAACTTTGAAAAAGATTTCACCGGTCTTCATAACCACCTAGAAACCTTATAATTAAAGCCTAGAATCATGGGCATCAAGAGGAAAATAAACAAATCACCAAAGAAATATTATAATAATACTAATGAGTTTCAATTGTAATTGACATCTTAGAATTGAAATGTAGTACTTTTTTCCAAACAATAGTATTCAAAGAATACATTTGATTTGAATTTATGGAAGTATAGGTAGTTCATTTGTACTCAAATAGTTTGAAATATATTTTTTAATTATGAAGTTGGCCGTATGAAATGAATCACACTTTTATGTGTATTGATTATAAGAATATATGGGTATTAGTTATAATCTTTGACTATTGGGACACATTAGATTTACTTCAATCTGTTTTAAAAAAAATATATATTAAATTATTTTTAAAAAATATTAGATTCTTTATTATAAGATAGAGAGATAGCAGCTATTCTATCATATCTTTCTTATTTCATTAATTTTTTAAAAAGAGAGTAATAATAACATTAAAATTTTGTTAGATGTAATACAGTGAGACAGGCATTATAATAAATGTCATCATATTCGTATTAGGTATAATAGGGAAACAAAAATGTCTAAAACAAAAGATTTAAGAATAAAATACAATCAAAAGTTAGTTTAATGAGATAGAGAAAAAAAAATTATGAAAATACAAATTTTAAAATATAAATCAATGAAGCATGAGTGAAGGAAAATCTAAACCTTAATTAATATTGATCAAATATGAAATCAAAGATACAAGTATTCATAAATCTTGATTGTGAAAAAATTCCATTTGAATGCAATCTTAGTTATGAGTTTGGACATTTCACGTAGGATGGAACCAAAAACCATAAGGAATATAATGCCCCATAAACTCGAAAGACAAGGCTTCAATAGATTCACTAAAGGAATACAAGGAACAATAATACAGAAGGACCCTCCAACAAAACCACATCTTCCTCCAATCCTTCCAATGCTCTTTCTCAAACAAACAATTGGGAAGAGGAGGAAGTTTCTAATGAAGAGGTGCAAACAAATCCCATAGAAAAGGGCAAAGGAAATGAACACTCGAGGAATAAACCTCCTCTAAGATTCAAGAAAGAAATATATCCATATACCTAAAGAGAAAATAGAGAAAAATGTAGAAATTACTACTTCCCTAATAGCCAAACAAAAACAAAAAGGAATGAAGAATTTTTAGATCAAATTCAGATTGTAGAAAACACAATAGCAAGTAAGTTAGCATCACTAGATTTAGTTGTAAAATTCAAAATGCAAAAAGTAAGCAACAAAGCACTTTTGTAGAATATAAGAGGTTTACGAGACAATCAAAATAAAATGTGTCAAGGATATTTTATTTTCTAAAAAATATGATATTTTTTCAATCTAAGAAACTAGATTAGATAATGAGGAAGCCAAATATTTTTCTTTAAAAATGATGGCTTAATAGATAACAATCTCTACTAGAGGTGCCTCTAAAGGAGTTACTACACTCTATTGGTTAATTTTTCTTTAGAGGAATCCTTCATGAATGCAAATTGGATCAAGTGTCTTTGAGACAAAATTAATTTAATAGGGTGTTCACCAAACATATTTTTTTTATGCTCTAAATCATCCTAGTTCAAATATATTGCTAGAAGTCTATTAACAAAAATGTAAGCAGACATAGCCCTCAAAGTAGATTCTCAAAGGGGATTTTACTTTGGTCCTTAACCAAATGGAAAAAGGTGGCCTTCCTATAAAAAAAATAAGGAAATAGAATTTGTAGTTATAATTAGCTCCCATGATTTATAAGATTTGAAACTAATCAAAGGAAAATACAAATAAATTAATAAGAGGTTTGGGGCTACTTTCATTACATCATGACTTGCAATATTTTTAACTACAAAACTTATAGAGACTTTTCCTCTTCCCAAATAGGGACCCTCCCTAATCCCATCTTCAAATAAAAAATTAATTAGTCTTTAACTCAAACAAAGGCTTAATTGAGGACACATACCATTTGAATACTCTTCAATATGGTTCAATGAGGATAGTTTCAAACAAGTGCCTTCTAATTTTATTAGATATATTTAAATTAATAAGGTAAAACCTATAAGATCTTTATAATACATTGGATACATAAAAAAAAAAAGAAAAAAAGAAAAAAAGAATTAGAATGTTCAAACCCTTAAGTAGCAAATGGAAGATTCAAAAGAAAATTGAAGAAGAGAGGACTCGTTAAATAGTAGCAACACTAGTCAAATAAAATCTTCATAACAAAGAGGAAAATGTGTGGCATTGTAGCTATAAAATTACTTAGCTAACTAGAGGAGATAGGGATATACTAAATATTTTTTAAGAAAAACTCAACAAAGGAGAAGCTTCAACACCAATATGAAACTCCATAACTCAAAAGGTTAGTTACTTAATTCTATCCAAGGCATAAACATGCTAGTTTGTAACCATTTGTTATTGATTCTACTATGAAGAATCTATTTCAAAAAGGAAACATTTAAATAAAATTATTCCTAATATCCCCTCCATAGTCACACGAGCAATTCATGGAGAATGTTTAAAAATGGTGATATTCAAGGAATTATAAAGTGTGGTTTTTGAAATGAAGCAAGAGAAATCACTAGAAACAAATGGATTGAATGATGCTTTTGTTGAACACCCAGAATAATAAGAGGGGTGTTGAATTAGTATTTCATTAAACCATGATCAAAATCCATCCAATTAAAAAAAACATCCAACTCTAATAAAAAATGAAAGCATGAAACAATCACAAGATCACATAACACATGAACACCAACATTTTTATGTGGAAAACCCAAAAAGGGAAAAACCAAAGTGAGGATTAGCTCACAATATATTAGAATCGATTATAATATATTACAAAAGGCTCACTACTAGGACACGCTATCCAATAGGGCTCACAACCACAGAAATAAAGATATATAGAAGATAGAATGGCCACACAACCAAGTTGTGAACTAATACAAAATGCACCTTCTTTGTGCTAAATTTGGTTCCTTTGGAGCTCAATATACTATCTTTGTGCACTTTATCAAATAAAAAATACAAATCACTACTTTGCTTCAAAGTCGCTCAATATTCACAATGTATCTCTTGATGTTCGGATCGTACACATACAAAATTTGCATACTTGCATCAAATGTCCACTTCTACAACCTAAAAAATGCCCTACATATATACCCAATTTATCCACATACATCAATTAGGTCGGCCTAATTAGATGTAGCCCTATATTAAATCAGAATTAAATCAAAATCACCTTGTCAGCTCCACACTTGAACCAAAACATCTTCGAGCTTAAACCAAACATGCAATATTTTATTTAGGTTGGCATGGACCTAAAATAGATCTCACTAACATTTTCATTACATACTTAATCACCACAACACACATCAAGCATTAGGTCGGCCAAGAAATAGACCTAATCACAAAATATGCTAACTGATCAACACTAGCGATCAATCTGAACACATAATCATGCACCATTTGGAATTGTGAGATAAGAGAGATTCGTTGCACATGGGTCTCTTCATTCTCAAGAGATCACCAAGGAACAAACTACCCTTATCCACCTCAGCATGAAAGAATTGTGAAAGAGATGGGTGTATGTTAACTTTTATAGGAAGTTGCTTTACACTCTGAGAGAGTGAAACTTCTAGATTCCCGCCTTAGACAAAGGAGCTCTTGGCCAAAGGATGGAAGAAAGGATTCAAAACACCAACATGGCACACTGTCGTCCAAAGAGCGCGCCGACATCCTAGGCAATAGAAAGCTCGGGAACTCAGGCAGGTAGGGCAAGATTTCACTTACTGGCTCGGGTCAAAGGTATGTTGAATGAAATAACTAGACAGAAAGTAGAAACTTAGAAAAAAATACAAGGAGAACTTGGAGAAAACTTATCTTCAACTAGACGCTTGAATCTTCACTCCAAATTTCACTTTACAACCCACGCACAGAAGAACGGGGGGAAAAGGTTGGGACTATATAGGGGTCTGCCTCAGTTAGACCCTCGTTTTGGTGTCCCACCTCCATGAACAACCAAGTTGGAAAGGAGTGTAAACAAAGCATGTGGTGAAAGAAAAAACCACTTCAGGAGTAGAACCCACACCACAAAGTACCAAATAAACAAGTAGGAGAAAAGAGTAAGAGAGAGAGAGAGTGTGTTACCCATGGGCCTAGACCCTCTCCAGAGCACATGGACACACCATTGAGCATTTGCTTGAGAGTTGTAGTTGTTGGAAGGACCTCAGTTCAGCATGGCTTCACTTGTGAGAGTGCAACTATAGAGAATGAAAGTGTAGAGAGGGAGCTTCATTGAATGGCTTGAACCCCCAAAGATGGCTTTTTGTTGCATGCAAGGGCAGGAAAAAGTCATTACATCCGAATTCTGACTGCTAGGACACGTGTCGAGAGATTCAAGATTCAAGATTTGCCATTTCAAACATAAAAAATTGTCAGGATGCTAGCACGTCATGCAAACATATGTGTGTCGCATAAGCATCCAAGGCCTAGATTTTTGGGAAGCGTATCGTCAAGCTTCTATTTCTCTACCACTAGTCCACATGGAGTCAAAATTGCAAGATTTTGACTCACAATATTTTTGTCATTAATGCTCTAAGGTGTCATAAATGCTAGGAAAAAGTGCAAAAATGTGGAATTTCCCCTAAGTGCAATTCTACGACATTACATTTTTCCCCCTACTTTAGTGGGCTCGATTTTGAGAAAAATCAGCCACACTAAAGTAGAGAAGACAAATTTCCCCTCAAATTTGAATTTTACTCATTTTCATGCCAGGAGAAGGGGCCTCAAAGGCCACCAAGGTTGAGCTAATCGATACCGAAGGTGCCCCTAACAACTGAGCTCAACAAGTAATGACAAAGAAGTTGTGAAAATTTGCTCAAAACTTTAACCTACAATACTCAAATTTTAGGTTATCTTCAAAAATTAGAAGAAGCTACCATGGCGAGAAAAAGCGTCAAGAAAAATTTGTTGATTCAGAAGAAAAAATGATCAAGAGGTGACTATATGCCCCCTCCTAAGTTTTCCCCCAACTCGATGGGGTAAATTCAAGAAAAACCGGGGAGCTACAAACTCTAGGAAAAATGGGCCTCAGGGGCCTATATATACCTAGGTGGGCCCTGAGAATGGTCATTTTCATTATTCACTTTGAGAAAATTCTTGACTTTTGTGAGAGAAAAGTCAACAAAATTCAGAGTAGGAAGGAGTATGAGGCACCTAGACTAGAGCAGTTGCACGACGACATTGCCGAGGGTCACGAGGTGGACTAGGTAGGTCTTGAAACCTTAGTTTTTATGAATTTAAGCTCTTTTGTAGCATTTTTTTCCTCGTCAAGCTCATAGGCATCCATTTTGGGTGCTCACATCCAAAATGCACGTTGTCGTCTAGGATGTGTGCTATCGTCTCAATCCTACGATGGCGCCCTAAGGATGTGTTGTCGTCCTTGGGCATCCATGGTGGACAGGGACTTCTGCGCGGTGCGCAGACTTTTGTGCAGCATGCATAAGTCTTAAAGAATTTTTTTTTCACCTTGAGATTCTATGTTCTGACTTAGAATTTTTTCCACTTTTGCAAGAGTATCCAAAGATTCACGAGCATCCTGGAGGGTGAGCTTACCAACTAGTTCACGAGCAGAGGGACCATCTCACTATTGATGAGGTCACACAACTAGAACAGGTCAGTCTCTGGCATGCATTCACCATGCCAAAGATGCGTTCTCACGAGCAGATACTTGTAGTGTTGATGGAGCAATGGGATGCCACCATGTCATCTTTCTAGTTACCTACTAGGGAGATGACCATCACATTGGAGGATGTATATTGAATCCTCAAACTACCCATCTGTGGGTGACAAGTAGCCATTGATGACACCCAATCGACATGGGGGCAAACAAAGGGAGTCCTTTACTGCTCGGGATGGACAAATGACGGTGACGGCATGGGCCACATTTATACACACTAGTATGACCAAGTGCGGACTACTGCATTGTTGTTGTGTCAGGTGAGGGTCATGCCCATTGCATTTTGGATCACAATAGATGAGCGAGGCTCTCACCTACAAGGGGGCCTCATCCACACTATTAGGGAGATGGTAGAGCATAGGACAATTTTTCCCTAGGGCTACAGTATGTTAGCGCATCTATTCCAGGAGTTAGACCAGTACGTCCATTATGAGTACCATAGTCCTACACCATGCACACTCTTGCAGGTGTGGGCTTTCTCCAACATCATGTGCACGAAGCTAGTTGGTTTTCCCTAGGGATGACCATATCACGTACCCATGGCCCACTAGTCTGATATGACAAGGCAGTGGAGGTATGGAGACTTACAGTTTTGGCAGTTACAATTTGATACTCTTGCTACGAATGAGGTCCTAGATGGAGACCCTATCGATTTTTCATATGGATAGATGATGGCAGGTACCTAAGGAACCTGCAACATGACCATTTTCTAGTAAGTCACCACAATCACATCATCATACCATACTACTAGAGTCAAGTCATGCGACAACATGTCCGTGTATAGACGATTCCTCTATACGTGCCCACATATACTAGGGCCTACAGGAGCACAACCAGACTTGAAGATCACCTCCGCCCCACCATCACCGATTTTGTCCCCTTGGATGATGATGAGCTCAACCACGATCTACTGCCCATAGTGTCAGAAAATAATGTTAGGGTCGTTGCAAACTTTAGAGGGTGGTGGGATAGGCATTGTCCTCCTGTGTTATGAAAGGATGCCCCTAGAGGGGATCTGATCCCACTAAGGGACGTGCCATCTCCACCTCCACAAGATAGATAGAGTGGCAACAGGCCAACAAGGAGGAGAGGTCATAGGAGGAAGAGGTAGCGTCACAGAGGTTGAGGCCATGGAGAAGGTCAGACACCCCAACAGCTACCCCTATCTCATCGACACCACTAGCACCTACTACTACAACGGCGACGACCTTGGTGACATCAAGGCGGCTACCAATACTAGTAGTGTGGGTTCTAGTGTCGCTCCTCTCCCTAACCCCACATGGCAGTCAGGGGACCCAGGTATCCTGAGTGTGTTGTTTATATTTCAGTACTTTCAATTTTTCTATTTATGATTATACATATATGCCATGTGATATTGCTTTCTCTCTTTCTTTTTGTGGTTACAGAGGATGCACAGGGATGGACTAGGTTGATGGATCAGTGCATATCAAAGGTGGCCCATAACGTACCTATTCATAGGATGGACCTTGAGGCTTTTCAGCTAGTGTCTGCGGGGTGACATGCCCACATTTCCAAGTTGGTAACGCGTCTCAAGACTGCTTATGAGGAGCGGGGAGCATAAATTATACAACTCACTACATAGGTGGCCACCATTCGAGGGCAACACAACCAAATGTTGGGGGAGTTGTGAACGATGCTTGTCTAGCGAGACCCAATGGTGATGATGGCTGACACCATCAAGCAAGTGTGTGACACCCTTCAAATTTTCCTCAATGACCTCGACAGACAACCCACATCTATGATCTCGGCAGATTTTCAGTAGTTGTAGCAGGAGCTGACACAAGCACAGATGAGTATATGCTCACTATAGGGACAGATCAAGGGGATGTGGGTAGCTCTTTTTGCATCACGCAAGTATCGATCCCAATCCATAACCAACATGCAGCCTCTCCCTAGACCACAGCAACAGCAACCAGAGCCAGAGGGCTCGGGGAGCCACACGTCGTAGCCATAGGGGCTCCTGATTTTGTATATCATTTTTGTAGCAAGAGATACATATATATTTTTGTAGATATTTTGTATAGACACATATTTAGTAGCCACTCATTTTTTATAGTAGTGGCTTAATACATGTACATGACACTTGATACATACACATACATCTACCTTTCTCTCTACCTCCCTCCTATCTCTCAATCTCTCCACCTTCCTCTCTCTCTCCCCTTCCCTCTCTACTTTTCTCTATATCACCTTTCTCTCTATCTCACCTCTCTCTCTCCCTCCCTAGCTCTCCCCCTCTCTCTCCCTCCCTAGCTCTCACTCTCTCTCTCTCTTCTCTCTCAAATCTCCCCCTATCTCCTTCTCCCTCTCTCTCTCTCTCTCTCTTTTCTCCTCTCTCTTTCTTCCCCTCTCTCTCCTTCTCTCTCTCTCTCTCTCTCCTCTCTTATCTCTCTCTCTCCCCCTCCTCTAAACCCTATCCCTATACCCTATAAACTTAACCTTAAACCTTCAACCCAATACCCTCAACCCTATACCTAATATCCTAAACCCTAATCCCTATACCCTATAAACTTAACCTTATACCTTCAACCCTATACCTTAAACCATAAACCCTACACTCTCATCCTCCCTCCCTCTTCTCTCTTTATCTCACCTCTCTCTCTCTCCCCTTCTCTATGTATATATGTATATATGTATATATATGTATATATGTACATACATATATACATATATGTCTATATACATATATATATAGATATATGTATATATGTATGTACATATATACATATATACATATATGTATATACCTACCTATATATATATACATGTATATACATGTATATATTATATATATGTATACTATATACATATATATACATATATACATACATGCATATATGTACATACATATATACATGTATACATATATACATATATACATATATATGTATATATATATGTATGTATGTATATATATATATATGTGTATATATATATGTATGTATGTATGTATGTATATGTGTCTGTATGTATATATATATGTATGTATGTATGTATGTATATGTGTCTGTGTGTGTGTATGTATATATGTGTGTGTGTGTGTATATATGAAAATTCATTGCCAGCAATTCATCAAAAGAAAATTCACTACCAACAATTCACCAACAAAAAATTCACCAATATTTTTTAATATATATTTCAAAAACTTGGTGAATTGTTGGCGGTGAATTTTCCATGGCGGTGAATTGTTGATGATGAAGTTTCCTTCGATGAATTGTTGGAAATGAATTAGTTGGATGCCTATATATATATATATATATATATATATATAAGTGCAACCCACTACAATACTTTAGGACCTAATGCTTCATGCTTCTTTGTATCTTGGTTTCTGAGCTTTGCTAATAATATGTGGAAGGCGTTGGTGTAGTGCTAAAGTGATTGATTTTTTTTTGTTGAAGCAACTATAATTGCATATATTTCACTTCATATGTATCTTTAAAGAAATAATTGTCTTTGATATATTCTACAAATTCTCTTCATATAGGATTCTCATTCATCATTGCATCAAAGTTTCAACCATTAATATTTCCCCCACAACTCTCCTTTGATCATAACTTAGTCTCCCATGATAGTTGTACATGAGATTCAACTTTGAGTAGAGTGGGTTCTTTTCTCATAATTTGATAAGTGATTTACAAGAAAATGTTTTTCCAACTTTAATATCCAATCATTGAGAACATTTGATTTAATTTTTCCTTGAAAAGTAAGAATATCAAAATTTACCTATACCTTCAAAGGGTTGTAACCATTGAATTGTCTCTCCATTTGTTATGTGTTTGGCTGCAAGTTATCCCAATTATGTTGAAGGAGGGAACTCTCATGTCCTAAAATATTGGAACCGGAGTAAACTTTCCACAAACCATGTTTTTGTCCTCTATTTTCCATTTCTAGCATCACATTTCATGCCAAACATGTTCTTCTAACCCTTTTCTCAATTTTATTTTCACTAAATAATTTAACTCTAACTTCCATTCCCTAACTCTCACATTTAATTTATTTGAATATAAAAATATGATAATTTATAATATACTCTTAGAATCTACTATTAAATTTTAGTTTGTAATGAATATATTAATGTAAAGAAAGATGGCCTTTGTGTAATTTGCACAATTTATAACTATGAGCTCTTTATTCTTTATATTTTATCTTTCAAGAACATTGTCTCATAATTTTCTAGGAATCACATGGAACAGGAACTATCTATGATGGGAAGACTAATTGTGCCTAAACAACTACCCACATTATCAAATCCTCTAATAGTAAAGTCAAATGCTTGGAGCTTTAACATGACTACGATCGACTTCTTCAAGGAATCCTAGGTGCATATGTTTAAAGTAGATCTATTATCAACCAAAGAGTGCTTAATGTCCAACTTGTCATATATATTACCACACTTTACAAAGGTAATGCTTTATTAGTGATTGAATTGTGTGCAAACTCTACTTCATCAAATGGAATAGTATGAGGTTCCTTATAACCAATAGATTCTACTAATGAAGTCATTATGGAGAAGAATCAAAATTTATTGTAATCTTTTGTAAGGTATTTTTTCATGATATCACATACTAGATTCTAAAGAGATATTTTAGTTTGTGTATTTTGCAGTTGTTAAATGAAGTCGTATTATTTTGTAAGATTTAAGTATGTGGGGTTGGGAGGAAGATTAGATACATTAGATGGCAAAGTAGGTTATGAAATGTGAACATCTTCGTGTCTAACAATCCTTTGATAAGTATGTCTAACAATAGTACAATCTTGTGAATCAATGCAAGATTGTCTAACAGTAGTACAATCTTGCGAATCAATGCAAGCTTGTCTTCTATAATAGATATCCGACATAAATAATAGAAAAATTAGCATTAAAAGATAAATTTCATGAAAACGGGGATTTTGTCTCCGCAATTACAGAGCAGTCGCTCCAAACTCCACAGCCAAAAAATCTCTTATCAATAATCATGACAAAAGTACAACCTTTCTTCAAGACCAAGGTCATGATATTTACGTTGAAAAGAGCCAAAAAACAAATAAATTTTGAGTTTGAGGGAAACACTTTGCAGGTGGTGAATGAATACAAATATTTGGGACTAGATTTTTGTAACAATCTCAATTGGGAGGCGTGTAGGACGAAAAGAATTCAAGGGGGTTGGAAAGCTCTTTACCTACTCCAAAATAGATGTAGATCAGCTGAGCTATGGGATTGGAGAACAAAAAAGAAGCTTTTTGGGCTGCTTGTTACCCCGGTGGTTCTTTATGGTTGCGAAGTTTGGGGCAGCAGCACGTCAGCTGTAAAATGGAAACAAATAGAAAGACTTCAAAAACACTTAATCACAAGTAATTTCAAAATAAAAAATACGGTCCCTTATGAGATTGTTTTAGCTGAAGCTGGGGCCTTTCCAATGGAAATGGCAGCGTTAATTCGCTTATTAGGCTATTTGCAAAGAATAGAGAATATGGAAGAGCATCGTTGGCCCAAAATTGTGGTGGAAGAAGAATTAACTAGAAGGAAGAACACGTGGATGAAACAAAATGTCAAGTGGATGGGAAAATGGGGGATCAACATACAAGAGTGTCCAAGCAAAAAAGTCGAGATGAAAAGGTATGTAAAAGAGAAAGTCAAAAACACCATGTGGTTGAAGCAACTTGGCCGGAAGAGTGAGCACTATGTTCTGCATTTTAATCCTACTTGTGATCATGAACAAAATTTTTACATAGGGGCAGATATAAAATGGAAGGCTAAAATGTTGATAGCTCAATTGAGAACTAGCTCACATCGTTTGAGATGCGAAACAGGCAGATGGAAAATACCCAAAGAGGGGTGGTCGGATAGAATCTGTTGTTTCTGCACTTCGGGTTTAGTGGAGACAGAGTGGCACTACGTTATGGAGTGCCAAGCTTATGAGGACATCCGATATTGTTACTCAGATTTGTTAAAAGTCAAATCATTAGCGGCTTTGTTTGAAGAGGAAAAGATTGATAAAACAGCAAGTTATTTGACCAAAATTCACAGTAGAAGAAACAAAATCAGCAAAGAGATTGAAAACAACAGCGGGTAGTTTGGTGCAGCGGTTTTGTTGTTTTGGCAAAGGCGGTTTTCCGGTTTTTATCTCTTGGGTCCCATAGACTGGCTGGTCTCGCGGACGTAATTAAAATCATTCATTCATTCATTCAACTTGACCAGTTTTTATTTACAATCATGAAAAGTTCAAAAGGGTCCCGGCATCGAACCCCGCGCAGTCCATTTTGTCATATCGTGGCAGGGTTTCGCGGTCCATGCAATTGAGTCCTGAATTATCGCTCAGATCTGGCGGAATCTTGTCGTTTCTTTAAAAAATACTAGCAGAGGAATATCCCGTTGAGATTTTTAATGCTTTATTTTTTGGTTCTGATACAAAGCAGATCGCGAAAGTGCGCAGATATCAAAATATTATAATTGGGAATATCAATTCAATGCCGCCTGGTTTCTTAAGGATTGAATTGTATGATTTTACATATTTGTTTTTATATCAGTCTTTTCATTAAAAAAATATTATAAGCAATGATTATTAGTCATTATTGTTAAGTACAGTAATTATTGTTGTTCCCATGATCGTGAATTAAAATATAATTATTAAAAATTTAATATAAAACATTTGTATGGTAAGATGGTAAATTGGGATCTTTTATTTTATAAAAATTAAGTATATTTTTTTATTAAATTGTGTTTTTGTGGATATAAAGATTGTAAAATTAAAGTGGAGATTAGAGTATTTGTGAGTTATTAGTAATAGACAATTTGAATTATTGTTAGTCATTTTTTCATTAAATAAAGGGAATGATATTAGATAATAGGACATTATAAGTGTGGCATTAATGGTTAATAATTCATATTATTGTTAGTCAATTTCACATAAAGTGATGAAGTGAGATCAAACGATGAATTATTGATGGAAGAATTAAAATGTGTACTTAGCTCTCAAATTGATGATGGAAGAATTAAACTAACTTTAATTTGAATTAATTCACCACCATTGTGAAATTATCTGCCTTAGTTTGATGAATGTCTTGAAGTCCAAGCTATCACAAAAATGAAAAACTAATTCTAGTCTCTACAATGTCAATCTCGTTATCAAAAAGTTGATCTAAGATTCTACGAATGATCTTACAAAATGTATGCCTAAAATTTTTTTTGCCTTCACCTTATTGGTATTTAAATCTATCATAATTGTGTCTAGGGATACCATTTAGGAGGTTGATAAGTCAATAAGTGAACATGTTGTCTTAGGTCCAACCCCATGGTCAATTGATTTATGTTTGATGATGAGAAATATTGAAGACAAATTTTGTAGAAACATAAGTGACTTATATGATGATGATGATGTTGGATCAATTCCTCTCTATGCTTTTGAAAATTTAAGTGGGCTCTATTTTTTTACATCAATGATCTCATGTTCATCTTCTTCCACTTAAGTGCATATTGAATGTCTTTAAATACCATGATATACCAACATTTCACATGGAACATGTGTTACTTTAGCTCATAACAAGTAGTGAAATTTTGAATTCAATTTTTTATTTTATTTTATTCAAGGATCATTCATGCACTAGACTCAATATTGATCTAAATCAATCTTGTATCAATCAGAAATGACTTGTAAGAATAAGATGGTGAACTTAGGGTAGAAAACTAATATATATAATTAATTACAAATATAAATAAAATAAACACAAATAGAAATCAGATTCTAAACTAAAACTCAACATAAATACGTGTAACATCTCATTACATTTTTACATTAAAACACTTATTAAATTAATCACAAAACTAAATGAATCAAATATATAAATATTTTACAGTTATATAATAATAAATTATTTTATAGATAAACCATGTCATAAAAGTTGGAATTAAGATAAAAGAATTTAGAAGACATGCAAGAGGGACAAAATCTGTTTATACAATATAAAATGATAGAGAATCTTATTTGAAAGAACTTCATCCAAATTTTAAAAGAGTTTTAACTTTGAAAAAGATTTCAATGGTCTTTATAACCACCTACAAACCTAATAATTAATTAAAGTCTAGTATCACATGGCCATCAATAGAGGAAAAAAAACAAATCACAAAAGAAATATTATAATAATACTAACTAATTTCAATTGTAATTGACATGTTAGAATTGAAATTTTTTTCCAAACAATAGTATTCAAACAAGAGATTTGATTTGTACTAGAGTTTGAAAGAGATTTTAATTATGAAATTGACCATGTGAAATGAATCACACTTTTACGTGTATTTGATTATTAGGTATGAATCTTTGACTATTACATCCATTTTAATATGCTTTTTAAAAAAATATATTAAAGTATCTTTTAAAAAGTTTTAGATTCTAAAAAATATACTAAAGTATTTTTAAAAAAGTTTTAGATTTTTTTGTTATGAGTAGAGAGATAACAACTCTTTTATTAGGTGTAATAGAGTGAGATCAGTATTATAACAATTAATTATAATGTCATCACATTCTTGTTAGTTATAGTAGGACAAGAAAAGTGTTTAAAACAAAAAAATTAACAATAAAATACAATCAAAAGTTCGAAAGTTAGTTTAATGAGGTAGAGATCAAAAAATATCAAATAATGAAATTTTAAATTTTAAAATATAAATCAATAAAGCATTAGCAAAGGAAAATCTAAATCTTAGTTAATATTGATCAAATATGAAATTTAAAGATTCAAGTATTCATAAATCTTGATTGTGAACAAATGTCATTTAAACGCAACCTTTGTTATGAGTTTTGGATATTTCATGTAGGATTGAACCAAAAACCATAACGAAAAATAATGCCCCATAAGCCTGAAACACAAGGCTTCAATAGATTCACTATAAGGAATACAAGGAACAATAATAAACAAGGACCCCCCAACAAAACTACATCTTCCCCCAATCCTTTCAATGCTCTTTCTCAAGCAAAAACTTTGGAAGAGGAGGAAGTTGCCAATGAAGAGCTAAAAGAAAATCTTATAGAAAAGGCAAAAGGAAAGGAACACTTGAGGAAGAAACCTCCTCTAAGATTCAAGAAGTAAATATCCATATACCTAAAGATAAAATAGTCAAAACATTAGAAATTACTACTTCCCTACTAACCAACGAAAAAAGAAAAGGAATGAAGTATTTTAAGATCAAATCCAAGCTATAGAAAACACAATAGCAAGTTAGAACCTCTAGATTTAGTTGTAAAATCTAAAAGGCAAAAAGCAAGCAACAAAGCTATTTTGAGGAATATAAGAGGTTTACAAGACAAGAAAAATAAATTGTGTCTAAAAGATATTTTATTTTTTGAAAAATATGATATTTTATCAATCTAAGAAACTGGATTAGATAATGAGGAAGCCAAATATTTTCTTTAAAAAATATGGCTTAATAGTAAGAGTATAAAATTCTCTACTAGAGGTGCCTCTAAAGGAGTTACTACACTCTATTAGTTATTTTTTCTTTAGAGGAATCCTTCATGAATTCAAATAGGATTAGGTGTCTTTGAGATAAAATTAATTTAATATGGTGTTCAACAGACATATTTTTTTACGCATTATTGGTTGACAGATTTGTCTTCTAAAAAATTAACTTAAAATGACTCCTTATTGCCTAGAATGAAGACAAATTATCAACAAACAGTTGGAGAGATCACCATTTCATTGGTGATCTTCCTCTTAATGTTAACAAGGTACAACTCCCTATTATAGTGTAATTTGATTTTTAAGAGTATGCTTTTAACCAGAAAGCAGAAAAGGAAAGACTAACATTGGTTCATAGCCATGATACCAATACGAGACTTGAAATACATATTACTAATACTTCAACACAAATATTGGAGCATCAACAATAGATAAACGATCATTCAAATTTGAACATCTCACTCAATTCCAAAAGAAAATAAATCTAAATAGATGAAGTATTGCATTCACAAAGGAAGGAATATTCACACATTAAGGTAAGCTCAAAGACTTATGCATAAACACTATCATTACATTTAAATCTCCAATGTTCACATGCAATGAATATATGAGCTGAAACGAGTTATGATGATCCTCCTTTATTACTTACTTTACATCACAGTGTAATCAAAATCAAAAAAATTGACCCTTCAAATGTCTTTCGATTGTGTATTTATAGATCTCCTTTCTTGGGACCATTTCAATTTTCATAATCGTCATCTTTAAAATGGGAATTTTATAACTCATTTCCAAATTCCTTTCTAATTAACTCCCCAAGTATTATTATCCACTTGGCAACATCATAATTACATTAAACACATATCAACTTGAGTTTGATGAACTAATATATCACCACTACATACATGAGCTAAAATATCGAGCAGTTCGAGTGATGCAACCTCAAAAGGAGACTTCCTCACCATTTAAGGTGTGGAATGTAGCTCTGTATGGAGGTTGGTAGCTTACCAGCTGAAGGATATTTTCATCATAAGGAATGATGTTGAATAAGGAGTGATCAAGAGTACTATAGGAGAGAATTTCCTAGTGCAAGTTCATGTTCATAATTTTGCACTCGTGGAGCAATTCATTTACAACATCAACTAAACTTCTATAAAATTTGAATGAGGTGCTAGAGCCACTAAGAGGCTAATGAAGCCAGCTTATATAGCTAGTGTTAAATCTTTCTAGGGACGTCTAAGCGAGAATCCACAAGAAGGCCTAGTTGGAGACAACATATACATTGCTACTACCCTCGAGAAAGAAGAAATCAAATGAGCTATTACTCTCTTGTGTAGTGGGCTTGAGAGGAATGTAATGAAAACCTTTGTGCACTATCTAGAATTCTACGAAAATTTATTTTCTCCCATGCAAATTAAGGGGATTCATGAAGTTGAGGGAATCTGCATCCTAATTTTCACTCTTTGTGCATGCCAAGTTTGTACCTGTATCTCCCAATTCAAATTAATTATATGTGTGGGTGTGTGTGTTTTTTATGTTTTAACTGCTTCCTATAATGTGATGAAATTTTGATAATCTCTGGTTTTTCTTAATATTCTTTCTACAATGTATTATTTCCATTTTTTGCACCACTTTCTTTTAGCCAACTAGAGATCTTCAAAAGTAAAATGGTGGTTTTTTGAGCAAGTTATGGAACCAACATTAGGTTCTAATGAGGTTTTGAGAACCTTGTCGGAATTCGACAAGGTTTAGAAATCATTTTTATTTTTTCTTAACCCACTTTTCTCTATGGAATAATCTTTAGGAATCTTGAAAAGGAGCTCTAAAACTAATAAAATGTTGAACGCTTAAAAGAAAATTCACATCGTCAAAATAGAAGGGTTATCAAAACCCTATCGAGAACTGACAAAGGTTTTGAAACCTTTAGAAAGTTTCGAAATTGTGTTAGTTTACTTACAATTTATCTTCATCTTCCTTTTTTTGGTGTTTTCCATGGTTGTGAGAATCGTTTCGGGTTTCGACGAGGTTCTGAGAACCTATAGAAAGATCGACCAAGAAAACAAACTCTTGATATAACTTTTAAAAAATTAGGTAAAAATAGGGTTATGGAAACCTTAGTGGGGATTGACATGGCTTCAAAAACCTTAAGAATAAAATTTCTTTAAAACCAAAGAAAAAATTTAAATGGGTGAACACGATTTTTAGGGGGTGACAAAAACTGCAAAAATAATTGTCTCTTATTGGGGATGAGGACTGCAAAGGATGAAGCAAGGGACCCAAAATCTCAACTATAGACCAATTCTTATTTATCCATTTTGTTATAGAGACAAAATCATTGAATGGAAGGATCTAGAGCAAGCCAAAATCAAGACAAAACAAAAAGGCAAATCTAGACTAACAACACAACAAAAATTTCCTAAGTATATATAGAGCAGGAAAACCCTACCTTTGAGAATGCCCAATAATGTTTATGCAAAGTCATTGAAAATTTGAGAGAACTAGGATCCACTATGGAAAATTGATGCATACTGTTGACGCCAAAAATTGACGAGATGACAGTGCCTTTATGGGAAACTCAGTTCAAGGGGGACCCCTTTGCGCCAAACTGAGTGACCTCCGGATTTTAAAGAAGCTGGCTTCTTCTATATAATGGGTTTTGGAAAGGGAAAAGGAAGCAGATATAATGAAACAAATATTAATCTAAGGCGATGTGCCAAAGCTTACTGATAGGCACGATAAATCATAGACTCAAGGGCCTTAATGTCATTGTTATGTTCCAAAACATCGGAAACTTAAAGCATTAGCATAAACAATTCATTTTAATTGACAAAAACAATATCGCATACATTCTCACTGCTAAGAAGAGTCATTAAGACATGATTTAGACCAGCAAATCTGCATTCAATATATAGAAGTCTCCTCAAATGAAATGCTTAAGACAATAAAAAGCACAGTTCACAGTTTAGTCAAGACATGAAAAATAGAAAGGCCGAACAATAGGCACAGTCTGAAAGTTTCTTGCGAATAAACATGCAAAAAAGGCCTGGCGTCTCTTGCTAAAACCAGTATTCTTCTTAAAAATCTTGGACCATTTTCCCTCAACAGAGAGAGTATATATAGCCGGAGAGCAAAATCCCACCGCCTGGAGAGTTGTAACAGAAAGATTCCACAATCTCCTGTAATGATGCCCGAATAAGAATATTCCTAATGCCGTTATGAGAGTAGCCAGTCAAAGCACAACATCCAGTTGGTCAGTTACAGGCGTGCCCTTTGTAATGATGGCAGTGGTCCCAACCAGGCTTCGAAACGACGAGTGCCGCCCACCGCCTTAGAGAACCATGGTGAGCAGCAGTCAATGACACTATCCCGCTCGGCCATCACATAGCTTGCTTTGATCATCAATGTAAGGCACGTGGCAGCAAATCGCGGCCCGAATGAAAACTCCTCCTCCATCGATCGAGAGCTTGCGGAGAAGTGACACGTGTTCAGGGGACTGAGGCTACTTTGAAAATGGGAAAGAACACATGAACCGGGGGGCGAAAGACGTGTGGCTGCGTTTCGCAGCCCGTGGTGCTCTCGTCCCTGCTGTTGTTTTAAAAACTGCGAACCGCTGACACGTGAGCGAAGGTAGGTCCCGCCAGGAAAGAAAGAAGGCCAATAGAAATCCTTCGCAGCCCGTCGCAGCATATTCTATTCTTGCTAGGGAAAGATTGCGATACACCGCCACGTACAAAGATGTGGGCCCCTCGATGAACCCTAAGAGTAACGGACCCTTATGGAAGGCTTAGCAACCCGAAGGAAACACAAAGCAACAAAAAATGAAAAACCCCGCAGGCGAGACACGTGGGCGCCCAGCGCAGCATCTCAGGAGCTGAACAGGGAGCTGCTTACCGAAGTTACGAAGCGAGGAATGCACAAAGTGAAAGATCAAAACCTGTCGGGAAGCCGAAGAAACGCGGAGACGCACAGGCCAGCGCATGAATATGTGCAAAAAAGGGGACCCGAAGGGAGCTACTTGAAACATTATTTCAACAGCTTTTGGCGACTAACAGGGGCGTTTCGGATAAGGAACGGAGAACCCAAAAACTCTCTGGTTCCACAGACCAGAGCCTTCCTCTATAGGGCAAATGGAGTTAGAGTTTTAAGAGTGCAGCCTACAAAGGCACCCATTCATTTTCGGACGGCTTTGCCATGCTGCGCAAATTCTCTTGTGCCCCGCGGAGATCAATAGCTTCCTTATGAGGCAGCACGTCTGGCAGGCTATCGCCTGCTTGGATATGGAAAAGCAGCTGAGAGAGTGGATGAATGATTGCCTCGATATCTGCTGCTGTTGGGGGGCTACCGAGTTCCTTGAATGCCTCCGGATCGTTCTCCTTCTACTCAATAATCTCCGTAATCTGCGTAGCCGTGGCAATAGTGCCATCCTCAAGAAATGGAGACGGAAATCCCAACCTGCCCAACTCAGAGAAACTCCCTCAAATGCCATCCAGCGCTTTGTTTAGAAAAGCCACTGCTGCCTTAGTGCGCTGGAAAGCGGAGTGGCAATGAATGAATCTGTTTGCCGTTTGAGCTGCGGTGTCCCTATCTTCGATACCTGCCTCAGCGAGGATCTCGTCTGAGACCAAGTATAGCTTATTTAGCAAGTTCCTTGCCTCGGGCACCTTTTCCAGGATGAAACGCGGGAATTGTTCCATTGTGTCATAGGCCTCCTGATTGATTTTTAATGCCTTGTCGATGAACCAGAGGGTAGGCTACAGATTTAGGCATAAGGCTTTGATTTTCTCCCAGTGAGAAATGTACAATTGCCTGACCAGTGGGATGATATCAGGTTGGGCAGGGGCTGGTAGCAGAGAGGCCTTAAGCGAAGAAATCTTCGTGTCTCTTGAAATTAGGGCCTCGGCAAATTCTGCCTTTTTCTTTTTCTCAGATGCCAACTACTCTGCATAGCTGCTTATTTTTTTATACTAATTTTGTTCAGCTCTAGAGTGGTTAGCCGATTGCTCTTCTAATGAATCTTTTGTCTCTCGGAGCTCATCTTCTAGCTTGGTCTTTGTTTCTCGGAGCTCCACTTCCAGTTTGGTCTTCAAACCTTTGAATTCAGCCTCTTTTTCCTGCACCTTTTGCTGATACTGCTCTTGTAGGCGTTTCATCTCTTCACCTTTCTCTGCTAGTTTCTGACTATACTCAAGGCGGAAACGTTCAAGCTCCTCCTCTATCGATTGTAGGCTCTGTCGCGCTGCTTGGTTTTGATTCTGTAATTCTTTTAATACGGCTGGGTCGGCTACTTGGGTCTTTGCAATTTCGCCCTGAAGCCTGTTTCTCTCATTTTCTGCTGTTAGCGCCCTTTCTGTCATTCGGGCGATATCCACCTCTAAGGATTTCTCCTTTGCCTCTAGAAAATTCACCTTGTCTTTGGCTACCTTGAGCTGTTCATCCTTCTTTTTTAACTGGCGACCAGTCCTTAGGAAGTCGGAAGTGACCACCCGTTGTGTCTCCTCCATGATTTCGACTTTATTTTGTGGCCGGGCTATCTTCATGTCCAGTCCGACAGCATAAATATTATAGTCCTCTAGTTGCATTTCTCCTTGGGGCTTGTTTATTCTTGGGTACATAGTTGCAAACTTTAATTCTTGGCGGGCTTCGTCATACGAAGCCTGTACTCTCGACTCGGCGGGGGCATTGTCATCCTTTGCCCTTCGTCGCCTCATCCTATTTGCGCGCGCTTCCTTCCCACAATCTATCTGTGCAATGAACTCAGCTGGTGATGAAACCAGCCCACCTGCGAAGGGAACACCGGAAGGCAGGGCGTAGGGATAGGTAACTTTCATAGGCACGCGCATTTGCTTCTTCTGGAGGGTGACGGTTTGCGGAGAAAAGTGTGGCACGTTCCATAGTTTAGCCTGGGGGGTATTAGCATGGCTAGATATTTGCAACGGCTGAACTGGAGATTCAGTCGTAAGGCCTGTTGGCCGAGGAAAAAGAGTTGCTGCCTGGGGCTCGGTTTGCTGTAGCGGGAAGGGATCTATAAGCATCTCGGAAAAAGAGTGGGGGCCGATGGGAGGAATACTTTCAAAAAGCGAGGTGAGGAAAGTCTGGGCTGCGGCAGTAGGCGTTAGCATGCTCGGAGGGGTGATAATAAATGGTTGGGCTTGCGAATACTGGGCAAATCCAACGGAATAAGGTGGGTCAGAAACAGAGGGTGGAGGGCTCGGACGAAGGGCAGGAGTTGTTAATTGAGCAGGGACGGATGTGAGAGAATGAGATGTAAGAGAGGAAGGAGCGAAATGTACCTGCTGACTGGTCGGCGGTGGCATCGGGATCGTTTGAGACTCGCCCGCAACCTCTGACATTTGACTAGCAGGGGGTGTTTCCCCTTCGGCCGGTTCATGTGAAACTGTCCCGATAACACTTTCCGTGCGTTGCCTTTTCGCGAGGGGACACTCACTAACCTCGGCAGTCGGATCCTTCTACTGGGGCACTAGCCTGATCGGTTTAGCGGCCCATGTGCGGGTAAGCGAGCCCCTTGATATGTTAAAGCGCACATTAGTGCCCACATAGGCGGGATGCCCGGGGGCATCGCCTTCCTGCGAAGATATCGCCTTCTCTTCCTCCTTCTCATCGGAGCCTTCTACTTCGCTCTTGTTAGCACTGGAGGTCGAACTGGGATGGCCTTCATCCCAGTATCTTTCAAATTCCTGGTCGTCCTTCAATTGATTATAAGGAGCTTTCAACTGCCCTGTTTCCTGGTGGTATCTCCAGAAAGTTTTTATTTTTTCATCGCTCCATTCCTCGTCCACTTTCAACTTGTTAAGCATGCTGCGCTCTATCGGAAGGTTGTCCCTGGCCACGGCCACTAGAAAGTAGAACTTGTGCCATGGGCCCCTGGTGTCTGGCATAGGGATTTGTGCCAATTCAACCAGATCTTCATCTTTATCAGTCTGGTTATTTCGCCGCTTCTCCCAATATGGTCGGGGAATATGCGGCTCAGGTAGGTCATTGAAAGGGTTGTAATCCTACTTATCATTTACTAATACTAGCCCCAGGTGTGCCAGCTTGTCCCCTAGCAGCTCATGTGATTGCTTTTTGGCAAGCGTTATTGACTTGAAACTCTTTGGGCAAGTGAAGAATCCCTTCTTCTTGACACTTTCGCCGCTACAAAACATGAAATCAATGACGCATACCTGCCGGTAAACCTCCAGCGCGAGCACTCTATCGGTGATGCAAGCCGGGAGCAGGAAAGGCCTGCCAATAAAGCCCCTCATTCGAAGGATCGTGAAATCCTTGCCCAGGAACCAGTCACAAGCGGGGGTGTAGCCTTGCAGAAATCCAGCCTGCTCCGTGTTAAGCCGAACGATATCACCCTCTCTGATCAAATCATTCAGGACCGGGGCTATGAAATAGTCCGCGAAGGCATAGTAGTCATATGTTGCGGAAAGGTAGGGTGTCCATGTAGATACCGGCTTTCTTTTGTTCTGCTCGTCAAAAATTGATAGTGGGATGAATCAAGCGAAGAAATCCGGATTCTGATGCAGGAACATGTGGATCAGGTAGGAAAGAAATCTAAATTTCTTCTCTGCCTGATAATTCTCCATTTACTGTATCATTTCTACGACTATGAACTTGGCAAAATCATACTAGAAAAGTTCACGCTGCCTGCGAAACTGTATTGCAGGGCCCAGCTGAAAAGCCTCGATCTTCTCATCGGAATCATGGCCACAAACAAATGCCAGCATGGATATGGGGTCTTGGAGGTCATCGCGGAATGAACCGCGCAACAATGGGATGCTCGGTGCCTTAGCGGACGCAACACCCTTCTTACTGGTCTCCTCTAATAGGAAATCGGAGCTGGTTTTCATCCTTTTCCATATCTTTTCCCCTTTGTTTGGGCTGAACTGTTTGATTTTCTCCTTTCTTGTTCTAGGGTCAGGAATGCATAGCATATGCCAGATGACTTCCAGGCTGATATGAACCCTTAAATTGTGACCCTCAATGCAGTGGGTCTTTAGATTATAGCGTTGAACAATTGCGTCGACCACCTCCGGGCAATAGTGCACGAATGGGACCATGTATTGTGGAAGACCGCTATACCAGACTCTACTTGCCGTTGCCTAGTCTGCCGCAGGCGCTGATAACCTTGCGCAAGCCGCCTCTCTAAGAGATTTAGGGTTCTTAGCAAGCTTTGGGTCATAGATATTAGCCCACTTTTCTCTTACCTTTTTCGGGTTATTCCACTCTTTGGGCCTCTCTAGCTCCTCTATGTTGGGTCTCTTCACCTTCTGGGGTATACCAGGCGTGGCATACCCTACATCATCGTATACGTAAACCTCGGTCGAAGAACGAATAGCCGAATACAGTTCCTGGCTAATCCCTTCCTCTGCTGGCTGAGCTGAAGATTCTGCCATTTTTCTTCACGGTAGAACTTGAAGGTTCTCTGGCCTTTGAATACGCTTGTACTGAAAATATAGACAGAAAACACTTCGCGCACTCTTTAGCTTTTGGAAAAAGACTTAGGAACAATAAGCGTTTTCATGCAAAATAGCAACTTTCCTCAAGGTGGTAGGCGAGCGCGAGCCCTTTGCATTTAATTCGGCATGTACCATTAACTCCACAACTCGTGCAAGATGAGCTCATTGCTTTTTCGAGGTGGCTGGATTTCATCATTGCTTTCAAAAGATCGTGTGATACGCCCTGATTTCCTTGGAAATTGAGCTTGCAACTGGCCTTCTCACCTTGGGTTAGCATGTACCGGTAATTAATATCCCTGGCCGGAATAATTACGCCAAGCAAACGATCACCGCCTGAAAGAGATACGAATATCGCCTCGGGCTCTGGGATGTGCTTGAGATTTGACACCATAGCATACGGCCATACGTCCCTTCATCAACAAGTGCCACCCTTTTAAAGCTCAATTAATTAACTTGATTTAATTAAGCATGCCTTGAGCAGTGCTACCACGCGTGTGCCAGCCCAAAACGTGAACAAACGCAGACTCGGCCCTCGAGATCGCAGCCAATATACATCACGTTGCTTATGGGCGGATTGGCATACGTCTTGTCAATTTTCTATAAATAGGCCAGTAGATAGCGAACATACGCACTTTGCGCCCAAGAAGTGATAAGCAAGTAGAATATTGCAAAGCAAGTCTTTTCATAGGTTAGGTGGTGAGCAGATTTCGGCATTACTCAGCCAATTTAGGAATAGTGCTAGGAGAGATGGATACTCTTATTCGCCTAACCTCCTTCAAATCACAAACAACATTTGTAGGTGAGATCTCTACCAGAAGGCTCAAGAGAATGACGAAGAACAAACACTCGCTGGTTCTAGTAGCCATCAAGTGGGTTCTCGGCAAGGACTGTGTTGAGTATGAAGATAAGCATCGGGTGAACACCGACGTGTGCTCACACTTTGTAGCGTCTATGCTGGACATTTGTGTCCCTTGGCCACTTGTATTGAAGCTAGTCAAAGAAATCTTCCCGCAGAAGTACCTGAATGGGCTCGGCGAGGTTGTCACCCATGCTATGTACGGGATTGGCCTACCAACAGCCGACGACCTGCACTGCTTTATCGAAGAAGAAGCTGTTGTCGTCCGGCACCCATTCCTGAGCGGATTTCGCCTGCAGACCCGCGTTCAGCACCAGCAAAGGGTTACCCAAGCTCTTCACTTCCTGTTTAGGAGTTACAACGTGATACTCTTCTACGATGTAGAGTGGTATACTGACTTCAGGAACTTGGTGTATCCACCACCGACGACAGCCGCGCTTAATGATGCTGCCAGTGCCGCCGAGGAACCTGTTGATGAGGAAGAAGCGGACGTTGTCTTGAATGCGTCGGTTGCTGCTAGCCACTCCTGCGGATAGATGGTCTCCTTGCCTTGGTGTTTGTTGATGTAACCCCCCTACTTCGTATCGGCCTAATAAAAGGCCAACATATATATATATATGCTCTAATACTTTGTATATTTTGAAAATCGGCATTCATGCCATTTTGTAACTCAGGACACATGTATATAAATATATACGTTTCTTTTTGTTGTGAAATCTATGCTGTTTGCTTCTGCGTGCAATTTTTTTTTTTTGGGTTTTGCCAATCTTGTACGTTTTGCCTCTGTTTACGTGCATATTTTTTGCGTTTTAAGAAACTCTGGTGCTTTACCCATTAACGATGATAAGCGAATGCGTAGCAAGTCAATTGATTTTAGCAAAAGGATAGGCCAAAAACAAGAAGGAAAAAAGAAAAAACACTATCTACAACTGTACAGGGTAGGTCTTGACGCTTAATGGAACAATTTAAGGTGAATCCCATTAACCGGGATTCCTAGAGGCTCTTGTTCCATATTTTCCAGCTCGAAGGCATTGTGTTGCATGCACCGAATGATTTTGAAAGGTCCTTCCCATAGGCTATCGAACTTACCATGCTGACCTGGCTTCGCAGCCCTGCTATCATATTTTAGCACTAAATCTCCACTTTTTAGGCCTTGGTCGGAAGCCTTTTTGTCAAACCACCGTTTGACCACCTGTTGGCGGCCTGTCATGGCTTTTAGGGAATTCTCCCTTTTTTCCTGTACTTCCAATAGTTCGGCAAGCCGAACCTCCATGGCATCATTTTGTTCTATCTCAAGAGATTTCAACAACTGTATCGCCGGAATCTCCATAGAGATAGGTAGCAGTGCTTCTTTCCCATATACTAGCTCATAGGGCGAAGTCTTGAGGACTTGTTTAGGAGTTATGCGGTTGGCCTAGAGTTCTTTTTAGAGATTTTTGTGCCATTCCCTCTGGTGTTCTGAGCCAACCTTTTTGAGGAGTCGGACTAAACTTTTGTTTGTTGACTCGGCTAGGCCATTTCCTTGTGGATAGTAATTTGACGATGTTTTAAGGAATATGCCATTTTTCAATGCAAAGTGACATACCTTTGTGCCTACAAATGCTCTAGCGTTGTCCGAAATGATCGTCTTCGGAGGGCCGAACCTTGTCACCAAAGCCTCGAGGAAGTCTACAATCTCAGCCTTCGTCGCCTCCTTAAGGGGAACGGCCTCCGCCCACCTTATGAAGTAGTCCGTAGCTGTTAAAATCCATTTATGTCCGGAGCTAGAAACTGGGTTGATCATCCCAATAAAGTCCAGGCCCCATTGTGCAAATGGTTCATCCGCCACGATAGGTTTGAGGGGCATTGCTGAATTCTTCCTTCTGTCGGAGAATAACTGGCATTTTTTGCAAGTCTTTACCAAAGAGTAGGAATCGTTGAAAAGTGTAGGCCAGTAATATCCAGCCCGTAAGATCTTGATGGCAGTAGTTCTAGTGGAGAAATTTCCACCTTCGTCGCTATTGTGAAATGCGTCGAGGATCCTCTGCGCCTCTCCTGAAGTAACGCATCGTAGGAGCACACCGTTAAAATTCCTTTTGAAAAGGACTCCTTCTATCAGCGTGTATCCGTAATTCTGGAGCCGGTAATACCTTCTTTTCTGGGATGAGAGGTCTGGCGGGTACTTTCCGGTTCGCATGAAGTTCATTCTATCTTCTAGCCAATTATCCTCCGATCCTGATACATTTATCAGGACAAGCTCCGGCTGTTCCTCTTTAGCAGACATCTCCTCGTCTTGTGCCATATACTCACACAGTCCTCTGCCTTTAATAGTCCTGGTAGGCCTGACCTCGATATCATATTCCAGGATCTTGGTGATCCAATTAGCCCTTTTCTCTGTGATTTTTCCCTCCATGATGTATTCCCGCACACTAGAATGTGCGACATATACCAGGACTTTGCTACAGGAAATTAGATGGCGAAACTTTTTAAGTCCCTTTACTATTGCGAAAGCCTGCCTTTCAACGAAGTTATAATTCACCTCATATTCCTTTAAGGTTCGGGAATAGAACGCAACAGGATGCTCTCCCTTTCCTTCTCTATCCTTTTGAGTCAGAACAGTACCAATACTGGACTTGCTACTGAAGGCATACATTATAAAATTGTTATATTGATCTAGATTAATTAACACCGGGGCTGAGGAGATCGCTTCCTTGACCTTCTCAAATGCCTCCCTCGCGTTTGTTGTCCACTTGAAAATTTGATCCTTTTTTAGCATCAGGGTGATCGGCCTAATTATTCCCGCAAAATCGGAAATAAATTTACTGACGAAATTTACTTTGCCCAGAAAAGACTGGACACCTTTCTTATTTACCGGGAGAGGAAGCTCCTTTATAGCCTTTACTCGTTCTGGGTCAATTGAAATACCTTCCTTCGACACAACATGTCCTAACAGCTTACCCTGAGGTACACCGAACACACATTTCCTCGGATTTAAGGAAATCCCAAACTCTTGGCACTTTTGAAACACCAACTCCAAATGATCGAAATGATCATCTTTAGATTTGGAGAACACAGTAAGATCATCCAAATAGATTAGGATAATTTTATTGATCAGTTCGCTAAATGCGACATCCATAGCTCTCTGGAAGGTTGCCCCTGCATTAGATAAACCAAAAGGCATTTTAGCATATGCAAACGTCCCCCATTTGGTGGTGAACGTAGTCTTGTGCTGATCTTCCTCTTTTACTCGAATCTGGTTATAGCCAGAGAAGCCATCCAGTAGAGAGAACATTTCTGATCCCGCGATAGTTTGGAGGATTGACTCCATAGAAGGCAATGGATAGTGGTCCTTCAGAGATGCTTTATTTAGGTCTCAGAAATCTACGCATAAGCGGATATCACCATTCTTCTTTCGGACTGGTACCAGATTTGATACCCAAGTACTATGTTTAATTGGGAAGACAATACGCGACTCAATGAGCTTGGTTAGCTCTTGTGCCATCAAGTCTTCAACTTTAGGGTTGACCGGCCGCTGTTTCTGTCGGATTGGCTTCGCACCTTCTGTTAGCTCAATAGTATGTTGAATGATACTAGGATCATAACCTTCCAGATCATCGTAGGACCAGGCCACTACTCCATATTTCTCACAGAAATTGATAAGCCTTTCTCTATCTTGCTGTGAGACATCTTTTCCGACCCGAAGGTTCCTGTCATCGGAAACCCGAAGATTTTCATAATCACCCTTTTCTGCCACGAACTTCCGCTTATCATTTCGGGCGTCACTACAATCAAAATTTTTTTTGAGAGTAACCAATCCTTTCGGAAGCTTATTTGACTTCAGCTGCATAATTTGTCCCTCATAGGCCTCAGCGATCTTTGGTTGGAGTTGATCAACAAATTCCCCTGAGTGTTGAATAAACGAGGCGATGTGTTCATCGCTCTCAAAGACTTGCCAACTTTGGTCATTATCGGGTATTGCTGGTCTAACAAGCACTTGCACTGAATATCTGTTCCAAAGCAAGTCGGAGACAGGATCAAACTGAGCACCGGTTACCGCCATGCGATCTGCATCGCCATTCTGTGCTCGGGAATGGTCAGGATGTTGAAAGCTTCAAAACTTTCTATAAGGTCCCAGATTCGATGCCGATAGGATCTCATGCGGATATTCTTTGCTGCTGAGACTCCTCAGACCTGATTAACTACCAGTTCTGAATCTCCGAACACAATCAATTGTTTGACACCCATTCGTTCCGCTAGGCTGAGGCCTTGGACTAATCCCTCATATTCAGCCTCGTTATTTGAACAGGCGAATTGGAATCGGAAAGACCTCAACAACTTTTCATTCTGTGGGGATATTAGGCATATCCCTGCTCTAGCTCCAACTTTACTCCTTGCTCCGTCAAAATACAATGTCCACAGCTCACTTGTTTGGTCATTGTCGGGTTCTTTGACGACCTTCGGAAGAACTTGGTCTTGGTCATAGATCACATATGTGCCTAATCCGGTAGCATGATAATTTCCGAAGGGATCATTGTCTATATGTTCACTCAACAGAGCATCTTCGTTATCACTTCGGTCTCCGTTGATCTTCTCCTCCTCTAGCAGTTCGACATTGTACATGTCTTGCTTGGTGATGGAGGTATGTGCGGCTTCAAAGTTAATCAGGGCCTCATTCACTACATGTTCGGAATGAAGAGCCTCCGATTCTATCTTCATCTTCGCGCCATGCTTGGTTCTAAGTATTAGATGTGACCAATCTAAAGACAAATAGCCGCCCACCTTTGAAGTAAACTCTCGAGAAAGGCAAAGACCAAACATTGGCGGAACATCTATGATCACTGTGTCTTGCGGGACCATGATACTCGGGCAGGCAAATAGAGTCAGCGGAAGTGCTTTGATGACACCCACAGTATCAACCTTATTTCCGTCTAGCTGCATAACCCCTTTCTTCATAGGTTCATAGCTGAGTCCCAAGGATTCGGCTATTAGTTTTGGCATAACCGTGGTACTAGCGCCAGAATCAATCATAGCGTTGTGTAATAGTTTCTCCCCTAAAATGAGAGTCAAGAAGAAGGGTTGAGGTTTTGGCCTACCTCCGCCTTCCGCATGGGATTCCATCGCTTTATTTGCGACAACCTTAGTTGGTGGCATTTGATAAACTGCCTCGGTACTGGCCAAAGGCTCAGTTAGTGCTGGGTCCATCTGTTGCTGAAGTGCTTTTTGGAGTATGGTTTTCTGCTCCGGGATAGCTAGAATGTCCCATAAAGACATATTAGCGGGTGATTTCTTCAACTGCTCTACCACATTAAGAGGCGAGGAGCTAGGAGATTTCTTCTCCTTGGCTTTTGTTATAATAATTTCCTTCCGTGGTTAAGAAGACAAGGATTCGGTCGGACCGCCAGGAATTTGATTCGAAATGTTTTTGCATTGCGGACTGTCCGAAAGTGAAACAACGGCCTCACCATTGAATCTTCTCTTGGAGCACGTATTATAGTCAGACTTTACCCGCGGCGTTTCGGCTATGGCCGTATCATTTGCAAACACCATTTCCTCGTCTTCCATCCATGAGAAGAGCGTATGATCAGGAACAATGTCGAACTCTTGCTCTAGGGACATTCCTTGTATTTGCACGGTAAGGACCGCATTCTCCATTGTCGGGGCATATATGTATTCTTCGTTCTCAGTCGCAATACCTTGACTATGTTGCTCTGCTATCCTTTGTTGTAAGTTGCCACGCGGACAATTTCGGGGCATATGCGCATCGTTGCAAGGGAAGCACCATGGATTGATGTCATCAATCAAATTGTTTTGTCCTGTAGTTAATTCTCTGCTAGAGCTCGGTGACGCACCTGCCAGCGGCGTAGGCACCGGAACTATTTGATAGCCGCCGCTAGTGAGTTAGTGCGATGCGCATTATGATATTGATTCTGCTGATAGGTAGGCCGCCCACCTTGATAGTTCTGATACGCAGGCCGCGGAGGCATTGCTTGGTTCCGCTTGAGGGTTGTTATATCATTCGCCATAGTCCGTAACATCTCCTTGAGGTCGCCCATCTCATTCTTGGGAGAACTCGATGTAGAGGCCAAGTTTTCAGGAGCGGCTGTATATGAGTACGCTGACTGGGGAGTTGCTGGCGCACTGGTCGACGCCACCTCTTGTGCTACGTTTGATATCTCAAGAAATATCGGCATAACAGGTCGAGGAGGCAATTTCCCGCAGTCTATCAAGTGATTTTCTGCTTTGATAGCAGTGGCATATGCATCGGGTAAAGTGGCTCCTCCCAGAGACTTGATCATCATAGAAATGTCGGGATTGATGGACTTCAGATAGAACATGAACGCCAACTCTGGGGTCAGTCGGATGGTCACAGGAATCCTCCGCCAACTTGAGTGAAATCGAGCATTGAAGTCCGTTAGAGCCTCCTGGGGTGCTCGTCTGATGACGGATAACTGATAATATAGCGAAGAACGATCTCCGTCATTTGAAAACCTTTCATAGAATGGATCTTTGAGGTCATCCCAAGTGTGAATGGTATTAGGAGTTAGTGTTCGGTACCACTCCAGAGCTTTGCCTTTGAAGGACACATCAAGGAGCCTCAGGGCTACATTCTGCGCTGTGATACCATGTACTAGGCATACATCCGCTACATCCTGCAAATGCTCTGCTGGCGTCTTTGTGTTATCTCCGGTGAACTTGGGAAGAGCCTTCAGGGCCGAAACCGGAATGGCACCCCAAACAGCAGGTGCTACCGGAGCTACCAGGGGGCTTCCAGCATCCCATGCTACATAATTTCTGTTCGCGGCTGGCAACATGGTGAGAGGAAAGGGTGGTGGGAATGGAACGGTTACTAACTGATTTGCGGCCTGGACTGTCCCGAATGGAGGCACTAGTAAACCTGGGTTATTTGCAGTTTGGGATCTAGTTACAAGCCGATGGCTCATACACCCTTTTAGAAGACGATTTCATTAGTTTGGGTCCCACCGGGCGTGCCAGAAAAAAGGTACAAACTGTTGACGCCAAAAATTGACGAGATGACAGTGCCTTTATGGGAAACTCAGTTCAAGGGGGACCCCTTTGCGCCAAACTGAGTGACCTCCGGATTTTAAAGAAGCCGGCTTCTTCTATATAATGGGTTTTGGAAAGGGAAAAGGAAGCAGATATAATGAAACAAATATTAATCTAAGGCGATGCGCCAAAGCTTACTAATAGGCACGATAAATCATAGACTCAAGGGCCTTAATGTCATTGTTATGTTCTAAAACATCAGAAACTTAAAGCATTAGCATAAACAATTCATTTTAATTGACAAAAACAATATCGCATACATTCTCACTACTAAGAAGAGTCATTAAGACATGATTTAGACCAGCAAGTTTGCATTCAATATATAGAAGTCTCCTCAAATGAAATGCTTAAGACAATAAAAAGCACAGTTCATAGTTTAGTCAAGACATGAAAAACAGAAAGGTCGAACAATAGGCACAGTCTGAAAGTTTCTTGCGAATAAACATGCAAAAAAGGCCTGCGTCTCTTGCTAAAACCAGTATTCTTCCTAAAAATCTTGGACCATTTTCCCTCAACAGAGAGAGTATATATAGCCAGAGAGAAAAATCCCACCGCCTGGAGAGTTGTAACAGAAAGATTCCACAATCTCCCGTAATGATGCCCGAATAAGAATATTCCTAATGCTGTTATGAGAGAAGCCAGTCAGAGCACAGCATCCAGTTGGTCAGTTACAGGCGTGCCCTTTGTAATGATGGCAGTGGTCCCAACCAGGCTTCGAAACGACGAGTGCCGCCCACCGCCTTAGAGAACCATGGCGAGCAGCAGTCAATGACACTATCCTGCTCGGCCATCACATAGCTTGCTTTGATCATCAATGTAAGGCACGTGGCAGCAAATCGTGGCCCGAATGAAAACTCCTCCTCCATCGATCGAGAGCTTGCAGAGAAGTGACACGTGTTCAGGGGACTGAGGCTACTTTGAAAATGGGAAAGGCCGCATGAACCGGGGGCAAAAGACGCGTGGCCACGTTTCGCAGCCCGTGGTGCTCTCGTCCCTGCTGTTGTTTTAAAAACTGTGAACCGCTAACACATGAGCGAAGGTAGGTCCCGCCAAAAAAGAAAGAAGGCCAATAGAAATCCTTCGCAGCCCACCGCAGCATATTCTATTCTTGTTAGGGAAAGATTGCGATACACTGCCACGTACAAATATGTGGGCCCCTCGATGAACCCTAGGAGTAACGGACCCTTATGGAAGGCTTAGCAACCCGAAGGAAACACAAAGCAACAGAAAATGAAAACCCCCGTAGGCGAGACATGTGGGCGCCTAGCGCAGCATCTCAGGAGCCGAACGGGAAGCCGCTTGCCGAAGTTGCGAAGCGAGGAATGCACAAAGGTGAAAGATCAAAACCTGCGGGGAAGCCGAAGAAACGCGGAGACGCACAGGCCAGCGCATGAATATGTGCAAAAAAGGGGACCCGAAGGGAGCTGCTTGAAACATTATTTCAACACATACAAATGTAGCACTTTCAAAATTAGGAGTAGTGTGCAAACCCAAAAGAGACTAGTTGAGTAGAAGAAACCTCTATGTAGAACTTCATCACCAAGCAACCATTTTTCATCATATATTTCTAGGACCTCCTAGACATAATCTTGCATGTTACTGGCCACTTCTCCATACATTATTTCAAATGACATAGCATCTTGAATTATTTCCTCACTGATTGGAATAAAGAATGAATGTGCCTGATCTATAAGTCTTGCACTAATACATTTGACTGCAAAATCAGACCAAATTGGCTGACGAATTATGTAAAATTCAATGTTCGTCGGGTGCTTGTAAAATTTGATGTGTAATTTCCAATTTTTTGAAAGTTTATCCCCTACATTCGTCAAAATTTCGACAAACTTGGGGTTCGTTGAAATGTCGGCTATCATTTTCGTCAAATTTTTGACAAACATGAAAAATAAAAAAAAATCAAATTGTGGCTGACATAAAGAAAAGTGAGTTCACGCCTGATTTATTGTGACAGTGTTTTGCTCTACTTGAGACAGTTTGTGGAGAACTAAGGACGATTTTCTTGGGAAAAATCAGAAAAAATTTAAGAAGATATCGCCAGATTTAGGGTAGTCATTGTCTTTTTGCAGAATTCAGTTGTGAAGTTAAATTTGTAGTTCCAAGTTTGAAAATCATATTTTAAAGCAACATCTCATTAGATTTAATTATTAGAGGTTAAGGGTTTTGAGAATTTTATATCCATATTTTGTTGTGTGGAATCACCATAAGATCATAACCAAGGAACAGATTCTTGTGACTGTAATTATGTGATCCATAACTCTATTGGTCATGTGGCACAGTTGTGCTATAACAAATACAGGATGCATTCATGTGTGACCCAAGTTTAATGTGGCTATGTTGTGATAGAAATGGAGGCACTCATATAATATAGTTAATTCAAGTTGTATAATGTAGGTGTCAATCATCATTGGGTGCATTCAAGTTGTCTCAAGTTTAACAGGTTAGGATGTAATTATAGCATGATCGAAGAGTGATTTCCTCTTGCTGCAATCAAGAGCCTATAACTCTGGTTGATATGCAGATTGGTTGTGTTATATCAATTATGTAGTGTATTCAAGCACAACCCATGTTTAATGGGCTATTCTAGAGAGTGATCAAGATTTTCTAAACTTTATGAATGTTACTTGACATATATTTGCATAATCTCAAATTCCTTCAAAGGCTTTTGAAGTATCAATGTATCCTATATAGGGTTTAGAATGATTTCTTTTAATTAAAAAAATAAATAAATGATGTATTTCCTGTAATTAGATAATGTGGAGATCTCCTAAATCTGCCCCAACACACTATCCTCTTTGGCATTGTATTCATTACTCTAGCTACTAGGGTTTTGCATGTGACATCTTTAATATATTCATGACCGTGGCTTTTAAATAGATCTCAGTCTTTGCTTTAATCCTTTTCATGGTAACCCTTGAGTTCCATAATCCATCTTCAATCTCTTCTAAGAACGTTGTCTTAAGCTAGACTGCATAGTATGCATATAAAGCAAGTCCTTCATACCTGCCATTTTCCAAACCACCACTCACTTTGCTTAAAATGTTGCCTCCATAAGCACAATAGCATGTTTTAAAATCATGGTTGCCAATGATTGACCATTAAGGTCACCACTTTCATCATGAAGATACAATGAGATTTTTGTCTTCAAACTCAAGGCATTATGGAAGATAACATTGTGAATTATTTGTTGTGTACGATTTGATTTTCTTGCACATTTACTATTTTTCTAACTTCCTTTAAGACTGGGTATTGCACCCTCAACTATAATCTCAAATAGCTCACTCACTATCAATTGAAGATTCCTTTTATGAGCATCCTTCTATAAAATCAAACTATGCCCTATAGACTGCCTACTTACTACAGGGGACTCATTGTTTCATGGTATTGCATTTCTTAAGATCCTTCAACCTTATTGACACTACTTCATAGTCCACAAGGTATTATTCACTATTCTCCCATCTTTGATGAATCTCAAAACACTGCTCAAACATGCAATCCACTACCTCCATTATACATTAATGGCTAAGAAGAAACATTGAACCTATGATTACCACTGTTACTTCATTTGGACATTCATTCCTTGATTGCATTTTCCTTGTCTAACACTACCAAAAGCATTTGAAAAACCCTTAAGGTCAACAAGGGGGTAAGGAAACTAACTGTTAAAATCTCTACAATGTCTCAATCTTTCTGGTATTACCTACAATGTCTCAATCTTTCTGGTATTGCAACCTCACTAATCCGCTATAGTTATTGTTTATGTTTCTATGGAGGCCTAGGGTTTGTACTCTAATCATGCTCTTACCAATACTTCTGTTGTTTTTAATTAGGGCTTTCTCAATGTTGAGGGCCCTAGGGATAAGCTCGTCATAAGAAGTGACACATTGCATCTTTAACTAAAAGGATAAATCTGTATTGACATTAGCAATGATGATTTTGACTTGTTGCTCCTTGGGAATGGTTCACTTGCTCTTACTAGCTTGCTACCTCCATTGTTGTAGGAAGTTTGTGATCAAGTTCAATATTCCGATTTTAAGAGTCTTAACGGTTGGAAATCATAGTAAAATCAGAATTTAATAAGTTTTGGAATTAGCATTTTAAAGTGCTTTTTGGGGTCATTAACTTATGACTATCTTCTCTTTTGCAGGGGTGGTTGCATGCCAAATTTTTTTGGTGTAAAATATCGTAATTATTAAATTATGTTACCTGTCTATGAATAAAAATTATTGGAGTGTGAGTTTGATATTTTTTGAAGATCTAAATAGTCAAGCTTGGTAAAGAAAAATCATGTTAGATAATATTAGTCTAGAACAAAATGAAGAGACACTTGATAGATTATCGGATAGATTGAAAAGAAAGGGTGATGGGAAATGTTATTGTCATTGCAATAATTGCAAGGGCTTAAAGACGAGAAAACTTTTAATCACAATAGCTGAGAAACATTGTAGGCAGCATGGTCACATTGAAGGGGGGCATGATTATCGTCCATTGATAAGTTGTTCATTATATGTGTTTATATTGATTGAATTTGTAAATGTTTATATCGTTTTAACATTCTATATATATATACATAATCACTTGATCATGATCATGGATTATTTTTATCTATTATTATTATAAAGGTGGGGTGCCCTAGCGCAAACGATATGGATTATCACGGCTCAGAGAATGAGGTTTTGCAAGTGGACGAACAAGAAGTTGTGAATATCGAAGATAAAGTTAATGATCCTATGGAAGAAGATGATCATGCACTAAAAAACACAATTGAAGATGATGGTAGGAATACATTGATCCATGACACATTTAGTGGCAGAGCTGATCATGATGATCAAGATGACTTTGATGATGTTCATGATTTACCTGTACTTGAGAAGGCATACAAGCCCCTTTATGAAGGCTTTGAAACAACTCTTCTCTTTGTTGTATTGTTGATGTTGAACTTGAAGGTTATGAATGGTTTATCAAACATAGCAATCTCACGGATGTTAAGGTATGTCATATATGTCATATTTTTTCATCTATTTTAATTGTTGTTAGTTCATCACTAGTAAATAAAGGATGAAATATGTACCATTAATATTCTTTATATGAACAAATTATTTTTTGTTGTAGATTGATTGGTGAATTTTTGTTACCATCATCAAATATTTTACCTCGCTCATACCGAGATTTATGTGCCATTATGAAAGATATCAGAATGGAGTATCAAGCAATAGATGCATGTCCCAATGATCATATTATATATCATAAACAACAGGAATTTACAACAGAATGCCCAGAATGTCATATCGAGTAGATATTGAACGGATCAACTAACAAAAAGGTGCCTTGCAAGGTTCTTCATTATATTCCCATTATTCCAGTATGCAACAATTATTTAGGTGCAGCTTAGCATAATTTATGGATTACCATGCACGGAATAGAAGTGGAGATGACATTCTTTGAATGCCCTGATGATGGTTATGCATTTAGGGACATGGAGAAAAATGGCCACACTTTAAAGAAGAACCTCGTAAGTGGTTTAATCCATTTGGAGAGCTGAGATCTATTTACTCAGTGTGGCCTATTTTTGTTATCAACAATAACATTCCTCCATGGATGTCAATAAAGAGGGAGCACATAATGTTGTCAATGATTGTTCCGGGTATTTGTTTACATCAATTTTTTTTAACATAGTAGCATCTCATTTGTCTTATTTGTTGCATAATGACTTAGACTTTTTTCATTCAATAGTCATGTACATTAATTTATATATATTACAGTAAAATGGTTATAATAATTATGTAATGTTTATGTTTATTCAACTAGGTAAGTACCAAGTTAAATATATGAATGTATATATCGAGCCTCTTATCGACGAGTTACTAAAGTTATGGAATGGCGTCACTATGTATGACGTCTCTAGACCAATAAGACAAAGACAATTTCAATTCCATGCAATGTTTGTATGGACAATTCATGATGCCCTAAGGCTAACACATTTTTATGGTATGTTATAACGTTTGACTGCACTTTAACAATATTTAATTTGATGAAGTAGATATCATGCATGTTTTTAAAATAATCTATTCATTATATATAATTAATAAAATTGAAATATTTAATCTAATTATATATCATCTTGCAGGTCTTCAAACAAAGGGAAAATTTGCATGTCCAATTTGTGGTCCAAAGATGAAATCTCGTCATTCAACAAGTTTAGGAAAGCAAGTGTTTGATGAGTACAGACACTTCCTCCATAGAAATCATAAGTATCAAACTACTAAAAAATATATTTTCAATGGAAAATAGGAGACTACATCAAAACCACAAAGAATGTCACTTCACCTATGGAAGTTGGAATATAATAGATTTAATCGTCAAGGTTATACATCGGATCAAATTGTTTATCTATCATATATGATATGTTTTGAATTTATATTTTTATATTGTGTTGTGTTTACTCATGTTGTAATTGATAATGATTGTTGTTGTTAATTTGTTTAACTTATATGCTTCATGAAGGTCGTCAAGGCATTGATGGTCGGCTTCCACAAGGACTAAAAAGTTATCCCAGACAATTTAGTAAGTTGCCCTACTATGAGCAGCTACAAATTGTGCATTTGTTTGATACAATGCATATCGGAAAGAATATAACAGAAACGTTATGGAAAATATTGGATGGAAGGCATGACAAAGAAAAAAATTGTCAAAATTCGTAGTGACATTCAAGAAGCCAATCATGCAATGAAAATTTTCATTCAATTAAATAGTGATGGAGACCAAATTAATATAAGTGCCCTTCCTTGGTTATTAACAAAGCAACAAAGCAATGCTATAAAAGAATTCATACAAAAAAATTGATTTCCCACAGGATTTGTTGTGAACATAAACAATATAATAACAAAGAAAGGTAAATTTGGGTTAGGGATGAAAACGCATGATTGGCATAGCTTCATTAAGGTAATTATTCTAGAATATTGTATACACTTGTATAATGCATGTACTTTTCAGTGTATTGTGTTTACTACTTTTGGAAAAATAATGAAAAGATCATTTTATAATTGTTGCAGTACGTTATGCCTCTATCTCTCCTAGAAAACTTTGACAACAATGTCAAGCAAGTTATATATGATCTTGAAAAATACCTGAGGTAAGTAGCGAGATTTGTTCAATTCATTGTATACATCTTATAATTTCCATTTGTTTTACTTGTTATTTAATATACTATATATTTTTGTTAAATTTATTTAATATATTTGCGCCTTGAATCAATTGTAAATGCCTATCATCTAAAGAAATCCATCAAGAAGATATAAATTATTGGAATAGAAAAAATCCTCGTATAATGTGTGAAATGAAAAATTGTCTACCTTCAAATTTTTCAATGCACAAGAACACTACCTCATACACCAAGTTAAGGAGATTGAATTGTGTGGACCTGTGCACACAAGGTCAATGTGGATGGTTAAGAGGCACTTGAAATTTTTGAAGGCTTTGGTTAGACAAAGAGGACATCCTGAGGGTTCTATGGTGGAGGGATATATGGTATACCAGACCATGGTGTACATTAGTGAATATCTTCCAAATTTTGTAGCAAAGATCCATGTAGATTGCATTTGGGATCCCAACTCCATTAACAAATTTGAAGGGGAGTACCTGTTGGGGAAAGGTAGATTGAGGAAAGTGAGAGGTAATTATAAGATGGTCATGGAGATTAATTGGAATACATTTTACATATGGTTTTTATGTATATTGTACTTATTTAATTTTTAATCTTCAATATACATCAATTATAAATTAAGGTCATATATTGTGGTATTTAACTAATTATACATCGTTTGTGAATTTTAATTTTTTTTGGTATAGTTGGTTGAGAGTGGGATGCACTAGATTTGTATGTCGCCAAAAATCTTAATTGGATGATGGTATGGATTGAACGATGTCAACAATGCGGTCGCGCATTAACATGGGAAGGTGTGGCTTCATTGGTTAAAGGAGCTCATCATAATGGAGATTCCAATGTTACACAAAGGGAAATTGATTTAGCATATGGTTTAAGAGATAAATAGGTACGTATAAATATATAAATCACCCATATTATTTAATTATTTTCAAGTATATTGATGTATATATATCTTGAGATTATTTTCTTTGCATACATTCGTCCAAGAATAAATATGTTTACCAACTGACGATATTGCAATAATTTTTACATGTTTGGCATATTGCAGGTGAAACACCACAAGGCTATGTGGTGCAATGGTCATAAATTTTGAATCAAAATGTTGGATGACATGAAGAAAACTTGTGATTCTGGTATAACTGCAGTCTTTCAGGTGACTAATGTTTCATTTGGAAGCGACATACATCCAGAAGTCTCATAAAATCAATACTATGGGATTTTGGATGATATACTTGAGTGTGACTTTAAGTCCTTCAGATTAATTTTGTTCGTCATCCTATGGTACAGGCTACAATTGAATGAAAATGATCCTCAGAGAACTATTATTGAACATGATAATGGATTTACTATGGTTAATACAAGGTTGATCGAGTGAGCTAGAAATGAGCCCTATGTTCTTCCAAGCCAATGTGAGTAGGTATTTTACTCAGAGGTTCCAGGTAAGCCGGGTTGGTCATTTGTTGTTAGACATGAGCCAAGAGGAAAGCCGGTAAAGTATAATGTGGTGGAAGAAGAAGATACCGAAGAACTAGAAGATGATGTGGATGATTATCAGGATCAACGGTTAGTTGATGATGTCCCTAACGAAGATGTCGAAGAGGAGGAACTAGATCATGATGATGTAGGAGTTAATGTTCATGAAGATGATATCCGTGTGGATGATGATATTATTGAAACTGATATTGATGACAATGATGATGATATGACCAATCCTTGCAATGTCGAATCTGGATCAGATGATACAAACAAAGAGTTGGAAGAAGAAGAAGATCAGTGACATTGAAATCTATAAGTTATGCGATTATATTATATATTTGATATTAATTTCTTGATAGAATTATATTTGACTTATGTGGTTACATAATTAATTCATGATGTTTTTAATTTTTATGACATTACATAATTAAATTAATGATGTACTTTTTAATGTTTGAAAGGTCAAAAAATTAAAACATTTCAATAGTGATATTAAAAACCTTGAAATTAGTGTGTTTTATGTTTCATGTGATCATAAAAGATTAAAAAGTCAGTTGTAGAGGTGGTTGTTTAGTGTTTGACATGTATGTTGGTTCTTTTTACAATGTAACCAGGGCTGTCTTCTAATCTACCTATGGAATTGCCAATTCCAATCGAAGGCAGCTCGAAGGACCTGGACCAACTGACGAGGACTTTAAAAGCCTCTTACACTTCGGGCTCTGCAAGACCCAGGAGGGTGATCCCTTAATGTGTTTACAACCTCTACACCATTATTATAAACAACATTAACAATAGCAGATGATCTCACTTAATAGCTCAACACAATAAGATAATATCAACTAGAATTGGTTGTTCATAGACAATATCAACTATCTAGAGTGTGAGATAACTAAACACAATCCATTGTATAAGATAGTCAATGATTTGCAATTTGTAGCAAGATCTAGGCAAAGACAAACAAATATTGAACTACACTAATAATTACAACTTAGATCAGTGCCGTATATCCATTGTAGGAGTCAAATTCATAAGCATCTAGAGGTTTATAACAAATTTAATACATCACATATAAGATCCCTGACAATATTGCATTACAATTTCATCAGTATGCATTATAACCCAGGACTACTTATCAAATCCTTATACAATACATATCTGCCTATAATCCCATTCAAGCATTTTGATTAATTCTTTGAATTAAAGTTAAAATAGAATCATACACACCACAACAATAAGATGGATAAAACAACTCTTAGTTATTTCATTCAAAGTTCAGCTATACATGTACAATGGAGAGACATGAGCTCGAATTTTTATTTCAACTCAAATGCTAGTACTATTATACAACATTAAATCTCTATGAACTCAAAACCTGTTACATAATGACTCAAAACCTAAATTGCATTTCTCTAAAACCATCAGATATGCAGAACATATCTGCTTATAATCCCATTCAAGCATTTTAATTAATTCCTTGAATTAAAGCTAAAATAGAATCATAAACACTACAACAGTGAGCTAAATGAAACAACCCTTAGTTATTTTATTCAAAGTTTAGATATACACATATAATGGAGAGAGACGAGCTTGAAATTATCATTTCGATTCAAATGCTAATACTGTTATGCAACATTAAATCCTCATGAACTTAAAACCTATAACAGAGTGACTCAGAACCTAAATTGTATTTCTCTCTAAAACCATTGATCTTTACAATCAGCTCTGCAACTTCGCCTAGACTCGATCAAAATTATCTAACTTGCTAACCTGTACTTCTGGCCTTGAAATCCTTCTTACAGAAAAATGAAAGAATAAATAAGCTTCAGGCCAGAAAGTGCACACGTCACTAGTTGATTAGAGCACTTGATGATATTCAAAAAATCATTACAACTTCAATCATCCTGGAGCATATTCATGTTCATCATGTCAACTAAGGAAACTTGATGCGATTCAAAAACCACAAGAAACCCATACCGAGAAATTCATCAATACAAAACTGGGACCGTTGTAACCACAACATCAGATTTTCCACTTGTCCATAGTCCACTCTCTTTTACTCATCATCGTTCAAATACTTAGCTACCCAATTTTGGTATTCTTCATCAGTAGGCTAGTTAAAATTAATCACCTCGTTTACCTTTATACTATAAGGCATATACTTTACCACTACCTGATTCGCATCTCTTTCAAAATACTCCAAAAATGAGTTGGTACCAATAGTTTTATTCATACAACTCACCAACAAATCATAATATGAGTGATCACAAATTAATTTAATTTGATTATTGATGACCTTATTTGCTTGATCCTGCCATTGTTGGAGTGTTCTGATTTTCCCCTGCTCATCAATTATATTAGGTAGCAATGTGTTACCCCAATCATTGAAATTCTTTACCAACTCTTTAATCTTCCTACTCAAATCATCTGGTAGGGTTTGAAAACCTTGTAATGATTTTACTAACACATGACTAGGCTTCAATGATTGGGGCCTATTATTCATATCAAACCTTGACGCTTTATTCATGATATCTAGATTATTGGCCCTAGTGATCCAATTTTTAATTATTTGTACCACTACCTCTTGATCCCTATCAATATTCTTTATTGCTTCCAATAGCAAAGAATATAAAGAATGTATAGATTGAAATTTACTATCTACCCCTTCATTTAAGTGATCCACAATAGTAGTAACAATCTCCTTTTCCTTTGAAAGAAATCCATCCTCTATTATCCTTAATGATGTATGTAATTCATCAATTTTTTGTATGAGCTACCTCTTCGTTGGATCAACAAAGCACTTAATTTCTTCATCAATTTTTTCTAGAGGAGGGGTGAGAGTAGGATTTTGAATGGGAGACCCTAGTGTGGAAACATTTGGAGAAGTAGGAGGCATTGATCCTGCTGTGGGAGGTAATGTACTGGTTCCTGGAGCATTTGATGTTTCCCCAATCTATCTATATATGAACGTTTCCACTTCAGTTTGCAATTCAACATTCCTCTATTGCATTTTACTATATTTTTCAATCAAAATGTTATACTTCTCCATTAGGCTCTTCCTTTCAGCCTCCTCCCTTTCAGTAGTCCTTTGGGCCTATTTGACCACATTTACAGTTAAATTAGTGGCCTCGGTGGTTGAAGTCTCTGAAGCTCTTTTTGTTATTAATCCTCCTCTGAAATTTGGATTAATATCAGCAATATCTGGTTTTCTCCTTTGTGGAGCCAATGCCCAAATTGCCAAGGTCTCATATTCTTCACTTAAGGTAGAGTTTTGCAATGTTGCCTTAATCTCTTCCTCAGAATCTTGAAAAGGATTCTTGGACTTCATAATAGCATTAAAAGCTACTGCATCTATAATATCCCACTCAGGAAAAATCAATACACCAACCTGACTCACTAGTTGTCTTCCTTCTTCAGGAGTGGCGTTCTTGAACTCTTCCATCAATTTAGCTTTTACTTCTTCATCATTCTCCTGGTCTGACCTGTCAGGCCTTAGTTCCCTTCTCTCCCTGCATTTATCTTGATACTCTTCAAATTTCATTCTCCATGCTAATTAAAAGAATACAAGAGTTTTCCCAAATGTATTATCATCTAAAAACTCCTTGCATGCTTCCATTCTTGCATCTTGCACACTTTTACCTTTCATATCTAAATAAAAAAAAACCAATTTAACTGACCTAGGAGGGGAAAGCATACCAACCTACATGTCCTGATCAGTAACAATAATTTCATCTGTCAAATCCTCATGTGGGTGATTAGTTTTCTGCCTCTTAGGGATTGGCTCAGATGGTGGTGATGGGGGACTATCTTTTGGTGATGACTTTAAATTAATGATCTTAACTACCCCAGGTACTTTGAATTTTGGACCTAGTCATGGAGGTGCCTTCATTATTTGCTTCCCCTTCCTATCTACTTCCTCCTCATCACTGTTACTATCCTTTTTCTTTCTATAGATGGGTCACTTTTTTGTAGGCTGGTATACTGACCTTGTTTCAATTGGCCCAACACTTTGTTTTTGCATACCCAGACTTAGCCTTAAATTCATCTTTTTAGTTCTCAAGGTGTCCATAATCTCCTTGAAGTTCATTAGAAAATTAATTTTCTTATGGTATGGATTGAACTCCAATAGTGGATCATACTTCGGATCCATTTCATGCACAACAACCAGTAGCTTACTATAAGCTATCCATTTCTCCTTCAAATCCTTCTTATTTAGATCAAATTCATTTCTAATCAAGTCCTCAGAGAATTTGAACTCATGTGCAAATTTTCCAGCTTTTATTCTTTGTCTGAAAAAAGCAAAGAAACCCTCAGAATCATGTTGTCGCCTTGGACCACATCTCAAATGGTAATCAGCAAAGAATTTATCAAACTGTGTCCACCCTCCCTTTAAAAATACAAAGTCAGACACCACCGTATAATCAGGGAAGAATCTTCCTTTCCCCCTTCTAGTGAGGTTTTCTTCATGAATACAACCTATCTACCACATAACTTTTGCAAACCCTACTCTTAGTGGCACATTGTATGGCAGTATGTGAGGGGCTCCCTGAAATCCATATACTCTCAAAACAATGCTGACTGGGTATGGGATAATATCACCTTAGTTATGGTAAACCCTCAACTCTGGCTTCCTCCCATTTGGCCTGAAGAAATCATGCAATTCCTCAGGGATCCTAGGTACATTCACCATCAATTTAGCCCTTAATCTAGAAGCAAAACAATTATCAAATTGCACATAACTGGTGTTTTTCTTATTACAGGATAAATTTGCAGCCCATATATGTATTGGCAACCTTTCTCCATCAACTGATTGCCTTAATTTTATCTTCTCAGAAAAGAAATCAGCATTCCTAAATAGAAACATATGCATCAACATAGAATACCAAAAGAATTGAGTACCAATATCATTTTTTTGCAGCTTTGACAGCCCTTCATGTATCCTCTCAGCCAAGAAAGAAGCAAAGTCATATGTCACAGAGAATTTAGGGTGTTGTATTGATGAGGGAGAAAACCCAAGACATAGAATAACACTCACAGGATAATATTTTATTCAAAAATATGGAACTCTTACATGCAGAGGATCTCAAATCCTCGAGCTCTAAGATACATGCAAATTATAGACTTACAAAAAATTACCCAGATCCCACTTTCGCAGCATGCGAACTTCTTTCCCCAAAAAGTTACTCAAAAATCAAAAACAAGCCCATAAATAGACCCATTTCGGTTTGGAACCAAAAAAAACCTTCGAGATAAGATTTTTTTGGTGGTTTGGTGCTAAAATTACAATTTGAAATTCAGATTTAAATTCACATTAAAAAATTAGCACATTTCTAAAATATGCACCAACTTCTGGAAGCCATTACTTTTAATCGGACCATCGGATCTTCAATGATAATACATTTTGGAAAGGTCTCAAAAAGATGATTTTTTGCATAGTAGGTCTATGGTAGACTACTTTGGCATTTCCACAAATTTTCAGGCCCATTCGGGACCGTTTAGTGCCTCAAACTAAGCTTGGAAGGTTTTTTAGGGAAAAAAGCAGAAACTGGAACTTGAATAACTTTCAAACCATGAATGATCTTGACTTGATTCTTTCACCAAAGTGCTAATTTTTCCATCCTGAACCTTTCCATAAATTTTTGTCTTCCCACGCCTTCAAATTCATACTTGCTAAAAATAGCAGTTGAGTAGAAAAAGCAGAAAAATAGTTCTGAAGGTTGGAAACTCTTATTTGATGAAAAGGGTATCCAAAAGTGCAAAAACATCTACAAAAAGAAACAACATGAACAAAAAATGGAAATCATCTTTTTGGGTGATGCAAGATTGCCCTCACACCACTGGATGCTCCTGCATCAGACACCCAGAGTAATTTGAGAAGTGACCTCGTCACGTCTCAGATGATTGAGGAAAACCCAAATGGTCAACCTCTGCCTTAGATAGCCAGAATGAATCTTCGACAAGCCTTCCTCTCCACTTCACCAAATATTCTTCATATTGCCTGTATCTGATACTCCTTCCCACATGGCTATCTAGGATTTCTTCAATCTGCTCATTCTCTGAAGTAGGTGTTGGAATGCCACACTGTTCTATTATTGGTATTTCCTCTGTGCCACCTTCATGATACTCTATCAAATTTGAAATATTAAACACAAGGGAAATATTGATGCCATCTGGCAACTCTACCTCATATGCATTCCCTAATTCATGCCTCTTCACAATTTTATAGGGACTGAACTTCTTCATCTTCAGTTTGTTATAGGTTCCCATTGGAAACCTTTCTTTCCTCAAGTGGACCATCACTTCATCACCAATCTGAAACTCCTTATACCTCCTCTTCTGATCTGCCTTAGCCTTATACTGCATATTCATCTTGTTGATATGTTCTCTGACATTCTCATGTATATTCTTGATGTGCTTTGCAAAGTCTTCGGCTTCAGCACTAGTCTTCTTCTCTTGGTCCATCTTCCTCAATTCGGACCAGTCCTGGGACTACCTCCATACACAATCTGGAATGGTGACCTACCAGTTTCTGTTGACAAAATTGTTGTAAGAAAATTCTGCCTAGGGTAAGATCAAGTCATATCCCTTAGGTTTATCTCCTACCAAGCATCTCAATAGGTTACCCAGACTTTTGTTCACAACCTCTATCTACCCATCAGTTTGTGGATGGTGTGCAGAACTAAACTTTAACTCTGTTTTCAACTTCTTCCACAAGGTCCTCCAAAAGTAGCCAACAAATTTTGTGTCACGATCTGAGACTATACTCTTTGGCAGACCATGTAGCCTCACAACCTCTCTGAAGAACAAGTTAGCAATGTGGACTGCATCATGGGTCTTCTGGCATGGGATGAAATGTGCCATCTTCAAAAACTTGTCAACTACCACAAATACTGAATCATTCCCTCTCTGTCCTTGGCAAACCAAGAACAAAGTCCATACTTATATCCTCCCATGGCCTCTCTGGTACAGGTAAGGGTTGATACAACCCAATATTCTGGCTCACTCCTTTAGCCATCTGACATACCCTGCAACTCTGTACAAACTTCTTCACATCTTGTGATAACTGAGGCCAATAATAATGCTCACTAATAATGGCAATGGTCTTATCCCAACCAAAATTCGTGCCATTCCTCCACTATGCTTCTCCTTTATCAGGTTCTCCCTCATGGAACTCCTTGGAATACACAATTGACTTCCCTTAAACAACATGCCATCATGGATTATGAAATCCAGCCACTTCGTCCTGTCAACTATAACAGGCTCCTTGCAAGATTTCCAAGCCTCTACAAAATCATGATCTTCAGGAGACAATGTCTTGAGTTCATTGAACCCAACCACTTCAATCTGCATCTCAGTCAACATTGTTTGCCTCCTACTTAAGGCATCTACAACCCTATTCAATTTGCCACTCCTATGCTTTAAAACAAAGGTATAACTCTACAAAAATTCTACCCATTTCATATGCCTCTGATTTAATTTTCCCTGACTACTCAGATACTGTAGTGCTTGATGATCAGTAAACAAAACAAATTCCTTTGGCGATAGATAATGTCTCCATTTCTTTAATGCTTGAACTATTGCATAAAATTCTTGATCATATACAGAGTACTTTCTCTTTGCATCGTTTAACTTTTCACTGAAATAGGCAATGGGCTTACCTTCTTGGCTCATCACTGCTCCAATGGCACAACCACTAGCATCACAATCCACCTAAAACACCTTATTGAAATCTGGGAGGGCTAAAACTAGTTGCTTTGACACCTTCTGCTTCAACAGATCAAAACTCTTTGTTGCTTCAGTGCTCCACTTGAACTCTTTTCTATCCCCTCTCATTGTTTCAATCAAGGGTGCACAAATACTACTAAAGTTTTTAATAAAATTTCTATAAAAACTGGCCAAACCATGGAAATATCTCACCTCAATAGCAGTTCTTGGGGTAGGCCATTCTAGAATAGCCTTCACCTTCTCTGGGTCCATTTTGAGACCTGCCAAGACAACAAACCCCACGTACACTAACTCCTTCACAAAACTACACTTCTTCAGGTAATCAACAATTTCTCTTCTCTCAACTTTTCAAAGACTCTACGAATATGCATCAAATGCTCATCTAGGGACTTACTGAATATTAAAATATCATCTAAGTACACAATAACAAAATTTCCTAGAAACTTTTTTAGTACCTCGTTCATGAGTCGCATGAATATGCTTGGTGTATTGGTTAGCCTAAAAGGCGTGACTAACCACTTGTACAGGCCCTCCTTGGTCTTGAAGGTAGTCTTCCATTCATCACCTTCTCGAATCCAGATCTAGTGATATCCACTCTTTAGATCAATCTTCGTGAAGTACTATGCTCCACTGAAATAGTCCATCAGGTCATCCATCCTTGGCAAGGGAAATTTGTACTTGATTGTTATCTTATTTATGGCTCGAAAGTCTATACACATCCTCCACTCCCCATCCTTCTTTGGTGCTAGTACTACAAGTACTGCACATGGTCTCAGACTCTCTCGAATCAAACCCTTTCTCAACAAATCCTGAACTTATCTGTTCAACTCCTCATTTTCTGTAGGAGTCATTCTATGAGCTACCTTATTTGGAAAACTGGCTCCAGGGATCAAGTCAATCTGATGACTGATCTTCCTCATTGGTGGTAAACCCTCAGGTATGTTATCATAAATAATCTCCTGAAACTCATCCAATAGTCCAAAAACTTCTACTGGTACCTTCTCACTACCTCCTTATCCATTCTAGGAATCAATGCATAACACATACGCTCATACTTCATGCCTTCTAAAAATTTCTTTCTATCAACAAAACAAATTTTAGCACTACTGCATACCTTTTCTTTGTCCTTCTTTAGGGGTTTCAACTTATGGTGGACTCCATCCTTCATCAAGGAATAAGTGTTTGCATGGCCATCATGTACAACACGCCTATCAAACTACCACGGCCTTCCCAACAACATGTGACATGCATCCATGGGGATGATATCACAGAGTACCTCATCACGATAGCTTCTGATCTTGAACTTCACCAGGCACTGCTCATTGACCAAAACTTTATGGTCTTTCTACAACCAGGCAATCCAATATGGGTGTGGATGCCTTTTCCTTTTCAGCTCCAACTTCGTAACCATCTCTTCTGACACCAAATTATCGGTGCTTCCACTATCAATAATGACTTCACAACATTTGTCTTCACACTTGCACCTTGTGTAGAATAAATTCTCCTTTGTTCTGGCTCCTTCTCTTCAGTCACAAGGGCTCTTCTAACCACTAGGGCTTCCCTCCTTTCAGCATCATTTGAATGCTCGGATTGAGCCTCCTCATCTACATGCACAACCCTTCCATGACCTTCTGACCTTTTGTCTGTCCTTCCTTGGTGTTGTGGACATTCATAGGTTCGATGCCCTTCTTCACTACAATGGAAACAAGTTCCTTTGAAACCACCTCTTTCGGGTCCTGGCCCAGATCTTCCTCGTCCTCTACCCCTTTGATCGCAACTATTTTGATCACGAGGGTGGTAGAAGTTATCATTATTTTGACCTTGACTGGTACCCACATCTTGATTTTTCCTTTCATCCTCATTTCGGCTCCCAGAAGATCTTCCACTACCTCTCCCACTTTGACCTCCTTGGCCTTTTTGCTTGCCATCAAATCTCTTGTTCAGATTCTCCTCAACTTTTAGAGAAAACCGGCATGCATCCTCAATGGTGGTCATTCTGACCAGGCATAGCTCCTCTTGAATGCTCGGTCGTAACCCATTAAGATAACAGGCCACCTTCTCCTTGTTGGCCTCTGCATGGCCTGTTTTGATGATCATCTTGTGAAAATATTCTATGTATTCTTTCACATATCTACTTCCTTGCCTCAACCCTTGCAATTTCTTCAACAGATCTAACTCATAGTCCACTGGTATGAACTGCTTCTTCAGTTTCTCCACCATGCGATCCCAACTACTGATCTTTCCTTTTCCTCTTCGATTTCTCTCCAACTGGACCTATTTCCACCAAATATTGGCATGGCCATTCAACTTCGTTTTTGCAAACTTAACTCGATCTAGGTCCTCTACTTCTTCATACTCAAAATACTCTTCTAGCTCGTTGATCCAGTCGATCAACTCTTCTAGGTTCAGACTTCCGGTATAACTGGGGACTTCTATTCTGGGTCTTTTTTTGATCTTTGAAATGGCTCTAATTAGCTACATTTGATCTCAATCAATAGCTTCTTCTTCCTCTTCTACATATATATCATCCACCTCTTCTTCATCCTCGCTTTCTCCTCTCCTTCCCGGGTCTAACCCTCTTCTCATTTGTTCCTACAATGCATCAATTTGTCTCTGTAGGGCTCTGAAACCCTCAGCCACAAATGGATCTCTTCCACCAGCATTTCTGCCACCTCTGCCAGCTCTGGCACCACCACGCCTACCAGGCATCACTCTTGGAGGCATCTTGAATACCTTGAACCCACAACCACGGTCCTAGTGCGAACTACTTCACGATTGGCGATCTATCCACATGCTCAAGAAAACCCGCTCTAATACCACCTGACGAGGGAGCAAACCTAAGACACAAAATAACACTCACAGGATAATATTTTATTCAAAAATATGGAACTCTTACATGCAGAGGATCTCAAATCCTCGAGCTCTGAGATACATGCAAATTACAGACTTATAGAAAATTACTCAAATCCCCCTTTCGCAGCATGCAAACTTCTTTCCCCAAAAAGTTACTCAAAAATCAGAAACAAGCTGTAACGCCCCGCCATGCGAACCCCAAAGGAACTAATAACAACAGAACAATTTTTTTTTTAAAAAGAATATAATAAACATACTTAAGTATCCTAACATAACAATGAACTAAGTTGCAAGACTAATTCCATTGGGGTACACGAGGTGACATTACTATTCTAACCCATAACAACGATGATAAGATAACAATAATTAATCAATTACGTAAATCTATTCATTCCCATTTCATCATTTAAAATATCTATTAAACAATAACCATATTAATACCATATGCACATGTCACAATACATGGAATTATAAAGATATAAAGTGTTACATATTTCGATAGATACAACATAACATAACCAACTATTACAAGTGACAGTTCTTGAATAAATACAAGGCTTGAATATACATCACATCCAAATGATAGTAAATTACAACTGTCTGAACATACATCCCAATAACCCCATATACAATTTACAACATGGTCATCCCAACACACATGGGAGACAATACATCAATGATTACATTACATCCAAAGTATAACATATATCTAAAACAAAGAACTACTGGATCATCAACATCCGCCAAAGAGCCCTGCAATAAAAGATACATCTACAACAGAAAGGGAAACCCAACGGGGTGCGAAGCACATTCCACCCAACCACCCCCGTGCTGAGAGTAGACAAGGAAGGGTCCCCGACCAAGCACGTCTAACAATAACACAAAACTAACTCCAAACAGACAACTTAACATCAAAGACCACTGAGAAACTTAACAACGACAAATCCAAAAGGCACGGCAACAAACCACTTCAGAACGTAACAACAAGTCATAATCACAACAATCAATGAAACTCAAGACATAGTATCGAAACTCAAGACATAATATCAAATACTACTTCCAACAATAACCAAAGACAAATCAATAAATCACTTCCAGAGGACTTCAGTAAATCAACGCAAACAGAGTGTTAGACGAGAGTGTCATCGCATGGTTTCACATGGATTCTCCAGACAACCTATCACAAGGTGCCGCCTCCATCTCTACATGGATTCTCCAGACAACCAAGTTAAGGTGCCGCTTCCATCTATGGTTCTCCTGACATCCTATCTCAAGGCGCTGCTCCATAGGGTTACTCATGCAGAGTCATTAACCTTTCGTGAAGACAAGGCAATGACCTTGCCAACCACAGCCTTCTCAGTCCCCTTTAGTCTGTGATAGCACTAACAGCCGGACGAGGCTTCACAATTATCTTATTAGTGTTTAATCCCCACCCGTGGTTTATTACTTAAGTTATCACTTATTAATCTAACTCTATGTGGGTTACCCTGACAGCCCCTTTGTGCGCCGGCCCCCACTAGAGCCACTCTCTCTAGACACTCAAGCACAAGATTAACCAACACAAAAAAGGACTACATCAGCATGACAAAATTGAACCAACAAATGGATCCTCCGCGAGGCATAACCATCTCGCCATAATCATATGAAACATAACCACAAATAGTGCAATCCAGGTGCAAACTAAATCATAACCAGGGTCGAATAATAGTCCAAACATCAAGTACGAGATCACAATTCATATTAGAAAACTCTGCCTCTGGAAGTCCTAAACACAACTTAGAATCCTATAACTTTAACTCTAGGGTTTTTTTTTCACATGACATAAACCCAACTTAAAGAAAATCACAAATAAATTAATTGAATAATTTCGAGAGAAAGCAATTACATAAACAATACTATAAGATGGTAATTCCAATACACAATAAATTTCGTCAAATAACTAAATCAACAATTCAAGAATATTCGATTCAAATTAAAACAATTCGTTTATTTCTAATTTTCCCAATTAAACTATAATATTATATAATCTATACAAAAATTATCGTATTAAAATTCATAAAATAACATATGACTTCTCAATATATATATATAAATAAAACCTATAAACTAAAATCATTTTATAAAAATTTATTAGTAAATCCATAATTAACCAATACATTTAATTATAATTACAAAACTTATCCCCAATTTTCTAATATATCTATAATATTACCATTTTAAAAATTACCCAAATGTCTATATACATAAAATAATCATATAATAAAATTAATATAATCATATTTCAAAAATTATTTTATGAACAATTTCAAATTAAATCATATTCGAGAAAAATAAAATAAAAAATAATCATCGAATTAAAACTCAAAATAAATAAATATATATATTATATATTATATATATATATAAATAATTATAAACCGAATCCCATCTAAATTTAAAACGAATTAAAAACATAAAAAAAAAATCGTAATAAAAAAAAAAAAATGAAAATTCATTAGAGTCGCCGTCGGCTCCACAGTCGCCTGTGGTACTGCGGGGGGACAGGGGCTGGCGCCCCCATAGGCTGCGACCAGTAGCCTAGTCTGCAGCCCGTGGCGGCTGCAAAAGGCCTTCCTTCCCGTGGGGGTACGGCTTCAGCCGACCCCCATTCCCCAATAAAATTTATTTATTAAAAACTTATTTATTAATTTTTTAAATTTTATTTTATTTTCAAAAACTCTTTTATATTTTCAATCGCCCATTCGGGCACGAAAAACAAAGAAATACAGGAACATATTTAAATTTATATATACATTTTTATATTATTTTATTTTATTTTTATATGTTAGAACAATAGCTCAACACAGAGTATAATATACTTGTTTGAATAGAAAAATAGAGTTAAAAAAATATATATATATAGAGAAAAACAATACATATATATATATATATATATATATATATATATATATATATATATATATATATATATATATATATATATGTATAACACAAATGATTCAACAAATGGCATGTGTTTAAAAATTGTTTTTCTTTAACAGAACTAAGAGGAAACTAGGTTCAACAATTCAATTCATAATAATAACAATTTTCTTTTTCAACACAATTATTTCAATAACTATATTTTATATTGAAGAACTTCAGAGGATTTTACTATAGTTTTCCTCTCAAGAAACTAAGGGTTTAAAATAAACAACTTTTCATTTACAGATCCTCTTTTTTTTAAAAGTAGAGAAGATTATTTTCAAATCATAACAGATAGATTTTTCCCTAAACCAATACAGATCTAACATGCAAACTCAACCTTCAATCTAAAACGATTTTTATTTCAAAACAATAATTTTTTTACTACTAAGTTAAAGAATTTCAGAACAGATTAACTAATGTTTTCAACAGAAAATTCAAGGGTTTCATTCGAATAAATTTTTAAATCACAAATCTTCTTTCTATAAATTTTTTCAATACACAGACAACGGATATTAATCAAAGCACAACAAAATAATAATAAATAACAAAGGAAAACCTGGAGTCCTTCGTCTGAAGAAGAATCTCTTCTGTAACCTTTCGAATTCCTCCTGCAGCTCTCTTTTCGAATCTATCTATCTTCAAATCAATTATTTTCTCCCAAGTTTTTAACACAAACTCTTTTCTTTTATTTTTATGTTTTTTTTTTTTCAAATCCAAAAACAACAGAGTAGACTTCTGTGTGTACAATGACTCCCTCCAGAAAATAATAAAAGAATCAATAAAAACAATAAAGCTTCTCTGCTTTCTTTTTTTAAAAAGTCTCCCCCTTATTGGTCCTTTTTCCAGCTTTTAAAAGCACAATTTATCTACAGTTTTTAATTAAAATAATTTATTTAATCAAGATATTATCTATACATGATTTGCTAATTTAATATTAATAAAAAGATATTATTTAATTATCTTCAACAATATTTATTTAATTTAATTATTATCAACAATATTAATTTAGAATAATTATTTACTCTTTTAATAAATTAAATCACTTTTTAATTTATAATATATTTAAATTTAACATTCTACTAACTCACAATTAAATCAAAACAATTAGACAACTTAATCAATTATCATATAAAATAAGGTTAATTAAATAAACATGAACCATAACTAAAATGTATACTTCAACAATCAAACTACACAATCAACGAGAAAGAAAACTTCAGTCATAACACAATCGACTCACAATAGACGATGGACTTGGGATGGGGACACTTCCAAACCTACTCCCTTTTTCAACATTTTTACCCGTTGGGTTAATTTATTGCTCGCCCTGTCCTGCCGAAGCAGGTGGAATCGAGACTTAATCCTGCAATCCTGCATCCAAATAAACGTCACGTAGCACATGTATATATATATATAATCAACATCCTATCGTGAGAAGGAATTGCAGTGTAGCAGGGCACTCGTGAACGAGTGATGCTACACTGTCCTCTCACCTAATCTATTCTAACAATTACAATATCCATGACAAACTAACATTTCTAACCAAATTGCTCATAAGATAACATGATACTTAACTACTGCATCATAACTAATTATTTAACCATTGCATTATAAAATAATATTGAATTCAAATAACATGATCACCATAGGATTATCACATCGACATATAAAACATTAGAGAGAAAGCATTACAAAATAAAATAATCCAAACCCTACATACAGGGTATCATAAATCATAATAATAATATCAACTGTAGCAATCAACTAAACTACACAACCACACACACCAAAACGATGAACCAATCACCATCACAATTCAGTGTCACACTAACATATAAAAGCAAACAATAGTAGTAAATAGTATCAGAAACATGGGGGTATTACACAAGCCCATAAATAGACCCATTTCGGTTTGGAACCAAAAACAACCTTCTAGATAAGATTTTTTTGGCGGTTTGGCACCAAAATTACAATTTGAAATTCATATTTAAATTCACATTAAAAAATTAGCACATTTCTAAAATATGCACCAACTTCTGGAAGCCATTACTTTTAATCCGACAGTCGGATCTTCAATGATAATACCTTTTCAGAAAGGTCTCAAAAAGACTATTTTCTATAAAGTAGGTCTATGGCAGACTACTTTGGCATTTCCACAAATTTTTAGGCTCATCCAAGACTGTTTAGTGCCTCAAACTGAGCTCGGAAGGTTTTTCAAGGCAAAAAGCAGAAACTGGAACTTGAATAACTTTCAAACCGTGAATGATCTTGACTTGATTCTTTCACCAAAGTGCTCATTTTTTCGTCCTGGACCTTCCCATAAATTTTTGTCTTCCCACGCCTTCAAATTCATACCTGCTAAAAATAGCAGTTGAGTAGAAAAAGCAGAAAATCAGTTCTAAAAGCTGGAAACTCTTATTCGACGAAAAGGGTATCCAAAAATGCAAAAACATCTACAAAAAGAAACAACATGAACAAAAATGGAAATCATCTTTTTGGGTGATTCAAGATTGCCCTCACACCACTGGATGCTCCTGCATCATGTATTTGCACCCCCATGAACATGTACGTAATAGGCATTACCGCACCAGGACTAAAACCAAAAATCTGACATAATGAATAGAAAGTGGCCAAGAAAGGGTTTGCAAAACAATTCAATCTGAAAGATTCCTGGTCACTAAGGTTGATATGAAATTGTGAACCTCCTACCCTGACTAGATGAGGTGGAAGCAGCTTAGCCCTAAAAAGATATTTCAACTTTGCATACTCCTACTTCATTTCCTCAAGATTGATAAGAACCAAGTCTTCACTCAACTCACTCAAATCAAAAATTTGTTGGATATCTTCTCTATTAATTTCTAGTAGCACCCCTCCATCATTATCCCTAATTACCCATGTAATATGGTCATACCTCGCGGCCACTACCCTAAGTAAGTCCACATTAGGGAATACATTTGGTACAACCAGCTTCCCCATGTCATACATCCATCCATTTGAAAAATGGTGAGGAAAATTTCTCTATCCATACCACAATTTGAACATTCCTAAGCCGGTGAGAGGAACCCTAGCATCGGCAATGTTGGAATAATTACACACTAACCCCTTTCCTAGGATTTTCCCTCGCATCAACACTACACCTTTCCTTCTATCATTCGTTGATAACGGAAATTGATCTAGGAAATCATCATACAAGTTTCTTTTCAAATATTCAATGTGGCTAGAGTGTTGCTTGGTTGGTGCCATCTTGGACAAACTAGGGCTTCGTTACAATGTTACACTTCAATTGGCTAGGACTAAGCAGAGATAGGAAACTATAGAGTAAAAAACTACAATTCCTCACAATTTATGATTAAACTATAGCCTTAACAAGAGATTTCAATAAGCTCAATGACAAGCATAGCAAACCCCTTTCACAAATTTAGGTACATAATGACTGGGAGGCATAGAAAATAAACTTACAGCTCTTTTCACATAAACTCCAAATTCTAGCTGCAGCGGCTCACAATTTCACCTTTAGCTCTGAAACTGTTTTCATGAAATAATTGGATGCTTTGTGAAACAAATGAGGTAGGAAAATTGATTTTATGTTGATCAAATCTTGCCAGTAAATGTCTCATCTGCCATTAAAGCTCATTCGCAGGCTGCATGAACGGCTCCAACCACATTTGATACAGATTTAAATTTGAACCGTTGATCCTCCAGTTTGATCAAATCATCGACAACCACCTTCAAAACAGGCTGACATAATCACCAACATAGAAATAAGGGGCCCACCATGTCATACGCCACAAATGAAAACCATGTGGCGGTTGCCCGCGATACCGCAATCCCTTAATTAACCATCGCAAGACGGTGGGCAACAATTGATCCTTCTCATCAGAGATCCTACTCCTTCAAAAATGGTTGACGTCCTTTCTATTAACTGTCGAGCAGCTTTTCCCTCAAAATTATAACATCCACGTTGAAATAAAGCATGTGCATCTCACAAGTACTTTAATAATCTACCCCTTAACACATTTAGAACCGGATAATGCTTCCTTCACTCTTTAGACCTCATCGGATGAGACACGTGGCAAGCACTCATGATATTGCGATCCCATAATTCTTGATCGTGGGATGGCGGGCACTGTTGATCTGTAGGAAATAGATCAACGGTAGCGCTAATTCAACCCTCTACAAAATAAAATCATCAGCGGCCACTTTCAAAACAAGCTGACACAATTTCCAACATAGCAATAATGGGCCCACCTTACCATACACTACAAAGAAAGTCCCCGTGGCGGTTGCCCACGATATCGCAATCCTGAAACTTCTGATCGCGCGATGGCGGGCAATCATTGATCCTGAGCATCAATGATCTTGTTCCTTTAACACAGTCGCCAGCCATGTCATTAACCTTCGAGAAGCTTTTCTAGCAAGATTATAACATATCCGTCAATTTAGAATATGTGCATCTTGAGAACACTTTAGTAATCCGCCCCTTAATACATTTAAAGCCGGCTAGTGTTTCCTTTACTCTTTAGGCTTCATCGGATGAGACACTTGGTGCCCGCCCGTGATTTCACAATCAACCCAAGCACCATCGCGGGATGGCGGGGAAGGACTCAAATCAAATGGCGGTTGGTTAGTGATAGCACAAATTTGATCCCCTAGATAGGACACGTGGCGCCCACCTGTGATTTCATGATCCTTCAATTCCCAATCACAAGATGGCGAGCACCATTGATATCTGTAGGAAATAGATAAGAGAGATAATTAGATTATATGATAACTTTAAGGCTAGGGTTAGGGTTTGATTAGGATTAGTGTTTGCTTAGGGTTATGACTAGAGTTATGAATCTACAATTAGGGTTCAATTAATGTTCACTTAGGGTTTCTTTCTTGGGAGAATTTTATTGAATGGTAAGTGTATTTTATAAAATTAATATGTCAAGAATTAATTTTAGATAATACTACATGTGGTTTTTTATATGGTATTAAATTGTAGATTAAAATTGATAATAGATTTCCTTCCTTCTTTTGCATTGTAAGCTACCATAATATATGGCCTTAAAATCCTATTCATATTTTGAGCTTTTCTAAACTATACAACATGACATCCAACAAAAAAAATTGTTATGCATTTTTTCCAAGCACAAATCCTTAGAATTCTTAATGTCTTTCTTAGGTTAATTCTTTATTGCAATATATAAATACACATTAATATATATATTATGGATTTGAGGGAAAATATTAAAATATTTATAGAAAAATTTAAATGCAAGGGATTCAAGTACATACCTTTGCTTTTGTTAATGTTGATGAAGATACAAATCTTGATGAAGTGCCAAATTTGATGACATGATATAAAAAACTGGAATATCTTTGCTCTATGTGGCACTTGAAATTTTGTACAAAACTATAACTAACTCTATGTCAAATTTGTGATTTTGGACCTATTTTGCATCAATAAATATGAGCTTTGACACATGCCTCCTAATCTAGCATACAATATGTAATTAAATGCTCAAAATAGTTGGGAGTAGTGTTGAGATTGGTGGATCTTTGGGAAGGTCCAATGCTTCACCTTTGTATCTCTCCCTATAGATAGAGGTAGAGATGAATATAGAATGAGAGAGGAAAAGGGATAAAATAGATAGAGATATAGAGAGAGATAGAGGGAGAAAGAAATATATAGAGATAGGGAGATAGAGAGGGATATATATATATATATAGAGAGAGATGTGAATATAGATATAAGGAGATATAGAGAGTGGAGAGAGAGAGAGATAAGTAGAGAAAGAAAAATAGAGATGGAGAGGGATCGATAGAAATAGGGGGAGCTACAGAGAGAGAAAGAGAGAGGGAGAGATAGATAAATGGGAAGAGAAAGACATAGATATAGAGATATATGGGAGGAAGATAAAAGGGACAAATAGGTTGAGATATATGAAGATAGATAGGGGTATATAGGGAGGGAGCAAAGAGATTAAGGGAGAGATGGGGAGAGATAGAGAGAGGGAGAGAAGGAGAGGAGAATATGTGTAGAGGAGGGAGAATAGAAAGATGGGGAAAGGAGATATATGTAGAGAGGGGGAGAGAGGGAGAGGGAGAGGGGGAGGCTAATTTTTTAGTTTAAATTCTATAAAATATTCAATAAATAATAATATAAATATTATAAGAATTATATAATTTGTATTTTAAATTACACACTACATTTTATTTTTTGAAAAATATGTAATTTTTTAACCGTTTTCCTATATATTTAGTATTAAAAATTTTACATCTTTTAACAATTCAATATATAATACAAATAAAATATAGTTAATAATTTAATTAACTAGCATACCTATATTAATTAATAATATATGTAAAACACGCCGAGAGTTATCTTTATCAAGATGCCTATTGACTTGAAAAAATGCTTACATTTTCATGAATATGAATTTGGAAAGCAATCACTTTGATTTCATTATTGTTTGTGTCATTGTTTGTCTCAATTCCCATATATAAGGGTACACATTGAAATTTGAAATCATACCAACTTGTCTATAACAACAATCAACCAAGAATAATAAATTTAAAAGTAGAAATATTCATCAATCATTAGATTTAGTATTGACAGCATCAAAGAAGTATATCATGACAAAATGGCATTAATAGCAGATATATCACTATTTTTTTCAAATGTTTTGAATACATTGTTAACATTATGCATTGAGGGCATTTTGAATGTTATGAACCCTATATAGCTTTGCAATTGAGTCCTAATAAAAACTTTGCTCTCAGGATGAATAGTAAACTTTGTTATTTTTTATGACTATACATTTAATCCTTTGTTGTTTTGTATAATGTGTTGAAAACTTAACATCATCTTGTTTTCATGCTTCAAAATGTTCAATTCGCATTTATTTACACCCATAATTTCTTACGCCACTTCTTCAAGGGTTATACAATCCCAAGTGAATGAAGTATGGTCTTGCACTTTGCATTGAAGTATATATTTATAATCACATTCAGGGAAAGTTTTATCACATCTTCCACAATACCACTGACCATTTTCATTAGTGTTTACCTTCTTTTTGCAGTGTCTATCTCCAATTTTCAAGGGGCATGTTGTATAACAAAAAATTCTACCTTGATGAAAGATAAGGTAGCTTTTATCACTATCCAATAAGGTTTACCAGAGTTGGCAAGGTCTTGATCCTGTATTTGTGAGATACTAGGGTTAGGAACAAATAGGGTTAGGGTTGGGGTTCAATTAGGGATAGAGTTTAATTAGGGTTAGATTTCAATCAGGGGCTAGAGTTTAATTAAGGTTAGGAGTTCAATTAGGGTTAGGAGTTAAAAAGGTTAGGGTTTAAGGCTGTTAGGTTAAAGGTTCAATTAGGATAAGTGTTCACTTAGGGTTTATTGTTAGGCTTAAGATTGGGCTTAAGATTTACTTATATAGTATTTTGGATAATAGAAACAATTTTTGATTGATTTAATATTTTCTAAATTCATTATTGAATTTAAATCTTATAATTTATTCTCTAAATTCAGTATGGCTGTATGAAAATTTATTCTCATGATTTTTGAGGTGAAAGTGTGGCTACACATAGGGTTTCTGCTCCTGAAGTATTTGCAGGAGGTGTCTCTATTTTGAATTATTCTAAACCTTGTTTCTATGTAGTAGTTTTTAAATTCATTTTGTTGTTATACTCTATAATTAATAGTTTATATATTGTACTCTCTCTATACATGATTTTTAGCTAGATTAGGGACACTAATAGAACATTCATTTTTTTTTTTTAAAGACTAAGAAATGTATGAAAATTTGACAACATGAAAACCATGAAAATAAAAGTGAAAATAAAAATTTAACATAGTAAAAATGGCCAATCATGTACCAAAAATGAAAAGAACCATTTGTTGTTACTCTAATATTTCAACCACATACTAAATTACCAAGTGCATTTTATAAATGTATCATGCAAGGAGCATAATATTGGGAATCAATGTGAATGATTCTCATCAAGAAATTAGACAAACTTTGAGATTGAAGGACCCAAGCTCTTTGTAGGTTTTCAATGAAGATTTAATTAGCCACTAATAGGAACAATAAGAAAATAGATAAATATGAAAATAAATCCTAATCTCTAAGAGTGTTGTGCTAAGAATTACATACACATCTCATAAATTTTAATAGAGACATGAGACACATTTATAGAAATAAAGGAAAGAAATAGCTATTTAGATAGTTATTAATCTACAAAAGATTAGGACCTCGTGCTTCTGAATATTAATAAAAAATAAGTTTTTTATTTATAATTTTGATCATTTTGAAATTATCCTTAGATGTAAAGTAAAGATAAAATATTTTTCAACAAAACAAATAAAATGACAAACAAATAATGTGATTAATCAAGAATAACATGATATTTCAAAAAATATAATAAATAAAAGAATGTGCATAATTGTACATAAGCCATCAAAAGTCTAAATATACCTATCTTTATAAAAAAATAAAAATCTTTAAAATGACAAAATTATTAAAACTTATTAAGCTCCATGACAAAACACTACCTTCCATATAAAGAGTATACAACATGATACTTATAGAAAACAAATTATATAGGATACCAAAAAATTGTTAAAAAGATAAGATAAGATAAAATTATAAATGAAATTAATCATATTAATTTCACAGTTAAAAAGATAATTCTATGGATATTTAAATATACATGATATATAATCTTTAAATCTTTATTTAAAAAATACATATATTTTATAAACTTATAAATTAAATTTTTTAATATTTAAGTTATACTACAATCTAAGATGTTCAATATTCATTATTATTTTTAATTATAATATTGATTAAAGATATATAATTATATTTATAAGATTTAAATTCAATAATGAACATAGAAAATATTAAATCAATCACAATTGTTCCTATTATCCAAAATACTATATAAGTAAATTATAAACTATTATAATATAATATTTAAATTTTCTATTTCAAATGTTAAATAATTCTAATGTTAAATTTTTATAATTATAAACTTACCTTTTATTGATGTTAGTAAGTTTTTTAATTAAAATTAGTTTTTCAAGCATTTACTAACATACCTAGATATATTCATCAAAATCTATTATCTATTATTGATTATGTAATTTTGTATGTATAATATATTTTTAAAAAAATAAAAATATATTTTTGAAAAAAAATATATATTTAAAATTAAGTAATATATTTTTTTAAAAATTAGAAATATATTAGAAATATTTTGAATGTATTCAACTATCAAAATGATTTTTTAATATACCATTAAAATCACTAGTTGCCCTAATTTCTCCACTTTTGCTCATTTTTAATGAATTCCCCCCGGCCTTGTCAAATATTTCATTTTAAATGTTTTGCTTTGGAAGCAATGAAACATTTAAAATATATTGCACAAAAATTTCCTCGGGCCCCACCTTGTATAGTCCACGTGGCACCCGCCCGTGATTTCACAATCAAATAAAGCATCATCGCAAGATGGCTGGGAATGGCTCAGATCAAAGGACAGTTGATGAACAATAGCACAAATTTGATCCCCAGATGGGACATGTGTCTCCCACTCATGATATCACCATCCCACAATTCCCAATCATGGGATGGCAAGAAACCGTTGATCTTGAAGGCATTTTGATTGATGGCAACAAAAATTTCATTCTTCTAAAAAATAAAACATTCATTAAATGGAATGGGGACATTACAAGGTGGATGGAAAACAATGACATAAGTTTTTTTAAAACCATTCAGCACAGGGCCAACTAGGACTTAGGAAAATAAAACCTGCGGAGGAAATAAAATATTAAGACCAAAGGGACCAAACCTAGATGGAACGATGGGGCATAAGATGTTTTTAAAACCCTTCAAAAAAGGTAACGAAAAAATAGATCTCGACCAAGGCATTATGTAAACACAAGGGTTTAAGATGAAGACAAAGCTAAAACCCTAGCCCTAAGAAATTTTTCAACACCATGAAAGACCAGTGACATAAGGTATGGCATGAGTGAAACATTTAATTAAATTTGAAGTTCCATCAATGTACAAGCATTGGATAATTTATATTAATAGTCTGTCCTACAAATATAAAAGGTGAGCACAATAAATAACATGTATTTTCCCATTAAATGTGAAGGATTTTCAAAAAAATTTAGTGTTCAACTATTGGTCCATTTTTGTTTAGTATAAGTTGTATTTAAATCATTATGTGTTGTTTTTATAACAACAAATATATTTTTTGTGTTCAACTATTAGTCCATATGTGTTGAATATAAAAGGTAGAGATATCAAAGATTTATGGTTATAAATAAGTATTTGGTCTCTCTCTCTCTCACTCACTCACTCCCTCTATCTCTCTTCCCTCTTCCCTAAACCCTAAACCTCCCTTCCTTTGTCTCTCACTCCCTCCCCCTCTCTCTCTCAATCCTCTCCCTCCCTACCTCCCTCAACCATAAACCCTTAAACCTTTTATCCTCTACCCTCAACGCTCTTCGCCTCCCCCTTCCCCCTCCCATTTCTCTCTCTCTCTCTACCTCTCCCCTTCTTCCCCTCTTCCCGTCTCCCTTCCCCCTCTTAATTCTTTCTATATATATATATCTCTCTCTCCCTTTCCCTCTCTCTCTCTCTCCCTCTCTTAGGTATTTATCTCACTCACTTACTCCCTCTCTCTCTCCCCTCCACCCTTAAACCTAAACCCTTAAACCATCTACCCTATACCCTTAACCCTCCCTCCCTCTATCTGTCTCCCACTCCCTCCCTCTCTCTCTCTCTCAAGTTTCTTCAATATCCTAACCCCTCTCCCTCCCTTAGGTCTCTCTCTCACTCACTCACTCCCTCTATCTCTCTCCCCTTAACCCTAAACCCTTAACCCTTAACCCTTAACCCTTAATAAACCCTCTACCCTCTATCCTTAACCCTCCCTTCTTGTATCTCTCTCCCACTCCCATCCTCTCTCTCTCTCTCAAGTATCTCCCTCCTGCCTCCTCAACCATAAACCCTTAAACCTTCTATTCTCTACCCTCAACACTCTTCCCCCCTTCTCTCTCTCTCTCTCTCTCTCTCTCTCCCCTTCTTCCCATCTTCTCCTCTCCCTTCCCCCTCCTAATTATTTCTCTCTCTATATATATATATATATATATATATATATATATATCTTTTTCCCTTTCCCTCTCTCTCTCTCTCACCCACTCTCCACCTCCTAATTACTCTGGGGTATATAGAGAGGAGTAAGAGGGAGATAAAAAGAGAAATAGAGATAGAGATATAGAGTAGGAGAGATGGAGAGAGAGATGGAGTGAATGAGAGAGAAAGGGGGGAGAGGGAGAGATAGCTCAATAGATAGAGGGGGGAAGAAGCGGGAGTGACAAAGATAGTGGGAGATATAGAGAGCAAACGGGAGAGATATATCAATCACCCTCCCTATATCTCTATCTATTCATCCTTATCTCTTTATCTCTCTACCCCTATCTATCTCTTTGTCTCCCTTTCTATCTATATGTTTGTCATTATCTCCCTCTCTCTATATATTTTCTTCCCTATATTTATCTTTGTCTCCTTAAGGTGCAATGGGTACATTGAAGAGGTCTTAAAGGAGAACTATCATATCTTTAATAATCAAATGGCATGCTACCTTGAGCATAAGTCCCAAGGACACATGCCATCCTTGGATTTTGACATGAAACAACCAATCAAAATTTAGTTTCTCTCATCTTAATATATTCTAATTATAATAAGTTGAATAATTATATTATTTATTATGTAAAATATAGCTAATATATACTTAACTATATTGTAGAATATTAAAACCTAGCTAAATGGTGCCAAAATTTTGAACTTAATTAACATACTGTAAAAGCTAACGAAACCAGGTTGTAGCTCATCAAATTGGAGAAGTGAAAGGTCAATGCCAGCACCGAGGAAGAGCTTGAAGTAGTGAAAACAAGGTCAATGCCAACGCTGAGGAAGAGTTTGGAGGAGTGAAAGAAAGGCCAATACCAGTGCCGAGGAATAGTTTGGAGTTAAAACAAGGTCAATACTAGCGCCAATGAAGAGTTTGGAGGAGTGAAAACAAGGTCAATATCAGCGCCAAGCAAGAGTTTGGAGGAGTGAAAACAAGTTCAATACCAGTGCCGAGGACGAGGTTGAGAGAACTCGCAGAAAATCAATGACCAAGGGGCAATGAGTACTATAAGTTTGGCACCCCCATTCTCTTTATCCTTCAATTTTCATGCCTAGTTTCCAAAGATCTTCTCGTACATTGGCACCCCCATTCTCATAAAATGATATAAGATAAGACAAAAAAAATAAAATAGCTTATACGAAACATATCCACCTACAATCCCATTCAAGCATTTTAATTAATTCCTTGAATTAAACCTAAAACAAGAATCATACACACCACAATAGTGAGATGAACGAAACAACCCTTGATCATTTTATTCAAAATTCATATATGCTTGTACAATGGAGAGACATGAGTTTGAATTAATCATATCAATTCAAATGTCAGTACTGTCATAAAACTTCAAATCCCCATGAATTCAAAACCTAAATTGCATTTTCCCTAAAACCATCATACTTTACAATTTACTCTACAACTTCATCTAGACTCGACCAAAAATATCTAACTTTCTAACCTGTACTTGTAGCATTGAAATCCTTCTTATAGAAAAAGGAGAAAACAAGCATCAAGCCAGAAAGCACACGTGTCACCATCCAATTGGATCGCATTGTACTCTTCATCAGTTGACCAATCAAAAGTGATCACCTCATTCACCTTGACACTATAAGGTTTGTAGTTAACTACCACCTAATTCACTTCTCTTTCAAAAGACTTTAAGAATGAGTTGGTGCTAATGATTTTGTCCATATAGCTCACCAACAAATCATAATCTAAGTTACCCTATTTTTTAGGGTTTTGTAGTCCAAACATGATATAAAGTGGCTCTTACACTTTTTGTGATTACTATAGCTTGTGTAAGAGACCCCATGGATACTGTTGTAATTGTAGGATGCATGAATAGGGTGTAGGATGATAAATAAAGAAGGTATAGATGTTGTCCTCAATATTTTTCTAAAGAAAATCATGTGAAATGAGAGGTTCAAGCCTAGGTTTCAATAAAACATGTATGGGAGATCTGATTTTATGAATTTTTATCCATGTGCATTGGGAGATCTGATTTTATGAATTTTTATCCATGTGCAAACCTAATGGGTTGTTTTTTAACACTGAATATAAATGATACACACACACACACACACACACACACACACACACACACACACACATATGTATGTATATAAATTTTTAAATGTAAATTTAAATGCAATTATTGGATGCTCTCCTAGAACAATAAATGCAACATATCATTAAAGAAATCTATATCTATGTATATAAATGTGTATTTCTAAATGCAAGTGTAAATGCAAAGAGCATATGGTTTTGTACTAGTGTTATAGATACAACATATCCATAAATTAATGTAATTGAAATTATAAAGTCTTCAACTTATATAATATGAAATCAATCAAACTATTAAACTACATGAGAAATAAATGAAAATAGTAAATGCATATGTATGTGTATTTGTAAATGTAGGGGTAAAATAAATAAGAGTAATGAAAATTTTAAAAGAATATAAGGAAAGGTCTCCTGCCTTCTTAGTAGTGATAACCTCCTCCACACACAACCCTTAAAAATTATGAATAGAGGAATATAATCTTTGAAGAACTCAAAGTTGATTCTCTCCTACCTGATGTAATTAGTCATTTTATCCTTACAAACATTTATAGTGATTACTAGAGGCACATAGACCAATTCTTCATAATAGAAGAATTTGATCATACTTTTCCAATGATGGCATTATGAGAAAAACTTAGGTTAAATGAATAATTCCTAACTAAGTTCTTTAAATCATGTCCAACTAAGAGAAGATCGTTGCTATGTGTACCTAGATACCATGGAGAAAGGCTAGTCTTTGGGATCTTTCATTAATCATCCTACCTTAAAACATACCAAAAATATCCTAGCAAATAGACATAGGAAGATTTAATAAGACTTAAAAAAAATTATTTCTAAAGCGTAAACTTATGATGACTTAACCAGACCTAGTACACACTCCCTCCCCGTTAACCACTTAGACATATGGAAATTAAATGTAAATTTGCTGCTATTTTTAGTCATATAGGTGTCCAATAAACCACTTTTTGGTGTTTCCCTTCAAGTTTATTTACTTGAATGAAGAGAAAAAGTCCTTTGATTATAATTAGAGAATACATTTGAGGCCTTGGTTGTGTAACTATTGGAACATAGTCACATTTAACACTTGTTGCAAATTTTGGGAGTTAAAACGTTAAGTAGATTTGATTTGTGATGGACACATTTGGACAGTAGTAACAATAGCTTGCAATCTATCAAGACTTGATTACCTTATAACCTATGAAATTCTAGCAATGAAATGATAGATTAATCATAATGTCACCTTGGTATCACATCACCATGAAAGAACTTCATCTAGCATCCTTATGAGTGCAGGTACCACCAAATAGGTATTTGTCAGATCTGTCTTCCTTGAGCAAGGGAAATTTAGGAAGAGAAGAGGAAAGCGAGACATGTAGTATGTCTAAAGAGGGAGATCAACTAGAGGTCAAAAGATTAGAAGAAAATTCTATAAACACATGGAATTTTTTCTTGCTGAAGGGTATGCACAGGATCATCATGGAAAAAACAGGCCTTTAAGTGGCAAAAAAATTAGAAAAATCGAGTTAGGAAACTTGACATAAAAATTTGAATAAGTTATCTATATTATTTCAAAAATATGTAAGAATATAATGTGTGGAAAATTGAATTTAGTTTCTAAAATACATTTTTTTTTAATTAAAAAAAAATCTATTTGGTGAAAATTTTAAATTTCAATGTAGTAGTACTTAAATTTCAGGGAAAAAATAAGTAGGTGTTTGTCTGACCACCCTTACCATAATAAAATGATAATATTTTTTTATAAGATTTTAGATATAAGTAGAGGACTCATGTCCGATGTGATGCATATTTTTTGTAATTTTTTTCCAAGTAAATAATTAATTATGAATTTTTTATTACAACTTTTAAAAAATATAAAAAATCATGTCTGACCACCTTAACTTGGTCAAAACTTCATGAAATTCAATTTTTCTTTTTTTAATCTTATAGTATGTGAAGCATAGAATGTGACGCATGTTTTGGATTCAAAAAATGTGATACCTTTTGAAAAATATAGATGTTTTTCATTCAGTCTATCAATTGAGACTTTACTCATAATTTTAATGGAAAATCAATAATAATTACTTATTAAATTCAAAGTAAAGCATAATTTATATTGGTGGAAAGTTGAGAATATCCTTTAAAAACCCTTTTCGTTTCATCAATTTTTGGTTAAAAAAAAGTCATCAACCACATACCCATCATATTTCCACTTTTTGGCCCATCATGATCCTGCACATACCCTGAAGGGGGGTCATGTTCTTATGATGATGAGAGCATAGGCAACATCGAGGTGCCCTTGAGGTACAAACATCTATGAAAACAATGGGTACCCAAGGATCTTCCTCCAATAAACACCAATTTCTATGTCAACGAGAGGATATATTGCATAGCATCATTGTCATTACATGGTTTGGGCCTGTTTTACATGGACGGCATAAAGGTCTGTTACAACAAAGTTACTGAATTGATGGAGTATGTTGGACCCTGTTACAGTTACAAAGATTGGATGCAACTGGTTTGATATACATGAAGTATGCATAGGTATGCATTGTCAACAAATTATATACAGCTAAAAGATAAGGATCAAAACAAAGGAGTGGCTATGTACATTGATGGAAGGCCAAAAGCATCAGGGAATATTTCAGGGTTTATAAATAGTACACAACCTGGGTCAACAAATAAGCAACCCAATTGCATATTCGAGGTGCACGAGGGAAACCATGTATTCGTATGTGTGATAAAATCAATAACTGTAGGGGAAGAGTTGCTAATCTATTACAATTTGAATCTCTTAGTTACAAATATAGTTACTATGGGGGTGGTACATACTATGTACCATTTTACCCAACCTCCAATTAATGACTCCAATATACCATTTTATTCTCTCTCTTTTTCATAAGTCTATTGGTTTCATTTCGGTAATGTTTTTTTATATTTAATTTTTTGTCATAGGGGGACATTGATCATATAGAGAAGGCTCTGGCCTAGAGCATAGATCATGATGTATCCTCAGGTGCTTCTACCCAACAGGTTTACCTCATTGTAATTGTACAAATTAGATACAAGCAAAATGTTTTATTATTATGTTTTTTTATCAGTTTTTTGGGTTAATTTTGATAATGTTTTTAATATTCTTGTTGCAGTCGACTGATCAGGGAAAGGCACAAACAGTAGAGGAGAGCATCTATATTGAGGTGCAGTCAATATTTTGTGATGATGACATCGCTTATTCAACAAACCCTTTTGATATGATAAAGAAGCTCCAAAAAAAATGCAATGAAGAAATGACTAAGTTGATGTTCTTAGTGCCTCAAACAGATGAGATAAGAAAGAGGGCTAAAGTATTACTGAGAGATTACAAAACATGCAAGTAAGCTCTCATGAGGTCTTTAATTATAACATAAGTTCATTCATGGTTTTATATTTTGTACTCTTTTATGTCATGAACTAAAATATGTGTTTTTTTTAAAGGGTTATTTGCCTCCTCATGATGCTCCTAGCCATGATCAGGGTACTGCAAGGGCTTCCTAAGGAGTAAGGGTTGGTACAAGTGTCCATCTCGATCTTCCTACGCATTCATCACATCATCTGACTCCATCATCCATGCCTATATTGTTTTCTGAAATGTCAACAACACATACCATGCAGGAATCCATTAATGCACCCTCTGGCAGCGAACACATACCAGAACATGCATCAGGACATGTACCTGGGGATGCAAAGGCCACTAGTATTGGTGATGTCTTAGCAACATTTCCTAGATCTTCCCATATTACTAGTATGGGAACATTCCCGGTCACACTTGTGGTGTCCAAGGATTTCGTTCCCATAAAGGTAGAGAAGGTCCCAGGTACTTTAAAATGTTTTAATTATTATTCTATATAATCCAATTGAAATTTTCTTATTGATCGCTCTTTTGAGACTATTGATCCCATGATCATTTTGCACGAAATGATATTTTTTATAAACATCTAAGTGATATTACATTGGATCTCTTCGGGCCCACCATACGTACACGGTGGAATGCCTAAAATGAAGATTTAAAAGATGAGCTCATTAACCGTTTAGTTGTGTTGTTCAGTGATAAAACATTCAACCAAACCAAGGTCCTTAACAAAGTTTGTACCTATCTAAAGTATGCGAGGGACCAATATAGGTCACATTTAGAGAAGAACAAAAAGTACGAGTGTCACCCCATGATTCTGGAGAGGGAGTGGAAGGACTTGGTGTCTGATGGAAAGGAAAAGGCTAAATAGAAAAAAGGAAAGACACCACCGGGCCAAGGAAGGTATGTGATATAGAAGCATAAATCTGCAAAAAATCTCGATTAATCGCGATTTTTAAAAAATCTGCAAGTTGGACGATTTTTTCCCTAATTTTTTGAAAAAATCATTGAATTTTTTGTTAATGATTTTTTTCCGTTTCAAACTACAAAATTTCCAAAAAAAATGTGTTTAAAATCTGCAAAAAAACATGAATAAAATTGAGCTGATTTTTGCACAAAAAAAAGCCATGAGACCATGGCTTGTTGCTTACTATTACGCTTTGATAGATTTTTTCCAAACATCCATAGCTTGTTTGAAAGCACATGTTTTAGGATTTTAGCCATAGCAGCAAGGCAATGAACTGTTTGATAAAATGCTTTGGTAGACATGTATGAAAAATGTAGTAGCATAGACAAGGCAGTGAACTACTTGAAAAAATGTCTCAAAGAAATGTAGTCTCATGGTGATGGAATGCCATGATGAATGCCATGACAAGTAAATTGCTATGGATTGTCATGGAATTCCATCATCGTGAGACTGCATATCTTTTAGGAATTTTTTCAAACAATTCATTTTCTTGTCTATGTTATTGCTTACTATTATGCTTTGGTAGATTTTTTCCAAGCATCCATAGCTTGTTCGAAAGCACCTGTTTGAGGTTTTTACTTTTTAGCCATAGCATGAAGGTGTTGAACTGTTTGATAAAATGCTTTGGTAGACATGTATGAAAAATGTGGTAGCATAGAAAGGTAGTGAACTATTTGAAAAAATGCTTCAAAAAAATATGGTCTCATGGTGATGGAATGTCATAATGAATGCCATGACAAGCAAATTTCTATGGATTGTCATGGCATTCCATCACCATGAGACACATTTCTTTGAGGCATTTTTTGAAATAGTTCATTCCTTGTCTATGCTATTATACTATTATGCTTTGATAGATTTTTTCCAAGCATCCATAGCTTGTTTGAAAGCACCTATTTTAGGCTTTAGCCATAGCAGCAAGGCAATGAACTGTTTGATAAAATGCTTTGGTAGACATGTATGAAAAATGTGGTAGCATAGACAACTATCACCATCTGATATTTATGTAGTTGTAGTATGTTTTGTGCAATGTAATCAGCGATATGAATATAACCAACAAAAATCTATTTTCTATAATTCATGTATTGAACTCTGTATTTTATTTGCTCTCAATGTTTGTATGCTATGGAAATGCCATTAATTTTTTTTTAAAAAGTAGTATGTTATGTGTGATACTATCAACAATGTAATTATATACTAATTACTCTTTCTTTTTACATAATCTAACGTATTTCAAACTTTTCATAGGCTGCCCGACACATCGAAGGCAACAAAGGAAAGACTAGAAAAGCATAGGAAACACAAACTTGGCTCTGGTGGTTATATGAAATTAGTCACATGAATTGTAAGTATCAATAAATGAAATATTGCATCTAAATTATAATAAATTGAAAACAATTTTGGTTTTATCACACCATAGAAGCAAAATTCATGATCTTATGCAAAAATGTAGGGCTCTGAATTCAATAGAGTTCCCATAGAAGAGGACTTGAAGATTTCCTTCCAGCAAGGCTATGGAGCCGTGGCTTAATGCCTAAGAGTCTTGACTGGGAAAACGCAATATTCCATTGCATCCGACACACAAGTAAATAAACTCAATAAAATTTATTTAAAATTGAATACTTGTGTAATCTATTCAATATTAGTTTCCACCATAAAGTAATTACATGCCTATTTCTTTTAAACATTCAAGCAATGATAATATTGCACATGACATTGGAATGCAGTCTAGTGAGGGTGGAGCACAACATGTAGACGAAGTTCATGGTGTGCATCCCGGTACTTTAGAGTATGTAGAGTATGATCAACATGTTGACCATGATCAAGCTAGAGAAGATTATGAATATGATGTGGTCCCATCAGGTAAAGAGGGGGTGTTGTCATAATAGTGGTTTACAATTCCTGAGAGGAACGGATTTTCGCTGAAATCACATATTTTTAGAAAATATAATGATTTAAGCCTTAAAAAGTTCCATTTGAAGGATTCCAATTGAAGAGGGTTTGATCAAATCACACTAGATCAAACCCCCTTGGATAGAACCTCGCTAGTTTTAAACCATACCTATAAATGCGTCTCCTTTACACCTATCAAAATGCTGATAAAAAATCACTTTTGATTTAGCTTTTGGGGGATCTTGAATGAATTCATTTAAAATTTATTTCAAATGATTATGGTATTCCTCATAATAAGCTATCCAATGAATATAATTTTAATATGTTTTGGTTTTGTTATGTATTTGTTTTTTAAGTTTTATTAAACATAGGTTTTTCATCGAAAATGAATTTCTTTGTTCTTCACATGTGGAAAAATAGAAGATTATCAAAAATAAATTAAAAAATATGAGTGCACCATATATTGAAGTCCTTGATCCAAAAATAAAAAATAAAAATTTGACATATACAAAAAATTACCGTTATCTGATCGCGTTATTATGCGAATTGTAATTCATTTGACTTTGAAACTTGATTAAGGAAAAATTATTCAATAAAAACTATCTAACCAAGTGGAAGCACTAGATATCAAAGTTACAAATCTAAATTTGAAAGAATTAGAATTTTATCCTTCATGGAAAAAAAGTTATGCGTTATACGGTGTGCGTCACTTTTTAAAAATGTTGTTTTCTGAAAAAAAATGAATTTTCATGGGAGATGGAAAAAGAAATTTTGATTCCAAAAATTTTGAAAAAATATTTTTAGAATCTATAGACAAAATTTGATGAGACTCTAGTTTGAACCATCTTCAAATTTTTCACAATTTAGCGACTATAGGTGCCCGAATGTGAAGATTTAGTTAAAAATAATAATTTCAGTGTCGGTTTGGAAAAAATTGTAAACCACTATTATGGGATCACCCGAGGACCACTCTAAAGTTCTTTTAAACATATTTAAATTGCAATTGGTGTATTAATTAATGTAACCTTTCATGTTTCAACTTTAGAGCATGTAGAGCGTGATCAACATTTTGAGCATGATCAGGTTAGAGAAGATCAAGAACATGATGTGGCCCCATCAAGTAAAGAGGACCACCCTCATGTTCTCTTAAACACATTTAATTTCAATTGGTGTATTAATTAATGTAACCTTTCGTGTTTCAACTGCAGATCAGGATTTAGAGGGTGTTCAACATGTTGAGCATGAGTCTATAACAAAAGTTCAGGAACATGATGTGGACCCATCAGGTAAAGAGAAACACTCTAATGTTCTTTTAAATAATGAAATACTTGTAACAATAATAATAAAACATATAAGTTTAACATTTCTTTCTTATTGCAGCAGATACCCCCTTGCAGTGGCATCCACGTCATGAGCAGATGACTAGGCATACATTAAGATCACGAGCAGAGGGTAGAACAACTAAAGGGGGATAGATATTGATTTAAAAAATGATACTCCACTTCAGCTTTATGTAGCTCTAAAAAGAAACAAAAAAAAAAGTTATTGTAATCATATCATGACAACCATATTTTTGATAATATGTAAAAACTGAAAGAATGAATATTATATGTTAATGAATGAATGCTATATGTTATTAATGGATGAATGAATGTTATATGTTATTAATGGATGAAGGAATGAATGTTATATGTTTTTAATGGATGAATGAATAATTAATGTTATATGATTGGGTATGGGGAATTCAGAGTGATGTGAGGGGGGGGAGGGGCCAAATTAGCTTCCACTGTCACGTGGTTGGCCCTATTAAGTAGAGAATATTAAACTATTCTCAAAACAAAGAGAAGCTCAATAAGGTAATGCACTGTTCAATATAAGAATGCATCATTTGAAGCATCAAACCAATTTGCAATCTATATGTATGATCAGTCGTCAGTCTCTGCAATCGTACATTTCCTCAAATATTTTTTTTAAAAAAAAATTGTTGCTTCGTCGCAATTTTGACGAAACCCACCAAAAAATCAATGAAAAGGTTTAATGAAGTTGCTATAGCTGTGACGAAGGTTTTTTCATAACTCCTTGCCCATTTCATCGCAATTTCGATGAAATTTTAGTGTTGTTTCCACACTACTACTTTCCCATTTCATCACACTTTCAATGAACTTTTGGTGTTCTTCCGACACTACTCCTTCCTCTTTTCGTTGCCATTTCAATGAACTCTTGGTGTTGTTTCGATGCTACTACTTTCCTATTTCATCGCACGTTTGATGAACTTTTGGTTTTGTTTTGACGCTACTCCTTGCCCATTTCGTCGAAATGGCGACAAGCATTTCGTGTAATTTCGATGCTACTCCTTGCCCATTTCATTGAACTGGCGATGAACTTCTGGTGTAATTTGCTGGAGGATACACAAAGTGTTCATCGATATTTCGATGAAAGTCTGAGTCATTTCACGATGCCAACGACCAATGATTCTTCGCCGTTATTTTGACGCTTAATTTGTCATCGATCTTTTGACGAAAAAATAGCAATGTAAATATTTTCACCATTTTGTCACTTGTCTGACAAAGATTTGTTGAACAACCAATGATTGGCCATCATAAAATGGTGTCAAATTTAGTAGTGCAAGTAAGTGTTTTGATACCAAGAACATGCACAACCCTATGGATATGAAAGACTTTACTTGTTGAGTTCCCACTTGGACAAGTCCAACTAAGCCTACTCTTAGCGAATGATTAGATGCTTGACCCCACTGGCTCTCCTACATGACACTCACTTATAAAGGGAAACCAAGAATCAACACCAATGAAACTCCCATGGCATGCTTTTCATTTCTACTAAGAGCCGTAAAAATGTGGGACGGCTTCAGAACGACCATTCTTGCACCAACAAGTAGATCAAGGATTTTGGATTTTCTACAACAAGGGTTTTAATTTATAAATTTTTGTTTCGTAGGAGTTGACCCATCAAGGCGAGAGACCATTTCTATCCTTCTCATCAGAGCCAACCACATGATACTATTGTTTATTCCAATACCCACTTTTATATCCTAGCTGGAAATACTCTTAGTTTTAGAGTGGTACCGATTGAGTTGTTCCCTTGGGTGAGTACTTTTTCCCCAAGGAAATCCCTCTAAGATAAATAATAGCAAGTAAATGTATTCATAGTTCAATCAACCTTTGTTTAGAAATAAAGGGAGAAAACATGCAATAGATTTACTCACACTCACACAATTTGTTCAATTTGAAACCCAAATTGAAGTGTGTATGGGCAATTATTTACGCAACTTAATTTCACCAAAATCCTTTTGATTCTCAATATTGTCGTGAGGAGTGAGAGAAGTGAATACGTCTTTTGATGATATTACTTTGTGTACATAATTACAAAACAATGCAAACACTTGTTCATTTTAAATCCACAAAGCAAAAGTGAATTTGTTTTAAAGCACCAAAGTAAGTGTGACAATTTTCCTTGTTCAAATTTTTAATCCCAAAACAAACTCTAGTAAATTTGAGTCCTAATGTTCTTTTTAAGCCTTTTTGTAACAAGAATTCAAAAGGTTCTTTTTAAAGCCCAAAACAAAATTAGTAAGTCCTAAGCATAAAAAGATGGAAAATTTTCCTTAAGAGGAATAATGAATCGTCCAAGAGTGTTAAACAAACACTAGAGTGTTTAAAAACACTTGTTTTTGTGAAATGACACTATCATGATTCTTTTCCTTTTCATCTTTGATCGATCCAACCTACAATAAAATTAGTTATATTCTGCAAAAAAAAGGGTCCAAAAGGCAGAAAACAGACAAAAGAACCATAATTTAAAAAAGAGCACGTGCTACAAATAAAATTTCACTTCATATTCCCCTTGAACAGTGCACTCCACAAAGGTGGCACAATTTGATTTCACCAGCGGTGCAATAGAGTGTCGCTTACTAGTCAGCGTCGTTCTGCAACTAGGCTAATGAGCATGAATGCATCACCCTTTTGGTCAGTGTTGTAGTTTAGGTTTTTGAAAGATTCCCATGGGTCAAACAGGTTCAGTGGCGCAGTTTAAAATTCAAAATTTTGGGTGGGAAGACATAGGTGTCATAGTTTGGAGTTTCAGCAGTTCCATATAGCGATGTTGGAGAACTAGCAGTGCTATACAACAACGTTGAGCTTCCAGCGGTGGAGTTTTCCTATAGACAATGAAAAACACGAAAATTTTGACAAAAAGATGATTAGAAAACGAGATTTCCCTCCTTCTAGCACCAAATGTGTGAACCTAGATCCTATACCTGCAAGAACACAATAAACAACACATTAATAAGGTCAGTGCAAGTTAGAATATAGATCCCTCAAGAAATCCATTTGAATGCAAGAGAAAATGAATAAAATGAAGAACACAATGAACTTAAAACAAAGATTTTGAATCCTATTCTAAAACAAATCAAACTCTTAATCTCTTGAGGAAGTTGGTGCCAATTTGATGTGGAAATTGGCCCTTTCCCAACTCCTAAGTAAGCTTGATGAAGATTTGATGATTGTGATCCACTTGGTGATTGCTTCAAATTCCTTCCATGGAGAAAACCTACAATAACCTAGCTACAATTGATGGATTTGATGTCAATACTAAAGCTCTAAGATGAAATTGAAGTATAATAACTTTGCTCAAATTGTGGATGGTAGAAATGAAGGATGAGCTCTCTATTTATAGAAAGAAAGAGTTGAATATTGAAAGATAGGATGAATGTGTGATAAAAGATAAGCCAATGAAATGATGCCACTTGTCAACATGTGAGAGGATGAAGGTTGAGCACATTTTGATCAATGTGCAAGTTTGATATTTGAATTTGAAGAAGTGACATGTTTAGGGGGGATGAAAGAGGAGTTAAATGCCACTTGGCTCAATGCACAAGGACATGTAATATATTTTAAATGCTTTGTTGGATATACATGTCTATTTGGGGGGAGATTTTAGATTTGAAGAATATTCCCACTTGGATGCCTTTTTTGAATGAAAATAGATGATTTATAAATTAATTAAATTGATTTTCATGTGCAAGTTGCAAAATCTAGAGGATTGGAGTGATTAGCATAAGAATTAACCATGATTTGATTAATTTAAATGATGTTAGTTGATTTGACCATTTTGACTTAGATTTTAGGATTTAAATAACTCAAAACGAGAAGAGAATGATTTAGACTTAGTTAAATAAATATTTTTGATTTATTTAACCAAAGGGGGTGATGTTAGATTAAATTAGATAAATGTTTGATTTATTTAATTTAATTAGATGAACTTTAGAGATTTAATCAAATAATATGGATTATTTAATTAAACAAAAATAGGAAGATGAAATGACTTAGCTAATTATACGGAGACAATTATTTAATTAAATCAAGGGATTTATTTAATTAAAAGGGGAATTCTGATGACTTTAATCAAATAAGGCTATTCAATTAAATGGTTAGACAGAGATAATTCAAGATGAAGCAATGTTAGTAGATCAAGATCAAGTGTGATATCAATCTGTATATTTTTTGTGTCTACACCTTACATCTGTTAACTGAACATATTAATAAGCTTCACCTTGATATTGTTTATACAATTTATACCAAATTAGGCTTGCATCTCTCCACTTCCAGTTGCCATTGTGGATAGATTGCTCAAGTAGGAAACATATAGTTTAAGTCTACCTCATCTGCATAGGTATACGTGCCTAGGTCTGGTAGATCCTGAAGAGAAGAAGGTTCAAATACATGAATTGGCCTTGTTCGTTAGCCTAAAATGTACCAAGAACTTGGAAACCTCTTGAGGTTTTCTTACCAACGTTTTTGAGAATTAACAAATTGGCAACTCTATTGGGGAGCCAATTCTAAACCCAAGCCTTCCATCATAGGGTCACTTCAGATTTAAAATATTCTATTGGGATCGAAATCAATCATGTTCCTACTTTTAGAAAGTAGGTGGCAACTCTGAAGAAACTTTATGATAGATAAAGTAAGCAATGTTACATTAGAAAGGATAGATGAAAAACATCAAAGATACATTATATCATCGAATATGAATGGAAGAAGATCCTTACACCAGGATAGTCCCAAGAATAACAATGGGAGATGGACTAAAAAACATGAATGTCCTCCCACAAAAAAAAATAGGAACAAGCCCAAAGTGACATCTAGCCAAGGAGATGTCATAAATGATGGAAACTCATTAAAACTAGCCTTCAATGTACACAATAGCTTCGACCCATTGCATGGGTGGGAAGGTCACAACAATGATCCATGTGGAGATCCCTACACTCCATTTGAACAAGAAAACAATGATTGTCCCATTTATCATTTTGAAATGGACCAAGAAAGAATGTAGGAGTTCCATGCCTAGAGAGATGAAGAATGGAGACAAAGGCAGGAGGAGTATGACCATGAAACATCCCATAGAAAAGAAGAAGGAAACTAGTGCGGTCTCATGGATAAATCAACTCCTATTCAAGATTTTGAGCACATGACTAATCAAGAATTAGAAATACAAATGTAGTGGCAGGAATAGGAGCTTGAAAGAAGATAGTGGATGATAAAAGGAAATATAGAGTTGAGTCAACAATTATCTCAATTGAGTGTTAATACATCATAACCACCAAATTATGTCCCTCCACATAAACAGGGTGGTAACATCAATGCACAAGGGATGTCTCATAACATAGGTGCCCCAAGAGAACCACAAAATGTAAACCAAAGACAATAGTTTTAGCATAATATGCCATCTCAGAGACCCCAACATCCAATGCTACCAATTATCCCCAACACAATCCACCTCCAGGTCAGCAATACCCCCCAAAATTATCAGCAACATGTGCCCCATCAAAATATGTACCCCCAAAAACATGTCCAACAAAATCCTTATCATCAACCTCAATGTGGGTACCAATACTACCTTAATCCACCACTCTTGAACTTTCCTCCATAAAATCCTACAAACCCATGTAGACAATTTGATTTAATAGGGTATTAATTGTACCCATACCCAATGGATAGTGTGAGCACCTATTAAAATCTGCAAAAAACTATTCCTTCCAACATGGGTTAGTACCTACAAATTCTTCAAAATGCTCCTATGAAATAATGAAAAATGCTTCCTAAACATGATAACAAGACTAAACTAAACTAAAAGCATGAAAGATGCATACCTATTCCATAGTCGATTGGTGTCACTTTGTTGTGAAAAGTGACCCTTTCCCAATCCTTGCTCAATCTCAAGTGATGAAATGTAATGGTGAAGAGTAAGAAGAGAAAAATTACTTCTCAATCCAAGAGAGTAACTTTGCATAAGAGTTGTAGATGATCTGATGAAGAATGAGGCTCTTAATTTATAGAATATTTTGATGAGAAAATGGCCAATGAGATGAGGCCACTTGCCAACTTATGAGTGGTTGAGGAGTGAGCACATTTTGGCCAATGTGCTAGATATTTTAAAATTGTTGAGTGGGGGACATGTAAGAATCTAAAATTCTGAAAATTTTGAGTGGGGAATATTCCTCAAAGATGCCATGTTGAAAAAAAATAAGGATTTTAATAAATCAATAAATTGATTTATTTGTGCAAGTTAGTGGTTAGGTTAGTTTAATTAGGATTAGATTATCCTAACGGTGATTAGGATGGTTTGACCCCTTTCGACTTGAATTTTTTATTTATTTAATTTAAATGAATAACCTTAGAAATGAAATTAATGTTGATAAATGGATGAAGGTGAACTAAGTTTATTTGATGAATTGACCTAATTAACTGCATGATGCAAATTTTGCACGTCTACATTTTTCCCCTCTTTGAAGCAATGTACTTGCTACGTTGGTTCAAAGAATAAACTTACCGCGATCCAATTTTTTTTTTTGGATTGTTTTGGTTGCCCCAGCAGAAAGAAGTACACTAGTACATTGGCCCCTCAAGAGATCAAGCAAAAAGATTCGATTTGAGGGTCAATATCTCGATAAAGATGTTCAAGATGGATGTTTATGGATGATGATGCAATGTATGTGAGATGGATGATGCGATAATGCCTATATCATTTGGAATAAATGTTTTATGCAGATTCTTAGACTAACAAATCTATATTATGATGATGATTCAAATGCAATGCTTGTGAATGAATGAATGATATGTGGTATACCGACGGTTTTGTGGATGCACGATGGATGCAGGATGGATGCATCGATGTTGTTATGTTAGCACATAAAAGAATAGATTAGATGATGACAAGAGGATCCAACAATTCCATGATCTGACGAGACTTTATTAGAGATGATGTTAATGATGATAGATGATGATGATAGATTTTCTTATCAAGGATTGGGATTTTAAAAGGGGTACTTACCTTATGTTTGATAACACACATAGATACAATGCATCAAGGTATAAAAATCTAGGACATGGCGTTGTACCTAGTGCGATGGGCTTTGACTCAACAAATAGATAGGAGTACTCTTGTTCACACTTGACATACGACAAACCTTGCTAGGATGTACCTAACAAAGCAAGTATTTGCCAAGTTATTTTACATGAACGTCCCACAAGAACAGCAGATAAAAGTTAATGATTGTTGCCCCATTCTTACCTCTCTAAATCCTTCATTCAGATATCATCGAGAGGTCCTTAGAATGAGCACAATAAGATAAATCAAAAGAAAAGATCAAGTACGCAAACAAGTCAATGTTCTTCATATCTTTAGCCAAAGGGATTTTTTTTGATAGGATAAGAATCCAAAGTGATATCCAAAATGATGCCCATTGTCAGAACGATATATCCTAGGACATGCATTGTATAGGATGATGATGGTTTGATAAGTTGATTGATAGGCTATTGATATAAGGTTGACTGACATGTTTGAAAATGATCAAAAGTTTGATTTTATTTTAAAGGTTTGTTGTTTCAATTTTGATTTTGCGATTGAAGCTTGCTTTTGCTAATTGTTGTTGTTTCTATTTGTTTTGCCAAAGGATGAAGGTGATGATCAATTTATTAAGGATGATTGATTATTTCAAGTGAAAGGAAAATGGGATAGATGGATTTTTTCAAATATTTAGATGTTTTTGATGTTTTTTGAAATATTTTGAGGTTGTTTTTGGTATTTTTGATATTTTTAAATGTTTTGAATTTTTTGATTTTGTGAATGTTTTGGGGTTTTCTGAGATTTTATGAATGCTTTTAGATGTGTTTTTCATTTTTTAAAATTTTGGTGCGATTTTGGATGTTTTTGGATTTGATGTTTTGATGTTTTTGTATTTTGATGTGTTTTGGATGTTTTTTGGATTTTTCGCACAATTTTGACAATTTGGATATGGATACGATATCAATGATCTATGTGGGATTTTGCTAAAAACCAAGCTAAGGTTGACTGATTGAATCGATGGATTGATGATGATGATAACATTGTTTAGGATACACAAAAATGCAAGGATTGATTGATCAAGATTGATGACGATAACATTGTTGAGGATGCACAACAATGCAAGGATTGATTGATCAGGACTGATGATGATAACATTGTTGAGGATGTACAACAATGCCAGGATAGTGTTAAACAACACAATGATCAAGAAGGATATCCCAAGATTATGGATTGATTGGATTCAATTGATTAGGATTGTTGATGGATATTTTTCCCTTTTTTATTTTTCCCCATAGTTTTTTTGACTGATGGAGTTTGATAGGGATGATCATTCTTTGTATTTTTTGGTATCCATTCATATTTGATTTGTCCATTATGCTTTCTAGCTTCTTTTTATTTGATAATGTTTATTGTACTTTGATTCAAATCTTTCTTTTGATGTTGGTCCCAATTTTTGGATGGGGTGATGGATGGATGAAGATTCGTGATGTGGCTGGTTGTAGTATTGACATTGATTTCATCATAAGGATTCTTTGTGCTCCCTATGTTGATGTTTTCTTGAGATGAAGTTGCCCCCAGTATGGGAGTAATGATAGATTTGTTCCTTGATTCTGCTTGTTTTGAGAAGTCTTGTTCAGTAAACATGCTCTGACAAATGACCACTGTAGATGATATTATTTTTCTTGGATGCTTTGTTGACTCTGAAATATCTTGTTCTGTCTGACCTACTTCCTTGAGTGGATAATGTTGGATATCTTCATACATGATGTCCTCAGTCTGAATTTGGGATTGATCTGATCTTGATGTTGATAACTCAGTTTGACTGTAGGAACCAATAATTTGCTCTTTTTGTGTAACAATGTCAGGAATAAAGGGATCCTATTTTGAATGAAGATCATCTATGTGTCCATCCATAGAAAGCATCTCATGGGTAGATGGAGGAGTATGTGCTATGTGGATGTGATCATCATTTGTGACATCTTGCATAGATAGGAGAGTGTTCATTACATCATTGTAGTATCCTGAAGATATGAATTCTTGATCTTGATCAATTTCGGAGTTGCTTTCAACATGCTTTGGATCGAGTTCTTGACCTAGGTCAACTTCAAAGATGGATTGCTTATAAAGGGTTCTTAGATGTCATCATTAGACATAGGAAGTGGCTCAATATCTTCTTGATCTTTGAGTCGACTTAGATCAAGTGTCGAGTTGAGGATTCTTTCGACATCTATAACCAAGAGGTCAAAGGGTGTTAACATGTCTTGGAAAGGACCATTGCTAGACCTTGGTGAAAGATGTTGATCATTCTTTGGGATGAATTCTTGAGCTATGTCCTCTAACTCATAAGGCAATGTAGAGACATTTTCAATATGATCATACGTCAACGGATCGTGCATTATGTCGATAGGATCAAACAATCCTAACACTCCTTGAAATAGATCACTAAAAAGTGGCTCTTGATGTATGGTGATTTGATCATCGAATGGGGTGGAAACATCTTCAAGGTGCTCATCGATGGAGAGATCTTGATCATTGTTTTCAACAATTCCAATGTTTGCAATCATAGGGTAAAATGATGTTGACATTTCTTGAATTGGATCATTGTTGGGTATTGTTGGTGGATTTTGATCATGATTGAAAAGTGACTCTTGGCATATGTTGATTTGATCTTCAGAGGAGATAGAAACATCTTTAATGTGCTCTTTGATGAAGAGATCTTGATCATTGCTTTCATCAATTGTGGTGGGGAGATTGTTAATGCTATCACTAGTGGTTGAATGTTCATCGTTATCCCCAATAGTTATCATTTTTTGTGCTTGTGTTTGTTGGGTAGCTTGAGAGGTTTGTTGCACTTGTTGAGCTCGTGTTGCTTGTTGTGTGGCTAGATATTGTTGGATGGCCTTTTGGTAGGCTTGGTGAGTCTTTAGCGCAATGTTATATTGTGTTGCTGCATTTGATTTTGGTGGTAGTGGTGGTGGATTTAGAATCGTGTTGGATGTAGTGACAAGTGTTTGAGATATGCTAGGAGCGATCATGGTAGTGAGGGGTTGAGATATGATGGGTGTGATAGTGGTGTTTGGAATGATTGAAGTGATAGGGATGATTGGAATGACTGAGGTGATAGGTCCTTGGGAGACCATGTTTTGATTTGTTAGGATTGATGTTTTCATTTGATTAGATACCATATGTTGGTGCAATGTCGATGCTATATTCAAAGGATTTGATGTGATGGCTTGATTGGTGTTAGGTGGATTGATTTGAATGGAGTGATTGGTGTTAGGTAAAGGATTTGATGTGATGGATTAATTGGTGTTAGGTGGATTGATTTGGATGGAGTGATTGGTGCTAGGTAAAGGGGGAAGCCCTAAACCAAGGAATGATGTTGATGTGGGTAATGGTGGTGGAGATTTCTCTTGGCGCAATGATTCAACTATTTTGGTAAGTGTAGCAATTTGATCTTGCCAAATTTTATCTTGATTTTGATCTTGACTTCCTTGATATAGTTGATTTGGCTTTTGTTTAAGCAGATTTAGAGTATGTACTTGTGTTTTTTGCATGGGATCATGGAAAAATTGATTTTGGACAATGTTTTTATTTGGGATGATGTTTAGATTTGGCTTGATAGGTTGAAATTGAACATTGTTGATGCTGGGAATCACATTGCCTTGATTTAGGTAACTTAAATTTGCATGGTGTTACCTTGACTTGGATTCGTTAACATCTTGTTTGGACTTTGAAAAATATTTGTATGATTTGCAAACATATTTGTCCCAAAGTTTTCCTAATTCATGTTTGGAAAAATTTTACTTGGTACCTTCTCATTTGGCATGTAGGGATTTGGTGGGATGACATTGTTCATTTGAAGGCTCATGCAGTGATTGTTCGGTTGACAGACTTGTAGGTTTGGATTTAGATCTACCATCGAGAAATGTGTTCCAATCTTTGATTTGGGAATACTCACACTTGTACCATTGACATTTGTAGAAGGTAATGATCCCATGTATGGATTGTATAAGTGTGAGTTTTGATAATCCATCGGATTTGTAAGGCTTTCAAAGTTCAATTGATTTGGATTACTCATGATGTGTGGATCAAGTTTATATTCCATGTTCCTCTTGTGTTTTGACCTTGTTGCAAAAGTGACCTCTAAGGTTCTTAGGACCAATGATGAAATGAAGGATGAAAAGGGGAAATGATATGAGTGTTGATTGTTTAGGGGTTTTGGATCAATGCTAGACTTAGGGTTTGATTTTTACTTGTTTGATTGGATTTGGATAATGGACTTGTAAACCCTAAGATGTTAGATGTGATCTTAGGATGAAATTTTTCAAAGGATTGCTAATTTAATTAAATGTATGAGAAAGGATGCATTCCCCTACACCTAACTAAACAAGGTGATTTTGATTTTGATGATTTACCCAAGTCTAGAATGATGTTTCCAAAAGCTCTAAAGTTGTTTATGGGATGGATTTTGATAGATGTTTGGAATTTGGATGAAGTGTTTGATTTCATCCTAAATGAACCTAGGAAGGACTCGTTTACAAGACCAAGATAGTGAAGAACATGCCTTTCTCTAAGAGTAATTCAAAATCAAAAGACCAATGTTTGCTCGAAAGACAATAAGAAGATAAACAAGCACATGTGTAGGGTCCAATTGATTTAATCTTTGCTTAATGGATTCTTTTTATCACAAAAACTTCTTGATTATGTTTTCAACTGAATGTCCAATGTCTTAGTTTTCTTTCATCCCACAAAATGCATTATGTGAAAATCTAGGAAATCAAGGCAAAGGTTACCTAATGTTGACCTTAGTAGGAGAAAATTGAGATGAAATCCAAATGTTTAGAAACCTCTAAGGATATGAATCCCAAGGGAAAGCAATAACATGTGAATTTGTTCAAGGATATTTGCTTCTCCTAAAGGGTTTGAGATTTGATGCTCAGATTGAATGTTCCTTTTCCAATGTTTTCGATCAAAGAACTGTTTTTTCAAACTAACTCACTAGCAATATAACATCCTAGCTCAATTTGTACATTTTTCTTGGTGGGATTGCCTCATGCCCTTCATAGTAGAAGAGATGATTTTACATGCAACCAAGGAGAGAGTATAAAGGTATGTTAGGAATGAAGTCTTAACCTCTATACTTTAAGCAAGATCAAACATGGAAAGTAACTTCTTGGAATCTAAGTTCCAATGCACCACTTTGATAAACTCATTGGATGGACTAGTTGGCTACTACAAACAAGGTTATTAATGATGAGACATCAGGGACATGGCACCTTGTGAGTGTCCAGCAAGCCACTAAAGACTTTAATCAATCCTACTAGGGGCTCTTATACTTTTTATGGTAGTACCCCATTCTGAAAGATACTGTACAGCTAAGGCCTACATACCATGAGGACTTGACAGTTTAGTCTTATCCATTTATATACCAGCCCGAATGAAAAACTGGTTGGAGTCACCTTCGAGTTCTCCTTTTGGATGTGTCTCTTAGGTAGGCCCCTCTAAAGGTGACTCAAAGCAATAAAATGCATTTTGAGTGTTTCTCTTGCACCTCAGATTGCACGAAGCACAAGGGGAGAGGATACACACTCAAGATGCATCAAAAAAAAAATCACACAATTTAGGCACTTGTTTGTTTTAGCCTCAAAGCAATGATGAGTTCATTTTAAAACACCAATATCAAGTGTGAATTTGCTTGTTCAATTTTAGCCGAAATTGAAATCTAGTAGGTGTCTAAAGTTCAATTTTAGCCCAACTTTGAAAAAATCAAAACAATGATTGATTTTAAACCCCAAATTGATCTAATTGGTCTAAAAAATAAAATAAAAGCAGCAAATGGATACTCTTAGATTAATACAATAAGCATTTAAAAATGTTTTTTCTAAGTTCAAGTGCCCACTTTTTGATTCAAATCCACCTATGATTTATTCATCTTCTGATGCTATCATATTAGTGATCCCCCATTTAAGAGAGGCCACCATTGATTTTGTACACAAATTGTTATGCCAAGTACCTATAAGAAACAAAAATTAGATTTTCTTCTCTTTTATTCAATCCCTAGTATCGAGTTAAGATCAAAATACACTATACGAAAATACTAATTTAGGAGACTAATGTTGGTAGTCCAAAGGTGAAGTCCCCAAGATTGTTGCATTAGCATTCAACCTACAAAACAAGAGGTCATATGTGAAAGCAGATAGTATAAAATACATTAACATTCAACTTGAAGGATGCAAGAAAGCTTCATGTTAAAGCATGGGTTGTTAGTTAAATGCACTTTCTCCACTAAAATGACAGTGAGCAAACTAAATGCATCTAGGAGAAGATAAATAAGCTGAATGATCAAGCAAAGATTTTTGTAAGACTGAAGTAGCATTCCTTGATCAGGATTACACCACACACTCTTCTATGTTCTAATTATTCTGTTCATATACTACTGTGGGGAAAAGATTCAAAGAAAATGTGATGACTTTAGATTCTCTAAAAACGAGGCAATACATTTCAACCTCTATTCAAATCTGACACTAGTTCTAACTTCCATAATGGCAAACAAATCGTATTATATCTGAGGGGGATTTTAGTTGAGTGTTTGTTCACATTGATTGTTGACTTTGGCCCGCCCTCAATTTAGCAGGGTTGCAGATTCAATTTTACGTAACACAAAAGCATAATGGCCACAATAAGTGATAAACAAGACACATCACTTCAAACTTAGCAATTCTAAGAAACATCACTTCAAGGAGGCAATTCAATTCTGACATCCCACCATTGCAAAGTATGCCTATCCACTCATATTTTAATGTTAGTTGTCTTAACTTACAAAATTATAATTAGCGTTCAGAACAAAGAGAGAAATATGCACTCCATAGATCCAATTTTACTGAATGACAGGTTTGAAATGACAAAAATAAATCAAATACAATTTATTGAGAATTTAGTTCATTGGATGAATGACAAGTTTGGTAATAACCTATTTGATGAGTTACCTCAAAGAGACGTGGTCTTTATGGTCTGCAATAAGCGCCAGATATCCACAAAATGGATCATATTTTTGATGCATTTACTTCGATTTAGATTGATTTAACCTGCACAAACATAAATGAGTGACACTGCTACCAAATATCCACAAAATGGAATATTATATTTCTTATGCATTTACTTCCATTTTCTTGCACATTTTCCAACTCCTTCGGCACGGTTTTTGTGGATTGCCGAAGTCGAGGCATTTCATGGCATGGATCACGGTGGATGCATGTGCGGGACTTACATAGTATTGATTGCACATTTACCATGCATTTGCAGGACCATTCTTGTTCACCAATGAATTCATTACAATCAGATTGGAGTCATATTGTAGTTAGTTTGGGATGCTTTCAATAATAAAGATGTCTGCCAAAAATAAAAAAATAAAAAAAATAATGAGCAATGCCAGACAGTAAGTACACTTGAATTGTGAGATTTAGTAGTGCTCGTTCCATAGGATTCGACACTGTGGACGGTCTCCACCACAAGAGGCTCTGGTTCTCCTCCAAACTTGTCCCCTCAATTTCCACCGTGCGCACCCTGCTTTCCGCGGCCCCCAAGTTGCCCTTGGACTTCTCATTGCCCATGCTAGTCATTCAAGACTAGCTCACCAAACTGTCGAGCAGTCTTCATCTACATCCTTGCATCCTCCTTGCTACGCTCAAAGGACAAGTCTTTCAATGGATAAGCACACTCCAAAGCGATGTATTATTTGGTCTCCCAAGCGATGTATTATTTGGTCTCCCAAGCTCCACCTTACTTTATATTCACAACACTTAAAATGTTTAAAATCAAATAGATGGGTGTACTCGCCTCTACCATCATCTGGAGAATCAAAATAGTTTTAATAATGCAGAGTTATAGATTGAAGGGATGGATACATTTGAATCGCAACATTTTCATCATCACGTCTTGGTCGTACCATCATGGGGGTTTGGAACATGAACTTATGCCTCCAATGAATGATACCATAGGGAATGTAATGACTGTTAGTTACACAAAATAAATTTACTAAAAAGAGGTTTTAAATTTTTTCAAGAAAAACATAAATGTCAGGCGCATGCTTAACCCCAGACTGTTGCCCACATCCTGCCCGCCTATCCCTGAACGGGCGCTGAAAACATGGTAAAAGGAAACAATAATGAAAGGGGGATGCTATCAGATACAACCTTACAATGATACAGTGGACATGTATACTAGATGTGAACACATTGACTAAGCATGGTAACTATTGAGAGAATGTCTCAGAAATTATAATAGCAAGGAGCACAATGATTACGCATATGCACAAAAATGGACTTTTTTCTTTTAAGAGTTGTGTTATAAACGTCGTTAAATGTAAATGACAGGTGTAAATCTGAATTCAACAATGATTGCAGGATTGCCCAAAGATTGTTAAAAAGAAAGTGCAAAGAAAGCTTCAAGCAAAGGTTATTAAAAGGTCATGAAGAAGACAACAAATAACTGCATTAACAGAACTTTCAAGCAAATGCATTTGATTGGTAAAAAAAGCAGCGCTATAAATGTCTAGGTATATTGTTGGTCCTCGTCGAAGGAGGTGTCAAAATCAAGAATGAAATTAGTGTACTGTTATATCTTTGGTAGATTCATGCCCAACATCAACCTTTAATTCTGAAACAATCACATTCGACTACCACTGCCAAGTAATCCTGCATATCTGATAGATTAATAAATCTACTTACAATTGGGCAATCAACAACACAAAGAAAAACATAAAACTTTGTATTATTAAAGTCAAAAAAATAGTGTACATATAAAGGAATAACCAAGCAAAGTATTGCTTGGTTAAAAGAACTAAGAATAGAACAAATTACACATGCATACTGTGTACATGGTGGAAGCCTAGTTTTAACGGAAATTTAGATGCAAATGTGTGGAAATAGGCACATCGACTGTTAGAAGAAATGCTTGAAAGAGATGTCAGCTCATGGTAAACAACACAATATCCACTTAAAAGAGACATTATCTTAGATTTCCAAAAGAGATGTTAGCTCATATTTCCAAGTATCTTTATAATCTAAGGGCTCAATTGATCTTTGCGAAAGAAAGAAAAATATACTCTTGAGAATATAACAGATGACAGAATAAAAAAAAATGAATCAACCAATCATTAAAAAGCAAATTTCTGTGAAATGATTTTTTTTTTCTTCATATGAACTAAAACCAACAGTCATTAGTTTCTCAAAGCCCTCCTTCTAGCGCCATATGTGAGCACCTGTTAAAATCTGGAAACACTATTCCTTCCAACATGGGTTAGTACCTGCAAATTCTTCAAAATGCTCTTATGAAATAATGTAAAATGCTTCCTAAACATGATAACAAGACTAAACTAAACTGAAAGCATGAAAGATGCATACCTATTCCATAGTGGATTGGTGTCACTTTGTTGTGAAAAGTGACCCTTTCCCAATCCTTGCTCAAGCTCAAGTGATGAAATGCAATGGTGAAGAGTAAGAAGAGAAAAATTACTTCTCAATCCAAGAGAGTAACTTTGCATAAGAGTTGTAGATGATTTGATGAAGAATGAGGCTTTTAATTTATAGAATATTTTGATGAGAAAATGGCCAATGAGATGAGGCCACTTGTTAGCTTGTGAGTGGTTGAGGAGTGAACACATTTTGGCCAATGTGCTAGAGATTTTAAAATTGTTGAGTGGGGGACATGTAAGAATTTAAAATTCTGAAAATGTTGAGTGGGGAATATTCCTCAAAGATGCCATGTTGAAAGAAAATAAGGATTTTAATAAATAAATAAATTGATTTATTTGTGCAAGTGGGTGGTTAGGTTAGTTTAATCAAGATTAGATTATCCTAATGGTGATTAAGATGTTTTGACCCCTTTTGACTTGAATTTTTTATTTATTTAATTTAAATGAATAACCTTAGAAATGAAATTAATGTTGATAAATGGATGAAGGTGAACTAATTTTATTTGATGAATGGACCTAATTAACTGCATAAGAAGAAATACCAATGGACAATGAAGAAGAGGACCATACAATATATTTAACCTCTCACACTCTCCATCCAATTGAGCATGGATATTCATCTTCAGAAGAAGGCTATGAGTATGTTGTTGATAACCGAAGGTACAATATTCATATGGCAAAACAACAAGGCTTTTATGATTATGATGAAAGTGATGACGAACCATATCCTCCTTGTGCACCATCTCTATCAAGTAAATATAGAATAAGGAGGCCTACAGAGGAAGAGATAAAAGAATTAACTATTGTTGCAGTAGAGCAAGCAAAAAGTAACTATAGGTTTCAGAAACAAAACATTAAACGTAGATGGAGGTGCTCCAAGAGGAGTATTTGTGAAAGAAAAAGAAACAGTAGAAAAAAAACCAAAGAGGATGGAAAGTAAGGAACCAAATCAAAATTAAAAAAAACATACTCCCAAAGAATAAAATAAGGAGCCACACAAAGACAAGCAGAAGTTTGATGAGACAAACAAAAGAGAAAAAAAGGAGAACAAAGGAGATCCACTAGTGGAACAAAAGAAGATAACCAAAATAGAAAATACCTCTTTCAAATTCACATAGGCCTTGTCCCAAGTAAATATGTTTGTGCCATTATTAGAGATGATGAAAATAAAAGAATATAGGGACAATACTATTTGGCTAATATCTAAAGGAACTTTAACATAAATGCAAATTTTGAGAATAAAGAGATCACTAAGATTAGTAACAACAACTGGGGAGAAGTAAAGGTTCTTGAGGTTTTTCTTGGTGATGCATTGGTGAATCCTCCATAGGTTGATCCATTCTTTACTACACTACTCATAAATAACAAGTTGGTGAGAAACTATATGATAGATTCAGGTGCTGCTATCAACATCATGCCAGTAGGGGTCATGAAATAGCTTGGCTTGTGGGTAGATACTAATGGTGGTAAATGCTATGCTATGGATAGTAGTCCTATCTAAGTGGTAGGAATTATAAAAGATGTAGAAGTGAAGTTAGTTTCTTATCCACGGGAAGCTTATAATATTGACATAAATGTCATTGATACACCCCCTCATTTTGGGATGCTCTTATCAAGACAATGGATTGCAACAGTTGGAGGAAATGTACAATTTGACTTGTCCTATGCCACAATACCAGTAAATGGTGAAGAGGTCAAGTTATATAGAGAGCCAAGGGTGAATTATATCATGGACTATGTTGCTCAAAATCAATTAAACTGCTTTTGTGATGTGGATTTAGGAAGTTTCATAATAAAGACTTCTTAGCCTGAACTAGTGAATACTAATCCAATTGAAAAACATGTTTCCAAGAATCAACATGGTGTCTAGAAGATGTATTTTGATGGAGCGTGTAGTCAGAAAGGCAATGGAGCAGAAGTAGTTTTTATCTCACCTGAAGGTACTACATTCAAGTATTCATTCTTGCTAACATTTGAGTGCACAAATAACATAGCAAAGTATGAAGCCATGCTAATTGGTTTGAATATGCCTTTCAAATACAAAATCAAACTGCTAACTATTCTTGGAGACTTTAATTTGATCATTTCACAAATCAGATCAAAATGTGCTACAAAAAAAAAAAGGCTAAAACAATATAGGAATGTTGTGTGGGACACAATTGAACTATTTGATGCCTTTTCCATTGAATGGATAGATAGGTCCAAAAACTTGATGGCAAATTTCCTAGACAATATAGCCCTAAAAAGAGATGACATCACCCTAGTCAGAGTGTCACAGGTTGAATTCAAAACAAGACCTCCCATCCCTGATAACATCTATAGTTGGCAAGTTTTCAATGATGGCATTAATCTCATCAAGTTTTTACATTGCATTGATTAGTATGAAGCTTAGGAGATTGATTTTAGTGCATTTGTGGAAGGAGTAGATGGGAAATAAAGTGTGTTTGGGAAAGAAGTTGTGCAACTCAAAACCAACAAACTTTCTAAAGGACTTGTGGCACTAGAAAGAGTGTTTTATGGAAATGATCATGCTCTCATGAAACAAACACTAGTAAAAGCAGAAGATGTTGAAGAGATCAACCTAGGGACTGAGTTGGGACCAAAAAGGGTATACATTGGAAAGAAGATAAGTCCAACAATCAAAAAAATGTTGATTGCACTGTTAAGGAAATACCAACATGTTTTTGCATGGTCTTATGAGGATATTAAAGCATATAGACAAGACATGTTCCAACATGAGATCCCATTGAAGCGAGATTCAAAACCATTCAGGCAGAAACAGAGACCCATAAACCCTACTTTGGAACCCAAAATGCACGAAGAGCTTATGAAGATTAGGGAAGGAGGTATTATCAAAACTGATTAGACATTCATCTTGGGTCTCCAATCTAGTTCCAGTCAGAAAGAAAAATGGAGATATAAGGCTTTGTGTAGATTTTCGAAACCTGAATATGTCTTCTCTCAAGGACAATTACCCACTTCCAAACATGGAGGCTGTGCTACAAAGGGTCACAGGCTATGAGTTATTGTCCATGATGGATGGATTTTTAGGCTATAACCAAGTAAAGGTTAATGAATTAGAACGATACAAGACAACCTTCACTATGCCATGGGGAACATATGTTTACGTTAGGATGCCATTCAGACTCACAAATGTTGGTGCAACATTCCAAAGGGCCATCGATGTTTCTTTTACTAAACTTATTAATGTGATAATGGTAGTCTACCAAGATTGTTTAACTGCATATTCCAAGAAGGCATAGGATCATGTGGTTCACCTTGAAAAAATATTTTTGAAAGCATTGGAATATAACATCTCCCTCAATCCTAGAAAGTGTCATTTTGCAGTAACAGAAGGAAAGTTACTTGGGCATATATTCTCTAAGGAGGGAGTAAGGATTGATCCTTAAAGAGTGGAAGCCATTGATAAAATACCTATCCTCAAGACAGTTAAATCTATCCAATCCTTCTTTGGACAAATCAATTTTGTGAGGAGGTACATATCAAATTTTGTTGAGATAGTAAATCCAATATAAAAAATGTTAAAGAAGGGTGCAAAATTTGATTGGACAGTTGAAGCTATAGATGCGCTCATATCCATAAAAAGAGAAATCAATGAAGCTCCAATATTGAAGTCTCCAGATTTTAGCAAACCTTTCCAAATCTTTTTATTTACATCTTATCACATAGTTGTTGCAGTGATGCTCCAAAAGAATTATGAAGGTTATGAGCAGCTAGTCTCCTTCTTTAGAAAATCCCTCCAAAATGAATAATTGAAATATGATATTGTGGAGAAACAATCCTATGCATTGGTACGAGATGTCAAGGCATTTAGACCATATCTAGTGGGAGTAAAAATAATAGCTTATGTGCCTAACGTTGTAGTGAAGGATGTATTCATACAAAGTGAAACAATAGGGCACAGGTACCAATGGATAAACAAAATATAGGAGTTTGATATTGAGTTTTAGATTACTAACCTTGTAAGAGGACAAGGATTGGCCAAATTTATGGTTGAAACAAATTTGGAAGTTTCCCAAATATGCAATGTGGATGATGAAGAAAATTTGGTCATTAGTATTGAGCACACATCAGGTACACCAATATTGTGTACTATCTTAAACATTTGAAATGTCCAAAAGGGTTTGATGACAATAGAGAAAGGACACTCAAGTTGCAAGCCTCAACATACGTATTCATGAAGGGCGACCTCTACTGGAAGAATAGGGATGGTGTTCTATTGTTGTGCTTAGATGAACATCAAGCTAGGCATGTCTTGAAGGAGATGCATGAAGGAGTATATGGGGGACATTTCGTAGCACAAACCACTGCTCATAATATTTTAAGGGCAGGATACCATTGGCCTAAGGTTTTCAATGATGCACTTGACTATACTAGAAAATGTGAAGCATTTCAAAAAAATTCTAGAAAATTGAAGTATCAAGGGGCATTTCCTCTAAGACCTATACAGGTTGAAGCTCCATTCCACCAATGGGGAATTGATTTCATAGGGGAAATTACAAAGAAGTCTAGTGGAGGACACAAATGGATATTATTAGCCACAAATTACTTCACAAAATGGGTGGAAGTCATACCCACTAAGTAGGCAACCAGTAAAGTTGTGTCAAATTTCTTATTAGAGAACATCATCACCAGATTCAGGGTCCTAGCAAAGATTGTAATCGATAATGGAATGTGCTTTAGATTGGATGAATTCAAAATATTCTTCCAATCATACGGTATAGTGATCTCATACTCTTCACCATACCATCCACAGGGAAATGGGCAAGCTGAATCCAACAACAAAAGAATCCTAAAAATCATAAGAAGAATGTTGGATAAAAAAAAAAGAGCTCGGGATTCTAAGTTGAGGTTGGCCTTATGGGATAACAAAATCATGGTGAAAAAGGCCACTGGTAAATCACCTTTTGAGCTTGTATATGGAACTCAACCTAGGCTCCCTCTGCATAATTTAATACCAGTTAACAAATTAATTTTGCAAGAGGATTTAGATGTTCCTAAACCTATGGAGGAAAGGTTGGAAGAATTAATGGAACTAGATGAAATCAAGAACCAAGCCCAGTTGTGCAATAAGAAGAAAAAATTACAAATAAAATACTTGCATGATAATAGGGCTAAAAAGAGGAAGTTCAAAATAGATGACATAGTTCTCATGTGGAATGCTAGGAGCCAAGACAGAGAAAAGCATGGAAAATTTGAGGCCTTATGGTTAGGACCCTTTTTCATTATTGGAAAAGGAGGCAAGGATTCATATCTCCGCCAGAACATGTCAAGAGAGGAACAAGAATTGTCGGTTCATGGGCAGTTCCTAAAACATTTCTTCTCATGAAGAACATAAAGAGGATCAAGGATTGCTAGTGCATGGACAATTCTTGGTATGCCTCTCAAAATAATTTTTTACATGCACAGTAGTCTAGGTGAAGGTCACGAACTGCCGATGCGTGGACAATTCCCAAGATACCTTCTAAAATTTGCAAATTTTGATGCATAGTAGTTTTAGGTTCTCATGATATTCCATCTCCATCCATGGTTTGGTCCCCAAATATTTTTTTGGATTCTTGCAATGATCTTACAATCATTCATCCCTAGATGGAGCCACTGTTAGGATTGGAAAATCCCACATATTTTCATCAACCTCTATCCACTTACCTCCCAGTCCTTACAAAAGTTCACCATAATTAATTGTATGATTTGGACAAATCACTGAGATTTTTGTGATAAGATCCATTTTGTAGCTATCATTCCCAAACAATTGCATTTGAAGTCCCATTGACTTCATCGGCCTAACAATACCTCATCGGTGGAATTGGGGTGCATTGAGGTAACACTATTTGGTGTCCCACTGATAGTCCAAAGGAAAGACATTCATCAATGGAGAAGGTGGCCATCAGTGGAAAATGAACCAAGGTCCCAATGATGCAGTGATAAATGATTACTACTAGTTGATGTGACGTCTAACAGCATCATCGAGATATTTACCATAAATGCTTCCCCCCGATGACAAGACTGATACAAGTGATGTATTAATGAGCCAAAGAAGAAGTAAGTTGCACCACAGGATGATCATACAATTACAGAAACCAAGAAAGCTATGCTAAGGGCAGAAGTAGAAGAGAAGGAACTCAAAGCTCTTACACAACAAAACCAGGGGAGGCAGAAATTTAAGTAATTTCATCACCCTTAGCTAGAAAGTTGTATTTTTAGAGATTTCAATGGAAGAAAATGTGGAAAAAACTAAGGTAAAGAAAATAAAAACTAAAAAGAGGAATTTGAACCAAGATTTGTTAGACCAATGTCCGGTGTTAGGGTCGAGACCTAGGAGAAGTATTCAAATAACTAAATTATTATAAAAACATAAGGGTCTAGGGGATATTTGGATGCCACATCGAGGATATCAGATTTTCATGTATCACTACAGAAAGAAATTCAGATTTCAACCAGTCTGTAACCTGTGGAGGCTAAACTTAGGAAGACTTGTGGTGCCAAACGTATTCATTAATGTAGAATTAATGAAATATCTTTCCAATCAGTATAACACCAAGAAAAGAAATATCCAATCACCAAGTGGGGCTGATATGCTTGTTATCTCCCAAGACCTATTCTCTAATGTATTTCAGTTAGACTATCCCAAGAGGGTGCCATTCATAATTAGAGATCTCTTGAAATAATATCGTTGCATGGATACTAGCTAAAAGAGATGGAAATTAGCTTTGAATAGACCTAAAAATGAGGAAGGCCAATTTAGGAGGTTTTCGAGCAATGAAAACCCTCCTTTTTATGTAGATATGTCTGAAGAATACTTTCAGTATATATACCTATTACTTAGCTGGTCAAGTCTTGGGAATCGAGGTCCCACCCCTTATATCTATTGGACCAATGGTCATAGTTGTGGATATACAGAGCAAGGATTCTAGGTCATTCAAATATGTAAGGTACTTGGAAAATGCCCTAAAAAAAGTGCTTGAAAGGATAAAAAATAGCAGTGACTGCATAGATTTCAAACACTATTCCTTGCTAATGCATTTACTTTTGTACAAGGGACATGCCAGAAATGTGTGGAGTAAAGAACTAAGGATCGAAGACACAGATGAAAGTGGAAATTTCAAACCTATACAGATGTGGACTTCACTATGGCATAAACTACTTGGATATTCATATCATCACAATTTATCCCCTGAGGTGCAAACATTTTTGAGACCAAAGGAGAATGATCCAAAAGGAAAACTAAACCATAATTGGGGAGAATGTATGCTTTCTTCGACTAGATAGTAATAAGAGTATATGAGTTTGAAGGGTGTCCACACATGCTACCCTATGTAGTTCCTAATAGAGTTGCTTATCTGAAAATTTTATGGCAATTGGAAAAATATGATGCTAAATTCCTCAAGGGTCATAATAAGCAATCACTCATGCCCAATACTCTTTGTTTTGGAGATTTTACATTGGTTGCAATTGAGGGTTATGATGAAATTGATGCAAAATTAGTACATTACAACCTTCCTCTTGGATATGGAAGAGAGAAATTTGATGCATAAGGGTTTATTCATCAAGCAAGATTAACACAAGGGTTGTCAAGGTATGAGAATTGGTTTGTGGTTGATTATGTGATCAAGAACTAAGATGAAGCTTCCACCAGTGATAGAATGGCCTCATATAATAAATTTATGCTCATGGAGGAGTGGAAGAGAAAGAATGTCCCCTCATATTCAAAAGCATTTGATGATATATAGGATCCCTTGGTTAGGATTGAGCAACTTATTGCTCATATGAATGAAATTGTAAAAGATCTACCTTCATATGATTTTGATGCATTTCATGCAAATTATGTAGGAGTATAGGGTAAAAATGTAGAGCCTCTAGATCACATACCCTTGCAACCTACTCTTGATGTGTGTTTTTCTACCGATAATAGTGAACAAGAGGAAAGTAACGAAGAAAGTGATATGGTGAGTAGTGAAGAGGATCAACAAGTAGAAAAAATAAAAGCCCCTGTGATTACAAAATATGAGCCCCCTTAGGAACAAAATGTTATGAAATTTGAAGCATCAGATGAATTATCTGATGAAATTAGGGTCAAGGCTGGCTAGGAATTCATTTTTTATGGTGAATTTCTTAAAACTTCTAAATTCAAATCATTTGTCCATGAGTATAAGGGAAGGGAAATAAGACAAAAGGAGCAAGATATTACTCTTGAAAAGGAAGATTTTTCTTTAAAGGAATTGAAAAGGGAAATTGACAAGGAAATGCAATCTATCACCCTAGAGAGAGGTAGAGAATTACTTCAAGAGGTTGGGGTATTAATTCTACCGGGATGGGACATTAGTTCTGCAATTGTGTTCGATAGTTTTAGAAAAAGAGGGGATAAAACAATGAACCTGACTGAGGAGGCTAGTGACAAGATATATTCAGGGTCTGGGTATAATCCAAATGAGTCAACTTTTCTTATTTGGTCACTATACCCCCATGAAAAGAGGCCAGAAATTATTGATAATCCAAATCAAGTGTTTGGACAACTTTTGGTCCAAACAGTTGGGGACACTAATCCCTTGGAAACTATGTAAATGAATGTCAATGTGGAAAAATTTACTAAAGCACAAATTGAAAAGATGGTTAAAGAAATTGACAAATTGAAAAGGTAGCTGTCACATCAAAAGGAAAAGTCATCTTCTTCTTCTACTTCAGAATTGTACTCCCCATGGCTCAAAAAGGACAAGAGAGTATTAGATGCATTGGATAATGCATCTTATTGGAAAAGTTCCCATTTGAAAGGCCAGGAGGAGTGTAAAGCACTAGAAAAGGAAATCAAAATCATTAAGTACAATACTGTGTTCGAGATAATCAAGGAAAGGTTTAGTAAGATGATGAAGAAAGTTGATGATTATTGGAGTGTGTTCAAGCAGATACAATCAACAGTAGAAGAGAATGTTTGATTGCAAGAAAGAATGATTGATAAAAAGAGGGAACTTCTAGATAAACATATTCTAAAAGAGAAAACACTACAGAAATATAACAATTTGGTGGAATCTTACAACCATTATCATTGTATACTCGAAGAGGATCTTGGCTTCTTTCATTTGATTCCGGCACTCCATGATGATATAGGGAATCTTTGAGGGAGGGATGATTGGAAAGCAAAATTTATAGAAATTCTAACAACTATATTGGAAGAAATCAATGATGAGGATATGGTCTTGCAAATACTCATAAACAAATTGAGAAATTCATGTACATGGAGTATGATATGAAAGAAGTAATATCCAGTACAGACACTCATACAAAACAAGAATAAATCGACCACCTCTTGACATTCAATTTGTTTATCTATAAGGTAGTGGACATTTCGGGCACAACTGAGCAATAATTAGAATCAATCGGTAGTGATGGTGTGGACCCTATTATACAATAAAAGCTTTGAACAAGTCTTTGGTGATCATGAGATTTTACTCAAAGATTAATGGATTGGTTCACACATCTACGTTTGTGTTAATTTCTTAATTATGCTTAGTTTTAAAATCATGTTTTGTTGTCAAAGGATGTGTCTTTTTGTAATTGAGTTTGAAGCTTGTTGCCTTTCATATATATATGAGATACCAAGACCCAAGAAAATATAAGAAAGTAGTAGGGAGTAGGGGTAATAGATAGATAGCAGAAGAGTTCCATAATGTTTACATTTCAAAAGACTATGTTGCAAGCATAATTTTGAGGAAATCAATGGAAGATCTTTGATTCTATGGCTTCATATTGGTATCAATTGTTTGTTGAATTAATTGAAAAAATATTATTAGTTGTCTCCAAGATTGACCTTTCCTTATTATTTAAATTGGTCTATCAAGGATATATTCAATTTATCAAAGCACATTTGTTGTTCTTGTGTGGTTTAGTTAATTGTCTCCTTCAAGGAAGGATTAAATTCTTTTAATTAATCACAATAATTTGGAAAAGGTCATTTGGATTGAAAAGAACTTGATAATTACTTTCCTACACATTTATACAAGATATAAACCAACATAAGTGTGTCAAATAGTTTGAGTTATAGTTAATAAAAGTCATTCATCCTAAACTTTCATTGAATCCATTTACCCAACAAGGCACTGGCCATACTCATTTCATCACTTAATTTTATCAAATCCATTTTCAAAACCTTGCATTTGTTAACTAAACATATTAATAAGCTTTACCTTGATATTTCTTATACAATTTATACCAAATTATTTTTGCATCTCTCCACTCCTAGTTGCCATTGTGGATAGATTGTTCAAGTAGGAAACATATAGCTTAAGTCTACCTCATTTGCATAGGTATACCCGCCTAGGTCTAGCAGAGCCTGAAGAGAACAATGTTCAAATACACCAATTGGCCTTGTTTGTTAGCCTAAAGTGTACCAAGAGCTTAGCAATCTCTTGAGGTTTTCTTACCAACATTTTTGAGAACTAATAGGTTCTACCCTCAAAAACCCTAATTTTCAAGATTAAATAGGTGGGTTTAGGTCATTTTCAATTCCCTTGTGCACTTTTCTTTAGAGAATTCTTGTGATTTTTCTCTGATCTGCTAATAGAAAGGGTGATCATGTGCTTCCAAAACACCGCATAGATTTATTTCATGAGTATCGATGGCCTCCGAATGTAGGACCCTCAATACGTAAATCAAAACATTTCTAATTTTTCATGTTTTTATGCATTTTCTAGGGTTTAATTTGTTAGTCAAAAGCATTGTTGTAATGTGGTGCTTTTGCTCTGGTCGACATTGCTATTGATGCTGGATAACCTCCCTTACGGGATAGTGCCATGGGGCTCAGTTTAGGTCTAGTGTTGCTCATAGAATGTTGACCCACCTTTGCAAAATTGTGTCACGCAACTAGGTTTAAGTAAAGTGCCACCTCATAATGTCAACCTACCTATGAGGTATAGCATTGTGTGGGTCCATGTTGGTAGAGTGTCTCCTGCAAATGCTGACTTGCCTTTGTGAAATGGCACAACTATTGAATTTGGCATCACTTTTTCTTAAAAGCATAACGTTGTGCAGGGAAAAACTGACTCGCCATTGCTTTCTAGGGTTTTTATTTTTCATTTTTTTGTTATTTTTCATAAAATTTTGGCATCGTGCACATTCTGAGTGCAGGAAGTTCTTCCCTAGCTCCATTCGAAGGAGCATCGATGTCGAATTTTACGTCGAGCAAGATACTTGACTAATGATGTGATGTACTTCCTAGGAGTGATTAGTTTTGGGTTTGTTGCATGGATGTCAATTATTCACACACACTTGGCTATGATGATATCTCTAGTCGAGCGATAGCGAAGTGATACTTCATCTTTCCATTTACCAATTAGAGAGTCCACTATGACTCTCGAGTATGTATGGTGGATCCTTTGGATCCCCATCCATGGTGAGATGATTATTTATGATGTAGAAGCTAGAGGTGATGCAATCTTTCAGGTGCTCAAGGTAGATTAGTATGATATTGATAGTGGCCAAATTGACTTGCACTAGTATGAGGGGATTGCCCTAGATTTGACATTGTTCATGGGTGCACTAATTTCGAGGGTCTTAGTACCTGACATGTGGGCCAAAGAATGTAGTGTTGGATGGGGAATAGTCTGGGCTCAGATAATGGAGGAGATGATGGTCTATGCTTGGGGCCCTCTTGTTCTAGCATCTTTTTACCATGATATGCACTAAGTAGTGAATTGTGGTGCATGCAACATAGGTGTCAGGGTCACATTAATCCATATTTGGTCCAATGAGCACATTTTAGTAATACAACTGGTTATCACACTTGTGGACATAGATCGTGATGATCCTAAAGTATATAGATATGGGGTGATGATGACCCTTCAGTAAACAAGAATTACATATATCTTGCAATAGAGGCAGGTGATCGATGAGATGATATATTTTTGATGCAAGCCCTAGATCCATGCCTGTCAATGGATTGATGATGACAAAGATTTGTTATATTCTCATCAGATGAGGTGCATTTAGGGATGTAAGCATCTGATGATTGAGTGCTACCTCCCAGATAGAGTAGCTCACCTATTTGGAGAGGTGTAGGATGCACCGCTAGATGGCTATAGGGTAGTATTTGCTAGGAGATCCCGAGAGACTACTTGGGGACAGTGGATCCCCCTAGGTTTCCATAGATGAGTTTAGATTATTGGTTATGCAGCGATGGGTATATTTCAATGGGCCACAAGATGTTGGTACCACATAGCCATATGATGCATATTAGCAGACCCACATTCTAATATGGTTGACAGATCCATGTGTAGCACCATCTACAGGCATAGGATGACATAGGGGTCCTTGATTGGGTCAGTTGTAGCAGTAGCCACCACATGGGGTTCACAATGGGAAAGTGTCAAATTCGCAATAGAGGTAGGATGGTAGGTAGGATCAGGAGTAGAGGCATGATGGGAAGTGCACATTGATACTACCAGTAGGGTAGAGAACCCCACAACAACAACTGCAACAACCCAACATATCCTGTTACACCATTCAAAAAATGCACCACCTCCACCTAAAAACCCCAACATAGAAAATCATTATAAAATTTGAACCAACAATTTTAAGATGGGTGAAATGGGAGACGAAGGTTCTATGTCCTTCTCTTACACTCTTAGGATCTTTAACCTGAAAGGAGAGAGATAGAATCCTCTAGGCCACAATCCACCTACTCAAAATTGTAGGGTTAACTCAAATAGAAGATGTATGATTCTAAATGAAATGTTCTAAATGCAACTAAGTAATGAAATTGACTAATTATGAATGTAAAACTAGTGTATAATGTAATTTTTGAAAACATGATGAGATATTCTGAAAATATAAATAGAATTGAATGAAGAAAAACAAAGATAACCAAAATACACCTGGGAGAATTTGGAATGTTCTTAATGCTGATAGAGATCAATGAATATCAATAGTGGGACTCATTTGCCACTGATGGAAAATCACTCTTGCTCCTGATGAAAACACCTAAAAATTGATTGCTGAATGTCAAGGAATGGAATCTAGAAATATCAAGGTGGGACTCATTTACCATAGATGGAAAATCAGTCCTCTCCAAGAATTCTATAGATTCAGAAATCAGGACTATGGGCCCAGATCTACAATTCTCTTCTTGTCCAGTTTTCGAAGTCAAAACTACAAAAAACAAACTATAGGTCTTCTCCAAGCTTGAAATCAGTCAATGTTGACTTGAAATACTTTTTTGACTTATTGTCCACCTTTCAACACCTTTTTGCTTTATAAATCTGCACACAAAAGTCTGCAAACACACATGCAAGAGGGGAAAAATGGTTGAGGGTTAGGATATAGGGATTTTCCTTGGTCAAATCCCACTTTGGAAATCAAACCCTTGATAATAATATGAAATATGAAGGAAATGATAAATAAATATCATGTAAATGCTATCACCTACCAAACCCTTGTTGAGGAAATCTGAAGATAAAGCAATGGAAACTCCAAAGTACTTGATTATTGCTTGATGAAATGATATAAAATGCTTAGAGAGATGAAATGCTTGAGTGCTTGAATGAGTTAAGATGAATGAGGGGGTGAATAATGAGAGAAAAAAACTTATTTATACACACTTGTGCCTTAGTAACTTGATAATTCAGCATCACAAGCTTACATAAGGTAATTTTGAATAAAAACCCAAAAGAAAATTTGAAATATTTTGAATTTGGAGCCAAGGGGGACTCATTCACCCCCGATGGTGAATGGGTCCCACCCTAAGCTTGTGAAAGGGTTTCGAGATTTAACTTGCAATTAATATTGTTTATCAGGTTTACATTCAAAAATACACTTAAATGTGTCATATAAGTGTATAAAGGAGTCATAAAAGACATAAGAAAAGTGTAAATAGTGAAAATAAGCCTAGAAAAGTGTGAATCTTTGTTACAATACTTTACATCACTTTAAAATAAGACTTGATGATGAATAAAAAGGTGTCATTTAGATGAATTATGATGAGAAGAGTATAGAAAAGTGTAGAAATGTTTTACAACACTTCATAACACTATCACAAGACATCATTAAATTGAATATTTAGAATTTAATATGAGTATTTAAGTCATACTACATCATTAAATCAAGCAAAGTAGATCAAATACTAAGGAAGAAAGACCTAAATGACCATGAAAATGTCAATGATTAAAGCCACTATGGTGTATGGTATATATTTCATTGTCATGCAAAAATTTCAAACACTTGTGAACAACTAAGGGAACAACTTTAGGCCTAAGGAACCTCGGTTACGAAATTGGTTTCGTACTCTAGGAATTCTTTGGAAATTCATTATGAAAAACCTATGGCCAGTAAAGAGTCAGCCCCTAGTGCCCCCGCGTCTGGAAGATTTGTGAATGCCCCTAAAAGATCCCCAAATTAGGACGAAATTATTTCTGCCCCGAATAACTTTAGGCCTGAGGACATAATGAGTGTGGTGGAAAAGAGTGCTGATGGCTTTTTCACTGTTCTTAAGTGGTCCCAGAAGGAAGTTTGTGATTTGAGTGGTCATAATAGAGATCTCAGCAATAGAGTCATGGAGTTGGAGCAGAAGATAAGCTGGAGCCGTAATGAGAATGATAGATAGGACACCCCCTTAACGGAGAAAAGACAACAGTTGTAGGAAGAAAGATTGACTAGGCTGGAGAGCAATATGTCCAAGATAGGCCAAAATATCAGGGCCACTGTGGCGCATAATCATAAAATTGCCAGGCACAATGCCATTATCATTAACGCTATGGTGGAAACGTTGGGAAAAAATCAAAAGGGCTCACTAGTCGTGGACTTGGATGCAGACAGAGGTTGTAGCAGAGCTATTGTTGAAGGGATTTCAACTCGCACCTAGGCTAACACAAAGAGGAAGGCCCCTGCTTCTCCACATATGGTTCAAATCCTCAAGAAGGGATTACAAGATATGAGTGATGTTGAAAAGGAAGTCGAGGAGCTGATGAACATCATGGAGTAGTGTTGTTGTGGTCTTCTCTGGCTTTTTGGCGGTCCTTTTTTGGACTCTGTTGTCTCTTTTTTGCTATCGTTTCCTTTTTGGGATAATTGTCTGTTTGTTTGGACTTTTTTTGCTCTATCTTTGTATGTTTAAACTTTGTGGTTTCAGGTCCCTGTAAAACCTTTTTTTTCCTTTTCAAAAACTAAGGGAACAACTTTCATCGAGTAGAGCCAAGGATGACCCGGCCGGAGATGAAACTGATCTGATTGTCAAATTTTAGAAACTGTCACATCAAATGTTTTTAGTCCTATCTGTAATGGGAGCACAATTGATCTTATCATAGGGCACGCAAAACCATTATGTGTTTTAATCCATGTAGTTGTTTAATCATAATCATCTTGATAGAGATCATGTAATCCTAAAAATTATTTTGTGATCACATTCTCACCAGAAGTGGGGTCTATTAATATCCCATTGGTAGGTTTATCATAGATTATGATGGCTATGTAGAGAGAACCATCAAGAATTTTCTATAGTATATCTTGAGGAGAAAAAGTAATATCAAGAGAATTAGTGGTTGGGCCCTTATGAGGGACAACATCTATCATCCCTACCATTATAGTCATAGGAGGAACATGGGTAACATTCAAAGTGTTATCATGTTGTTTATCATTGGTGTCAACATTCATCACATCAGTGTGTGAAGCTTCATTGGATTTGACAAATGAAACATCATGTTTAGGTACAAGATTGCTAAAGATTTGTAAACTTTGATTAGGAAGAGCCACAAACTTATTACTCTGATCATTAACATTCACAATGGAAAAATGACCAAAATCAATGAGGTCCTAAACTAAATGCTCCATATGCTTACAATGTTCGGTATCATGCCCATTTTGACAAGGAAAATGGCAATAAGCATTATGTTTAAAGGAAGGAGGTAAAAGTTTTATCAAGTCAAGTGGTTTAATGGTAGGCAAAGTAATCATCTGTTGTAGAAAATTGTTCATTGTGTTGGAAAAGGTATTAGGCAAAGGGGTGAATTGTCTCTTTGGGTCCCTATAGGTAGAGGGTATGGCTAGTTTAGTGGCTGCCACCTGATTATTAACAAGTGGAATTGGTTGTGGAGGTGAAGGGTTGAATTGTAAAAAGCATCTATTTATTTTGCGAAAGCTTTGTGAGTTATTTTGGTTGTTTTGTTTGGACTTCTCAGCTCGATTAGAAGTGGACTTTGTATCATGACTAGTAATCGATTTATGATAATCACACAAGGCAGTGCATAAATACATGAATGAAGGGAATTTCATCATAGTTAATTTTTCTAGGATATTGGATTGCAAGTTCTCAATAAACATCTTTTGAAGATGTGAATCAGGAACTTGGACATGGACTTGAGTATACAATGATTGATAACAAGAAATGAAATCAGTTATCTTTTCATTCACATCTGTTTACATTTCATTAAATTGGTCATTGTATTTTTAGGAGTCATATGGAATTGAAAGTGACTTATAAAATAATTCTCAAGTTCATTGAATGAATGGATGGAATGATTGCGTAGAGAGGAAAACCACTCTAAAGCAATATCTTTTAGGTTCCTAGGAAAGAATTTGGCTAAAACTTTATCATCTAGAACAAAGTCACTGCATAGGGTTGTATAAGCATTAATGTGATTAGTAGGGTCTCCTCAACCACCATACTTCTCAAACCTAGGAAACTCAATTCCTTGTGGCATCGAGGTTCTCAAAATTTCTAAGGATAATGGACTATCACAGACATAGTAGGTAGGGGGTGTATTTTTGTTTTGGTTTATGGTTGAATTTTTTTGTTGCATGGAGGACATTGTGTGATAAGTGCATCGGTATAAGTGGTATGAGGTGGAAGAGAGAAAGGTGATGGAGTGAATGTAGTAGTGGGACAAGTGAAAGGGACACTAAGAGGTGTAAAGGTGGTGGAAGATGGAATGTTGGATGCCACAAAAGAACTAGGAGTGCTAGTTGGAAGAACAAAGAGAGGATTTTCCTGACTAACCTGTTGCACGGTTGTTGTAACGTGAGGAGTAGTGTAGGTAGGTATGGATGCTACAGTTGAAGGAGGAGGAATGTGAGATCCTCCTTGTCTCACAACAATGTTTGTTGACTGGGATGTGGAAGAAGCATGTTTATTGTATATCTCAGCTATTCTCTTCATAACTTGTAAGCCATCATCACTTTCAATGAAGTGATGAAGCTTTTCTATGGTAGGTATAGCAATGGTGGAAATGTTTTCAAGAGTTAAATCTTGTTTCAAATGTGCAAAATCCTCATTAATATTAATGACTTTCTTGTAGGATGGAATTTGATTATGTGTCAATATGCATGTTATGTGAAGGTAAAGGCATATTAGTGGTAGTATCCATGCCTAATGCACCATTGTCCATACTACAAGTAGGATCTCTTGAGATACCAAGGTCCACAATGAAAGTGCTATCACGGGAAGCCATGAGTCTAGAACTTCGTCTCGCTAAATTATTATAATGGGGCACCAAACACTCATACAAGTACCACAAAGGATGGGATTAATTCAAATGCCAACTAAGAACAAGAAAATGCTAACATAAATTTTGTAAATTGAAACTAGAAAGTAGTAACAACAAACAAAAATGCAGGAAATACTATACAAATTCCAAAAATGCAGGTACAAAAATAGTAACTGGACTGATTCACCCTAGGTAGCGAATGAGTCCAGGATGAGATTTTTTTTGTATTTTTTAGAAAAAATAATATGATTCTAATGCTTTTCTGATGCAATCTAAGGATGTAAATGAAGATTTTTAGTTTTTCAATAATATTATATGCAAAAATGAAATCTAAAATAATATTTTACTAATGCAAATTTAAGAAACCCTAGGATGCAAAAACAAAACTTTTTCTAATGTATTGTTGATAAAAATTAGACCTAGGAAGCAAATGAAAGTGAAAATAAAAAAGAGATGTTCAATATGCATGTTCACCAAAATGAACCAACAATTTTAAGATGGGTGAAATGGGAGAGGAAGGTTTTATGTCCTCTTACACTCTTAGGATCTTTAACCTAAAAGGAGAGAGATAGAATCCTCTAGGCCATAATCCACCTACTCAAAATTGTAGGGTTCACTCAAATAAAAGATGTATGATGCTAAATGAAATGTTGTAAATGCAACTAAGTAATGAAATTGACTAACTATGAATGTAAAACTAGTGTATAATACAATGTGTGAAAACACAGTGAGATATGTAGAAAATATAAATAGAATTGAATGAAGCAAAATAAAGATAAACAGAGTGCACCTCGGAGAATCTTGAATGTTCTAAATGTTGAGATAGATCAATGAATATCAACAGTGGGACTCATTCACCACTGATGGTGAATCAATCCTACTCCTAATGAAAACACTTGAAAACTAATATTTGAATGTCGGGAACTAGAATATGGAAAAATCAAATTTTCTACCCTAAGGTGGGACTCATTCACCACAAATGGCAAATCATTCCGCTCTCAGAATTCTATATATTTTGGAATTAGGACTATGGGCCCAAATCTACAATTCTCTTCCTATTGGGTTGCTGAATTCAAGTCTGCAGAAAACAACCTGTAGGTCTCTCCAAGCTTGAAATGGGTTGATGTTGACTTGAAATACTTTGTTGACTTTTTGGCCACCTTTCAACACCTTTTTACTTTATAAATCTGCATACAAAAGTATGCAAACACACATGCAAGAGGGGAAAAATGGTTGAGGGTTAGGATGTAGGGATTTTCCTTGGTCAAATCCCACTCTGGTAATCAAACCCTTGATAATAATATGAAATATGAAGGAAATGATAAACAAATAACATGTAAATGCTATCACTTACCAAACCCTTGTTGAGTAAATATAAAGATGAAGTAATGGAAGCTCCAAAGTACTTGATTATTGTTTGATGAAATGATATAAAATTCTCAGATCTTTATGCAAGTGTTTTCTAGGCTCAAATTAATCTATGTTTAGTGCATTTTCTTAGATAGCAGATCCTAATATTGAGGTGAGTCTTAGAGGTGGAAAAGAATAAATCAAGAAGTCATTCCTTGTGAATTGAATGATATTGGACATGTGGCATATATGCTAATCAATCTTAGATTAGCAAGGGTTGATCAATATATAGTTAGAGGAAGTGTTTGTAATAATGGCATCAAGAACACTAAACCTAACCCAAACACATCTAACAAAAAAGATAGCATAGATGATCATGCTAAAAGAATTAGGGGTAGAAAAATTTTCCAATTCATTGGAGTCACTGATTCCCATGGGCATTTCCAAGCCAATTTTGGGTATTCTACTAATTTTCTTCATTTATTCTCTTGTTCAATACTATCTTTTCATTAAAATATAATGCATCGAACACTATATGTTTCTTCAAGAAAAAATAGGCTTCATGTATGTACTGGGGATTTTGTCTCAATGAAAGGTAGCCAACAATTCTTTTAGTGGTTCAGCAACCAAAACATCTAGGCTAGAAATGCTAATGAATGTTGGTATTCATGTATATTTGACATTAGCTAACGCAAGATTGTTGAAAATATAAGCATATGTTGTCAAAAATTGGGATTCTTTAGAATCCTATCTGTAGATAAATAGTCATAGCACTTTCTACTTGAGAGCTAAGTGGTGTACATAAGATAATTTGTTCTTTACAGGTTTCGTAAGACTAGCCTAGGCTACTTGCAAGTGTAGACACCCAAAATTGTCCTCTTGCAACACTTGTCTCGACATTACATCATTTAGGCATCTTGTAGCACGCTTTCCCCTAGATACCCATGTCATCATTTATTTAATTAAACATCATCTATTTAGTTAAATAAATTTTATTTATTTAATTAAATTCATATTCATAATCCATCCATTTCACTAATGTTAATTAAATAATTTATATTATTTAATTAATTACATCATTTCTATTCATTCTTCTAATATTAATTAAATAATTTATATTATTTAATTAATGAAATCATAAATTCAATGTTAATTAAATAAATCCAAAATTTATTTAATTAATAAAATCCTAAAGAGATCTCACTTTCTTTCCAAAACTAAACTCGTGTGCATCTAATTAATTCATTTAATTAGATAATTCATCGATTATCCTTCTCGTCTTTTTTGAGATTTATTTCCTTAAAACAGGAAATGATATCTTTCCATCTTTTTTGAAATCTTATCTCATCTCGTTGTATTTCCTCTTTTGTCAAAAATCAAATCATTGTCGAATCTTGTCAAATCTCATCTTCATCAACATCACGGCTCTATAAATACAGCCTCTCGCAATCCATTTAGGGGGTTGATTCTTCTAGCATCCAGACTCTGTCAAGATTAGTCTTCATCTCTACCTATCATTCTTTCTATTTGTCATTGTCATTGTCAAGTCATTATGCTGCAGGAATGAGCACTCAACATTCCTCCATTGTCAACCCTTCAAAATCTCGCATTCTCATGCAGGTGGAGAAGAGCAATGGAGATAAATCAAATTAGCTCGGAGATCGGTTTGCATTTGTGTTGTTTATTGTGATCTTCGTATTATTTCGTACTCTATTGTGCTTGATAAGAATTAATTAGTTTATTTTTTTCATTAAACATTAAATCTAATATTTACCTTATCTACATTTGGTGATCTTGATGTTAATCCTTTGATATAGCTTTCCTTTTGCAGGTTTTATTGACATTTTATTGCAAATCTGCCAGTTTTTGGACAAAACCTCAGATTTAGTTTGGAGGTCAAATACAATGCGAAAAAATTTGATCTTCCTTTTCTGTATAGTTTTCACAAATCTGTGTTTTTGAGAGAAAAATAGGGAATTTTTCTTACTTCTTTATATTTCTGGAAAGCTCTCAGAAAATTAGTAGGGGTCCCTTCTTTGATTTTTCATTTTTCAGATCAAAAAAATTGTCAAATACTAAAATCTAATTCGGCTATGCCAAAAGTATCTGAAATTGAAATTTTCTAATGAACTTGTCTTCTTCTTTTCTTTTTCTTTTCTTTGGCTGCATTATAATATTGTTTTTTTGATCTTGTAGGTGATCATAAGAGGCTATAGTAGCAGCAATATTAGTCACAACATCAACTTGGAAAGCGAAAATAATTAGGTGCATACATTCTAAGCTTTCATTTCTCATTAATCATTGTTTGTCACATTTCAATTTGGGGGCATAAAATCAATCATTGTTTGTAGACACATTTGGATTTGGGGTTCTTAAAACAAATATTGTCTTCAATCACATATCAAAAATCAGGTCTAAAATTAACCACTGTCTTCGTACACATTTGATTTGGGATCTAAAAAGAACAATCGCTTGAACTATTTTACACACATTTCATTTCTAAGGGAAATTAATCTTTGCGAGTGTGAATCAAGTGTGTGTGTCCAAAACACCTCACTTGGTTTGCTTTTGTCATACCCTTCATAGGAGGCCTGCTTGGAGCACACACCCCTCCAAGGGACAACCTCAATAGAGTGTGAATCCAAAGACACGCTCGTTTGGAAGTTGAAATCTTGTCACTCTGAGCTAAGCCCCAAAGAACTTTATACCTTTGGGATGTGAAGGTGAAGGGTGGGTTACACCTTTCTCCTAGCTTATTGGCAATATTTTTCTTTCAAATCATCCCTTAGTCAACCTTGTGCAAACTAGCGTGAGACCTAATTGGCCATAACCCACTTAACTAGTCATAGGTATTGTTGTGTATTCAAGTGCTTGCCTAATCATAACATTAATCTTCAAAGACAAACTTATCATTGTGCTTGGTGTGTGTGTTCATGAATTTACATGTGAGGTCTTGTGTTTGATTGTTCCCAAGTCAAATTTCCAATAAACACTTGCCACATCATCCAAATCATTTAATCTTATCATTCCACATCATATCCTAATCATCATCATCTCTTTAATCCAATCAACATCATTTTACACCATGACAACATTTGAAGACATAGCACTAGAGCTTATTCACATGCTTCATGAAGCTCAAACAAGCCAATCACCTTTAAAACAACAAATCATTCAAGGAGTCCATGACATGATCCAACAACTTCAAAAAAACCAATCACCTCAAATGCAACAATTCATAGCACAAATCCGATACCTCATAGCCAATGGTCAATTCCAACAAGCACATTATCTAGTCCAATCACTACATCAACACATTTCACATCAATCCTATGTGGCACCTATATCATCATATCAACCTCATCCATCCACATATCAAGTTTACCCTTCATCAACCTATCACAACTCTTCTAATGTCAACCCTTATCCACACCAATCAACCTTTCAACAGTCGTTATCCTATTCAACCCCTCCATCATCATCACAACAACAAATCATATCACAAGTCCAAACACCATTTCAACCTCAACACATTCAACCACAATCCTATGTGTCACCTTCATCATCATGCCAACCAAACCCATTTACCTATCATGTCAATGCCACATCAACATGTCCATCCATATCACAACAAGAACATAGCTTCCCAAGTCCACCTTGGCAACAACATCAAGAACCTTTAAGTCTTAATGCCACCTTTGACAAGGGGAACACCAATATAGTCCATGCACCCTTACCATCATCCAATCAAAACCAAAACCCTAAGCCAACACCTTCCACCCATACACCTACAAAGGATGTGACCCAAGGGCTACTAGCAAGGAATCAAACATTGCCATGTCATTCAACACATATACCTGAACATACAAAAGAATCCTCAAACATCATTCCAAATCCTTCAAGCCAACCAATTCCACAACCCCTTGAGCCAATTCTAGAGTCTCCCCTCGTAAGTCCAAGTCACCCTCTATCATGCTCCTATGTTCTTGACCATCAAGAACATGACAAGTCTCTCCATGAGAAATCCCCTTCCACCTCCATTCATATAAGTCATGAGGTATGTCAAGAGCACAATCCTAAACATGAGAAAACATTACCCCCTCATCCACATAAAGATCAACACCCTCCTAATGATTCCATTCATAACATACCTAATACTATTCATGATCAATCTTTCATCTTTGATCAAGACCCCTTTTATGATCAAGAAGACCATGATGATCCTCTTAGCCAACTTTATGCATTCCATGGTCAATAGCTTTCCACCTCACCCATCCATGATGCACAAACATCCACTTCTCATGATGATACATATGCCTCCCAAGCACACATAGAAGATCAAACAAATATCTTGGATCTAAGTGAACACAATGCTAATCAAGATCCCAATGATCCCATGTCACCCACTATCGACCCCAATGCAAGTCCTCCATCATATCCTATTGGTTTTTCTACCCTCATTCATGAATGTTCCTCCTTTGAACAACAACCATTATCTTCTCCATCCAATAAAGAACTCATGTCTAGTGTTTCACCTACACCTAGTCTCATTGTCCATTGCACACTCCAAAACATGAACCACCAAGATAAAGGTTTAGACCTTCATGAACAAGGTATTTTAGAGCCTATACATGTCAAAGTACCTCCACGCTCTTATGGCCTTGGACCTACACCCCAAGGAAAACAACCTAAATATGTTGGTACTTCCTCCATGCATCCCAAATCCACTTTCCATCATAAAGCCTATCGTACACCCAAAACATATGTTGTCATTCCACCACCGTCATCCTATAAATGTCAAAAGCATGTGACCATACACCTTCCACCATCCACTTTACCACAATTACTTCCAACTCCTAATATCCCTCCATCCACTTTCCCACCATTACTTCCAACACCTAATACCCCAGTCATTCATAAATATCCTAAATATCCTAGTCATGACCAACAAATGCACACATTGTGTAAACATAAAGCTTCTACTCATTCCATCCACCCCATGGGATCCAAAAATAAAAATTTGAATGCCTCTATTTATAAAGTCAAAAATTCTAAAGGTCTTAATGCCTTAGAATACAATTTCAAAAAGTCAAAGCCAAGTACATCTAAAAAGCTATATAAGCCCATACCTTCAAAAGAAAAGTCTAAAAAACAAAATGGTTTGGGTACCTAAGCAAAAAGAAATCAAGTTGAATGAGGCATCCATGTCACAAAAATCCCAACCATCCCCTCCCATCCAAAATGCACTTTCCATTCAAAAATATCATATTCCATCCCATAAGCCAAACAAAAATCATACAAATATCAAGTCTATGTGGGTACCTAAGGCACTTCATCCACCATCTCCTAAGAAAACATCTCCATTGATTCCTACACCTCGTCCACATCAAAAGCTTCAATGTTTCTCACAGTGTGTGCAACCATTGGTCATGGTTCCTTTCCATTTCACAACAATCCCACATACCTCCATCTCCTCATCCATCACTCATTATCCTACATATCTCCACCATCATCTTCCTATGGTCCATGCTTTTGGCTAAGCCTGCCCATTCATCTTTTCCGTAAGTCCCATATTATACCTATCATCTTCCCTACATAGTTCGTATCATAATCTATTATTGTCCTCCATAATCCACATCATAATCCATCATCTATCTGCTCCATCTCCCTTTCATGTCATCCCTTACCAACATCTATGAGCATAATGACATTTGACATGGTCCATGCAATGACAACCATCCCTCATGGGACTATCACCTTTCATTCAACTAGACACTTGAGTCCCTCCTATCCACAAGTCAAAAAGTCAAAAAGTCAAAATAAACAAAAGAATTAAAAAAAAAAGAGGTAAAGATAAATTCCTTCATCCAACGATGAAAACCTGGTAAACAGGCGCCCTGGATAAGTACCATGATGAAAACTTGGCAAACAGGCATCATGTGTAGGTTGATCTTCCATGTCACTTACACTTGGGGACACAATGTCTTATCTATCCAACCTATCCTTCATGTCATATCATTTCCATCCTACCTACCATCTTATCCATCATACATATCTATTATATTGAGTCTATTCATCCACCCTTCTTCTTTTGATCTTGATGAAGATATAGGGGCAAAGGTTGAAACATGCTTTGAGTATCTCTTGACATACCTCATTTATCTAAACCAATCATGTCATTATCCTATTGTCATACATTTTGTCTAAGAAAAATCCTAAGTCTTGTACCTATAATGGGGCATGTTATTCCTATGCGACAGTCTTTGGAGATCACATCCTTGCTGTCTTATGATGCATACATCAATACCATCCATCCATCTATCATGAGCCTTTTATCCCTTATCCCATCACCCACTCTTGCACCTAGACTTGGTTTTCCCCTTGTCATTGGTATCTAGCACAAAGGCTATTCAAATTTTCATCCTTTGACACCTCAAAACATGTCAAAAGTCCAAAACAGTCAAAACATGTCAAAATTCAAAAAAAAATCAAAACATTCCAAAAGTCAAAAATCAAAACAAAAATCAAAAAAAAAATCAAAACATGTCAAAATTCAAAAATCAAAACATTCCAAAGTCCAAAAATCAAAATGTTCCAAAAATCCCAAAAAAGTCAAAACATGTCAAAAGTCCAAAAAAATCAAAACATTTCAAAAATCCAAAAAAATCAAATAGCCAACAAAAATCCAAGCAATAATCCAAATGCAAGTCAATCCTTAATCCATACCAATCAAGTCGATCAATCTTGTCAAATTATCCAATCACATCCTTTGGTCTTAATCCTAATCTTGTTGTAAACCCAATCAATCAAAGTCAATCTATCAATTGTCAGTCATCCTTGTGTTGATCTAGGGATATGTCTTTCCCCACAATGACAACACTATCATCATTGGTCACCATCATCAATCAATCAGTCAATCAATCAACGGTTTACAACTTGACAGGGGCAATACCTTGTTTTTTTTTGTATCATTTGTGCATGCTTGCTTGCTTGCTTTTGGGTGTTATAATTTTATCTTGCATTTGTATCAAATCCATATCATTCCAGCTAATATTCATATCTTGTGTGTGTTGGAATATCTTTTTGCATTATCCTTTGCATCTAAGGTCACATAATAGCTTTTGTGCATTAGGATTTTAATGCTCTAAGTCTACTTCCTCATACGTCTAGACAAGGTTGTATTACGCTAGGGCATGAGACACATCGTCACCTTGGTCCTTATATCTTGGTGCATAATGTCTAGTGCTATATTAAACATCATGGTTGCTCATCTTTCATTGCAGCATAACGTATCATACATTCCTTCATCTTTAGTTCTTCACCCATCCCTTTCATTTCGAGAGCCTACCCATGTTTGTTCAACCTGCCTATCCTCTCGAGGGGGCATCATCATTCCATCATCATCCTATCTTTCTATCATTATCCATTTTTGTCTGTCCATACCTTAGTTTCTTTGAAATGATGTTACTCGACACAAATCACATCATCTCGAACATCATCTCAAAGAGGGGCAAAATGTAGACACCCAAAATTGTCCTCTTGCAACACCTGTCTCGACATTACATCATTTAGGCATCTTGTAGCACACTTTTCCCTAGATACCCATGTCATCATTTATTTAATTAAACATCATCTATTTATTTAAATAAATTTTATTTATTTAATTAAATTCATATTCATAATCCATCCATTTTGCTAATGTTAATTAAATAATTTATATTATTTAATTAATTATATCATTTCTATTCATTATTCTAATATTAATTAAATAATTTATATTATTTAATTAATGAAATCATAAATTCAATGTTAATTAAATAAATCCAAAATTTATTTAATTAATAAAATCCTAAAGAGATCTTCTCGCTTTCTTTCCAAAACTGAACTCGTGTGCATCTAATTAATTTATTTAATTAGATAATTCATCGATTATCCTTCTCATCTTTTTTGAGATTTATTTCCTTAAAATAGGAAATGAGATCTTTCCATATTTTTTGAAATCTTATCTCATCTTGTTGTATTTCCTCTTTTGTCAAAAATCAAATCATTGTCAAATCTTGTCAAATCTCATCTTCGTCAACGTCACGGCTCTATAAATATGGCCTCTCGCAATCCATTTAGGGGGTTGATTCATCTAGCATCTAGACTCTGTCAAAATTAGTCTTCGTCTCTACCTATCATTCTTTCTATTTTTCATTGTCATTGTCAAGTCGTTATGCTGCAGGAATGAGCACTCAACATTCCTCCACTGTCAACCCTTCAAAATCTTGCATTCTCATGCAGGTGGAGAAGAGCAATGGAGATAAATCAAATTAGTGCGGAGATCGGTTTGCATTTGTGTTGTTTATTGTGATCTTCATATTATTTCGTACTCTATTGTGCTTGATAAGAATTAATTAGTTTATTGTTTTCATTAAACACTAAATCTGATTTTTACCCTATCTACAACAAGTGTGAAATTCAACCCTTTGGATCAAGAAATTTTGAGACATTTAGCAGAAAAGTTGGAATTGGTAATGCAAAGCCTCATCCCTTTATAGAAGAATTTAATTTTACACTGGAAGATGTGAGAAGAATTTGCTATAGACATGCCAAAAATTTTCCAGGTAATTGGTGGCTACCTTTGATAACCATCGTTTCTCTATTTTATATATGTATTTGGCTTATGTGAAGTTTTTTGATAGGAATTAAACAAGATGGTAGTATTATTCATTTTTTAAATAAAACTAGTAAGGCTTATGCCATAGGACATCAGAAGTGTCAAAAAATCTTAATTGATGTTTCAATTGGAAGAGAGGTACATTTGCATAGGACAAGCAAAAAAAATCCTCTAACTAAAAATGGGAAACAAAAAGTATGCTAGAAGATAATGGTTTTGTATACTATATAGAACCATGATCTTCTTGCATCCTTTTTGTTTCCCACTTTCTATTGTATCCTTTTCTTTGCCTGTCTTGTGCCAATGTACTTTTCCTCCAATAGAAACATCACTTAATTTTTTTGACACTTTTGATGTCCTATTGCATAATCTTTGGTCATTTTATGGAAAACGTGAATAATACTACCATCTTGTTTAATTCTTGTCAAAAACCTACAACTAAGCCAAATACATATATAAAAAAGAGTAATGACAGAGATCAAAGGTAGCCACCAATTACTTGGAAGATTTTTAGGATGTGTATAGAAAATTCCATTGTCATCTTTTAGTGTCAAAATAAATTTGTCTATAAAGGGATGAGGATTTGCATTACCAATTCCAACATTTTTTGCTAAATGCCTAAAAAATTCTTGATCTGAAGGGTCGAATTTCACACCTATAGGTAGCCCAAGCCAGTCTTGCGAACCCCAGTTCAACCATTAAAAGAATTGTTAGCTACCTTTCAATGAGAATTGTAAACTCCAATACATTCTACCCAACCCAACCTCATCCCTTTATAGAAAAAAATGTTTTGACACTAAAAGATGATAGTGGAATTTGCTATACACATCCTAAAAATTTGTGAGGTAATTGGTGGTTACCTTTGGCAATCATCATTTGTATGTTTTATATATGTATTTCACTTATCTGAAGGTTTTTGACATGAATTAAACAAGATGGAAGTATTATTCACATTTTCCATAAAATGAGCAAGGCTTATGCAACAGGACATCAGAAGTGTCAACAAATATTAAGTGATGTTTCTATTAGAGGAGAGGTACGTTGCATAGGATAGGAAAAACAAAGCCTATAATTGAAAATGAGAAATAAAAAGGGTGCAAGAAGATCATGGTTTTGTATAGAATTGCATTATCAAAAGATAGAAAAAACAAATCCTGTAATTGAAAATGGGAAAGAAAGGGGATGCAAGAAGATCGTGATTATGTAAGTATATAGAACCATGATCTTATTACATCCCTTTTTTTTCCATTTTCAATTATATGCTTGACCACTTTATGGAAAAGGTGAATAATACTACCATCTTGTTTAATTCTTGTCAAAAACCTTTAGATATGCCAAATACAGATATAAAAAGGAGAAATGACAAATATCAGAGGTAGCCACCAATTACTTGGCAAAATTTTAGGATGTGTATCTAGAAAATTCCACTCTCATCTTTTAGTGTCAAAATAAATTCGTCTATAAAGAGATAGGGCTTTGCATTACCAATTCCAACTTTTTCTACTCAATGTTTCAAAAGTTCTTAATCTGAAGGGTCGAATTTCACACCTGTAGGTAGCCCAAGCTAATCTTGCAAAACTTTCAAACAACAAATTATCTTGTGTACACTGTTTAGCTCTCAAGTACATAGCATTGTGATTGTTTATCTATAGATTGGATTCTAAAGAATCCCAATTTTTAACAATAGATGCTTACATTATCAGTAATCTTGCATTAGTTGTTGTCAAATATACATGAATACCAACATTCTATTTTATTTCTAGCCTAGATGTTTTTGGTTGCTCAACCATTAAAAATAATCGTTAGCTACCTTTCAATATGCAAAAATCTTGAAGCCCCAATACATTTTGATGACTAATTTTAGATTCAAATGGAATAAGCTCAATTGGGACAAGTATTGCAGAGCATACAAAACCATGATCTTCTTCCATCCTTTCTATTTCCCTTTTTCAATTACATGCTTTGTTTTTCCTGTCCTATGCCAAGGTACTTCTCCTCCAATAGCAACATCACTTAAGATTTTTCAACACTTCCATTGTCCTATTGGATAGGCCTTGCTCGTTTTATGGAAAAAGTGAATAATATTACCATCTTGTTTAATTCATGTCAAAAACCATTAGATAAACGAAACACATATATAAAACAGAGAAACAATAGTTATCAAAGGTAGCCACCAATTACCTGGAAATTTTTTTAGGATGTATATACCAAATCACACTCTCATCTTTTAGTGTCAAAATAAATTCATCTATAAAGGGATGGGGCTGGGTTAAGTAGAAAGTACCTAGGCTTACAACATTTTGTCTCATTGAAAGGTAGCTAGCAATTCTTTTAATGGTTGAGCAACCAAAACCATATAGGTTAGAAATGCAAAAGAATGTTGGTATTCATGTATATTTGACATTATCTAATGCAATATTATTAATAATGTAAGCATCTATTGTCAAAGATTGGGATTCTTTAGAATCCAATCTATAGATAAACCATTACAATGCTTTGTACTTGAGAGCTCACTACTATACATAAGATAATCCATTGTTTGCAAGTTTCGCAAGAATGGCCTGGGCTACTTGCAAGTGTGAAATTTGACCCTTTAGAACAAGAAATTTTGAGACATTTAGCAAAAAAAGTTGGAATTCGTAGTGCAAAGCCTTATCCCTTTGTAGATGAAATTATTTTGACATTGATATATGAGAAAGGAATTTTCTATACAGATCCTAAAAAATTTCTAGATAATTTGTAGCCATGAACTATGTGGAAAATTTTGAGGATGTGTATAGAAAATTCCACACTCATCTTTCAATGTGAAAATAAATTCATCTATAAAGGGTTGAGGCTCTCCATTACCAATTTCAACTTTTTCCACTAAAAGTCTCAAAATTTCTTCATCTGAAGGGTCAAATTTCACGCTTGTAGGTAGGCCAAGCCAATCTTGCGAAACTTGAAAAAAACATATTATCCTATGTACACCATTTAGCTCTCAAGTACAAATCATTGTGATTGTTTATCTACAGACTGGATTCTAAAGAATCCCATTTTTTGACAATTGATGCTTACATTATCAATAATCTTGCATCATTTGATGTCAAATATACATGAATACCAACATTCTTTTGCATTTCTAGCCTATATGTTATTGGTTGCTCAACCATTAAAAGAATTTTTAGCTAGCTACCTTTCAATGAGACCAAATTCTTTTAATGGTTGAGCAACCAATAACATATACTTTCAATGAGACCAAATTTTTTAAACCCAAGTACATTCTACTCATCCCTTTATACACAAATTTATTTTGACACTGAAAGATGAGAGTGGAATTTTCTATACCCATATTGAAAAAAATTCCATGTAATTGGTGGCTACCTTTTATAACTACCATTTCTCTATTTTATATATGTATTTGCTTTATCTAAAGGCTTTTGAAAGTAATTAAATAAGATGGTAGTATTATTCATGGTTTCCATAAAATGAGCAAGGCTTATCCAATAGGACATTGGAAGTGTCGAAAAATATTAACTGATGTTTCTATTGGAGGATAAGTATGTTGGCAAAGGACAAGCAAAACAAATCCTATAAATGAAAATGTGAAACAAAAAGGATGCAAGAAGATCATGGATTTGTATTCTCTACAATACATGTCCCAATTGAGCTTATTCCATTTGAGTTTGCAATTCGTCATCAAATTTTACTTCTATATTGATAAAAAATGAATACCCGCATTTTATATAAGGTGATGAGATGGCTACCTTTTGTTAAATTTTATCAACTTTCAATCTTGTGAATGAGAATTATGTTTCCTAAATTTTTCTCATCTCAAATTTTGTTTTATGGGTTGAGTAGAATTTTCTTGGGCTTACAACATTGTCTCATTCAAAGGTAGCTAACAATTCTTTTAATGGTTGAGCAACACAAAACATCTAGGCTAGAAATGTAAAAGAATGTTGGTATTCATGTATATTTGACATCAACTAACAAAAGATTATTGAAAATGCAAGCATCTATTGTCAAAAATTGGGATTCTTTAGAATCCAATATGTAGATAAATAGTCACAATGCTTTCTAATTGAGAGCTTAATGGTGTACATAAGATAATTTTTTATTTGCAAGTTTCGTAAGACTAGCCTCGACTACTCGCAGGCTTGAAATTCAACCCTTCAGATCAAGAACTTTTGAGACTTTTACTAGAAAAAGTTGGAATTGGTAATGCAAAGCCTCATCCCTTTATAGACGAATTTATTTTGACACTAAAAGATGAGAGAGGAATTTTCTATACACATCTTGAATATTTTCTAGGTGATTGGTGGCTACCTTTGATAAACATCGTTTGTCTATTTTATATATTTATTTGGCTTATCTGAACATTTTATAGAGGAATTAAAGAAGATGGTAGTATTATTCACTTTTTTGATAAAATGAGCAAGGCTTATGCACTAGGACATTGGAAGTGTTGAAAAATATTAAGTGATGTTTCCATTGGAGGAGAGGTACATTGGCACAAGATAGGCAAAACATAGCCTGTAATTGAAAATGAGAATAAAAAAGGATGCAAGATCATGGTTTTGTATAGAAGTACGTTGGCACAAGATAGGAAAAAAATTTCTATAATTAAAAATGGGAAACAAAAAGGATGCAAGAAGATCATGGTTCTATATATTATACCAAACCATGATCTTCATGCATCCTTTTTGTTTGTCATTTTCAATTATAGGCTTTCTTTTGCGTGTCCTATGCCAACGTACTACTCCTCCAATAGAAACAACACTTAAGATTTTTTGAAACTTCCTATTTTCTATTGCATAAGCCTTGCTTGATTTATGGAAAACGTGAATAATATTTCCATCTTGTTTAATTCTTGTCAAAAAAATTCAAATAATCCAAACACATATATAAAATAGGGAAACGACAGATATAAAAGGTAGCCACCAATTACATGGTAAATTTTCAGGATGTGTATAGCAAATTCCACTCTCATCTTTCAGTGTCCAAATAAATTCATCTATAAAGGGATGAGGCTTTGCATTATCAATTCCAACTTTTTCTGCTAAATGTCTCAAATGTTCTTGATTTGAAGAGTTGAATTTCACACTTGTAGGTAGCCCAACAAGTCTTGTGAAACCTACAAACAACAGATTATCTTATGTGCACTATTTAGATCTCAAGAAGAAAACATTGTGACTGTTTATCTACATATTAGATTCTAAAGAATCATGATTTTTGAAAAAAAAATGCTTACATTATCAATAATCTTGTGTCAACTAATGTCAAATATACATGAATACCAACATTCTTTTGCATTTATAGCCTAGATTTTTTCAATTGTTCAACCATTAAAAGAATTGTTAGCTACCTTTCAATGAGACAAAATATTGTAGGCCCCAATACATTCTACTCAACCCAACCTCATTCCTTTATAGATGAATTTATTTGGTCAAAGTCCACACAATGGTTAAAAATTCACCTTGGTCATTAAAACCCTGGTGCATCATATTTTTTTTCTATATGAAACATGATTGTTTAAAATGTGAAGCCTCCATGCAAAGTGAAAGAAATACTATTCAAATACTAACAACATAATATTTTGTATCCACCATCATAAATTTCTTCTAACTAACATCCATCTTGCATTCACAATATCATTAGTACCATATCCATCCTACATCCACATTGTCATCAATACATATTATGATGATAATAAAACAAATGAAAACATCATGTATCATTTATAAACGACATACATCCATACATCATATAAACATCATATATGAAAATGATATATTGATCATCCATAATAAAACATCCTCTCTATTTGCATTATAGTTCATTGTCCCAATGGCGTAGCATCTGAATCTCTTGCACACCATTTTTCTTTCTACAAAAAATCTCCAATTTTTTTGAAAATTTTACACATTAGTGTAGCTCTTAAAACCATTCACTAATAGATACATTCAATTGCAAGTTGAAAACAAACATTTTCAAAGTTGTTAAAAACTTTCCTGGGTCATTTTTGTCACTATCAAGCACTCGAAAACCTCTAAGAATTTGTTAAAAATTCTTCCCAAGTAATAGAAAAGGTTGAGGAACCTTTCTGGAATTTGAAAAGACATTTTCCAACCTGCACATGTGTGTAAAAATTTTCCCCAAGTGTGAAAACGTGAAAGTGTTTTATTTGCTCCATCCATTAACCATGGTGCCCAATATTTGTTCCCAATCATCAAAGGAAAATTTAAAATAATATGGTGGCTTCTAAATAAAACATTTGATAAGAATCAATGTCATGTGAGAAGCAAAAAAAATAGATGACAAACTATTCAAACCCTCATCGCATCATATTAATGCATCGTAGACTTGGAGACAAAGAGGAGCCTCAAAGATGTGATGGTGTGATGGGAAGTGGAGCCATCACATCACATACTACCATCCCTATTTGAAAAGAGGTATCCCTTTCAAAAATGTGTTGTGTGTTGCACGTGTAAGGAGAATAAAATAACACTTCAAACTTCTACTATTTTATATCATACTCCATTTAAAAGTCTACCAATGAGAGTCCATCACTAAACCATAAGGCATCATAGATTTGAAATAAAAAGATTCCTCAAAACAACACCATGTGATGAGAATGAAATATTTGAACTTTCACGTGACTTCAAATTTTTCTTGCCTAAAAAACATTAATTAAATCTACTAATGAAGTTCCATCACTACTCCTCAATGCATTACTATTTTATTTTAAATATGCCCTTTAAATATGTGTTGTGCAATGGAAAAAAAAACACCATCTGTTGCTCAATATATGAATTTATAAATTTGTGAACTTTAATTAAAATCACTCAATGTAAACCCATCACTACTTGTCAATGCTTGATGGTTTGTTTTCCTTCTCCATCCAAAACTGGCAATGTGTGATGTGTCATGCTTCAACCAATAGTAACCAAGAATTAAACTTGCTTTTGAAACACTTTCAAATGTTGAAATATCAATTCCCTAAAACCATTTTAAAAATATTTTAAAATGTTTCAAATATTATCATTTTAAAACATTAGAATTAGGCAAAAATTTAATTTCACTCCTGACTAAACAGTGAAATTTCATTGCGCAGAAATAGAAACCCCCGGAGCAGTGGTTTTTTTATGAGAGGTCATAATCAATTATTTAAAACATGGGTTGTAAATCAGATTTCACCTAGCAATTAAATTTTAGGTACCTCCTTTATAAATGGGCCCATTGAAGGTGTTCACCACAACTGAAACACATTAAAATAATGTATCATATGGACCTCCATTTTTGATGAAAATGGAACTAAAGATGTTTTATACCAAAACAAGAAATGGGTTGCCTTCAAAATTTCAAAATTTGCAACTTCTCAGAACACCAAATTTAGCCCGGTTGGTGTCATAAACACATTAATTAGTCCATCATAAGTCATCTAGGATGCAAAAAATTGAGAAATAATACTACCATGTGTACCAAAAAAAAATTTACCCTATAGATTTGAATGATGACCTTTGAGTTGCAAAATTTTAATCAATGAACATAGGCTTTGGGGTAGATTTAGCAGGATGGAGACCTGATCTTTGTCGACACATTGAAAGGGTAGAGGTACTTCAAATTTGAAAAATTTGAATGTGCCACAAGGTTGATTATATTCATTCATGATGTTAACCCCAATTAAATTATGTTTAATGTATATTCAAATTAATAAAATTAGTTATTGTGAATGATTGTGTGAATTAAGAATTATTCATGCATTATTAAAATTATGATTTGAATGCATATATTGAATATAATGCAATTGATATCATGTAACTACATTTAGATGATATGATTGTTAATTTTTATTTGAATAAATTTACTATGCTAATCAATATTGAGTAATCTATTATGTGTTGTTACACACCCTTATTTTTTATGTTTAATTTATATATATTCATGCTAAGTAGCAATATATCAATCATTGGTTGAATTACAATTTTCTATTGTTCAAATGATCAAGTGTAAATTAAGAAATATTCCACATTTATATGTTATAAAAATTATGATATGAGCATATTGAATATGACATGCAATTGAGATCATGTAGTGTTTAGATGACACGGTTGTTAATTTTGATTCACAATTTCACTATGTTGATATTCAATGATTTATTGTGTGATGTTACACATGGCCTTATTTATAAGTTTATGACATCACTTTGAGGATGTATATTTGTTTCACCTATTTTGTTTCAGTTCTACGATTTTTGAAATGTGTGTCAAAAGCAATATAATTTACAAGGGGAAAATTAGTTCTAGATTTACACACTTTTGTCTCTATTATTAACTTTAAGTTCCTAATCATTAATGTATTTTCTCATTCTCAAAGTTTATATATGCTTTATATAGATCATTTACTTTAATTGGATATGAGAAATTGAAGTTTTATGTTGAACAACCTCTTGCTACTACTAAGAGCGCATTCACAAGAACTTCAAAGGAAATAACTAAGACTTATTTCAAAAGTCATGATACACTTAATCAAGCCATATTTTTATCAACATTACTTCTTCATGATGACGTAAATGACCCATTAGAATTGATCGGTGTAGATTTGAAAAAAAAGAGGAAAAGAAAAGGCCTAGAAGACTTAAATATTATTAAAAATGTTAAACAAGGTTTGGGTTCCATTGGGAAGCAATCTCAATCAACGGATAAGAGTATTTAAAGAAGAGTGATGTTGACATCTATTGTAAGTCCAAAAATTACAAGAAAGTGTCAACTCTCTTCACTTTCAATGAAAATGGCTTAAGTAGGACACTAACAAGATATGTGAAAAAGACAATGGTTTTGGATGATACTGTTGTAAAAGGAAATTGGGCATTGATGTGTATGGTTTCTCATTCTGACAAGATTGAAGCTGGTGTTGGGAACTTGATCTCAATTTTTTTCCATGATCATACTTTTCCATCATCAAATAAAAGAGATGTTCTAAAATACAGGATCAACCCTAGTCTAGACAATTTTCAAATACATATGAAACATTGGTTAGACATAACACAACATGAGATGTATATGATTTTTTGTTCAATGCAAATCCTCATATAAATATTGGAAAACAATGTTTCAAATGTTAAGGCCACATTATGTGAGGGAAAACAAGGTTTTTGAAACTTTTTGTTGTCATTATCATATTGAATTTTATTTTTACTATTAGTTTTTTTGAAAGATCATACAAGAAAGTGATGGTTCTAAAAATGCACCTTCTAAATGGGTAAATCAATTCATAGCATACATCTTATCTGATAAATTTTATGATGATGTAGATGGAGCTCCAATGAAATGCATAGAAATAAGTTTTGAATCATGTGGAAATATAGCTAAAATTCCTTTGACAAATGAAGATAATTAGATGTCAAAGATGGTAAATTGCAAGAGTTACAAGTACATAAAGTTTGAAATGAAAATTGGGAAAAAAAATCCACAAGGTTAGATTATGTAGAAGAGGAGGTACCTATTTGAACATTTATAGAAAATTTTCATAAATAGATACAACAATACATACATCATTTATTTTATGCTTAGTGGCAAGAAAAACAATATCAATTTTTAAGAGATACTTTCTCTATTGGAATAGTTTTATCAATAGTTGAATTTGCAGAAAATTACTCTTTTACCCATTGAAAGGAGATTCAAACAAAATATTTCTATTTAGAGTAGCTCACTATTATTGTGTATGTTTGTTATTGGCATGCACAATTGTATTTCGATTGTGTTTATAGTACATATGCATAGTGAGTCATCAAGAAAGAATATCGCTTTTATATTAGAGATGATAAAGAGCATGCCACACTTTTTGTCCAACATTGCTTTAAGAAGTTTTTTGAATATTTGGAAAGAGGAGGTGTGAATATTGAACATTTTGTATGGTCCAATAGGTGTGCGCCACAATTCAAATCATCAATGAAATTTTATGCACTATGTAGATATCATCGACACGATAATACCACATATTTGGAGTTTCTTTGAGAGTGGCCATGGAACGGGTGAACATGATGGCACAAGAGCTTGCATAAAACATGCACTAAGAAAAAATCAAATGACTTATGAGGGAGGGAATATAAATTATGCACATGATGTTGTGGAATGGTGTAAGAAACATTTTACAAGTTATTTCGACACATGTTGAGTTGTGAGTAATGATGAATGTCCAAATAGAGCACCAGGTTTTAGGAGATTTCAGGTATGTTTAAATTTATTGTTTGAAAAAGTTTTAAATTTTTTAAAATTATTTAAATTTATTTTGAATTATATATACTTTTTGTAGGAGTGGATAGAAGAATACTACATGAATGCAAGAGGGTAGACAAAATAAGATCGTTCCTTTGTATGATGAGTACAAATAGGCACACATAGACATTGTATACTAGAGATTACTCTTGTTTTTGTTATGAACATATTTTAGGATGCTATGATAGCTGTAACAACCAACAACATGGATATGCCAATGAATGGAATTTGGTGCCAATAGTTGTTACTGATGCATACAATGAAGATGAAGATGAAAGATTTGAAGATATTCCTTTGATTTCGACTAATTATGACCACATTTCAGGATTGATTAAAAAATGTATGCGTGTTCATTTGTATATATAAATTTTACAATGCATAGTTTAGGTTTTTAACTTTGTCAAGATCAATTTATAAATTATTATTTGTTACTTTGGATAAAAAAATAAATTATAACTTGATTATATAAATTGTTTCTCTTCTACAATTAAATATTGATTCTAAGTTTTTTAAATTGAATATACATGTTGTATGTATGTATGCATGTACAAGAGATGTTTGTGCATTCATATTAGAGGCTAGAAATATAGAATGTGTCAATTATTATTTATTACATTATAAAAAGGAGAGGATGAAGTTAATGAAACTAGAAACAAGTGATGTAATGTTATTTCCCATAGGTTCAATTATAGTTCAAGGGACATATCTCAAACAAGTTAAAATTGTTCGAAATGAGATTCATTTTATTGATTACCATCTTGAAAACATGGTGTTACAATATAGCCACCTAGTAATTTCTACTGGCCTATCTCTTCACCAAATTCAACATGCACATGGATGTCATAACTGGAGACTAGATAGAGATGATCATCAAAGAATATTACAAGTTATTGAAGAGTGAGCTGATCTAATTAGTGCGGTACATGAATTAGTGAGTTGTTTGGGGATGAATATTTTGAGCTTAGTTGTTCATTTAAGCAATTAGAGAAAAAAGTGTACACCTTGCGATCTATATGTTTATTTGGATGTGATATGTGATATTTTTCTTTTTTCATTCAAACATGTTAGCACAAATGTCACTAAAGAACTACATACATATAATATATATTTTATTTTAGTTAATATATGTATATCTTTCTACCTATCTAGATTGCAGGTTTATGTAAGACCCTATCCCTTGTGGGCTTGTTGATCATTTTAGTTGTTGATGGTTTATGTCCTATATGCTATGTCATTTTATGTTGGTTAATACACACTAGTAATTAACGTTCCTATACATAAACAATTCTATTTTTTTTTTTGTTAGGTAAATGATTTTGACTAGACCTATGAACTAGTGAGGCCACATTAGGGGGATCTCATACTAATCATTTTGATTCCATCCTCTCCCTCCTCTTCCTTCATCTCCTACACCTACTTCTCCTCCACTTCGAACCCCCTCATCTCTTCCTCCCTCTCTCCTTCATCTTCTCCCTTACCTCCTCCTTCTCTCCTCTAATCTATTTCCTTCACTTCCTACACCTACTACCTCCTCCAACCTTACGGCTGTTGCCTTCTTGCCTCCTACCACTACCTCCTTCACATCTAGAACTACCAAATGTAGCATGTTTCCACACCTTCATAATAATTTCACTTGCTAGCCTCCCTGTGGTTCTAACAATCCCTACCTCCAACTCAGAATTGTCCTCCTACCACCATCCTCCAACTTCCCAGCACCAACATTCAACCCACCTCCCACACTTTGTGGGACTCAAACAACTAATGTAGTTTTTAACATTACCTTGCAATAACCATTGCACTGCAAGGTTATCCCACAAGATTCTCATATTTTAATCATTAACTAACTAATATTATCTAACTTATGATTGTTGTGATTTTGTGTGATATCAAGATGTGTTATATTACTTGTCTACGTAGGCATATAATGACCAATATGTTTAGCTATTGGTGATACTAATATATGTATTATGTAAATTACATGATGTTAGGTGATTATATACTATGGGTGTGAGGAGGTGTGATGGTAAGATGATGATTGATATTTAATAGTTACTTGTAGTAGTATTGTTCTCATAAGTAGTAATATCTTGATGATAAAGAGTATGATATTTTATTAATTAGGAATCATGCAAATAGGGAGTGGTAACTTATATGTTACTTGTGTAGATTTAATTCTCAAGCCATTTATTATTAGAAGATTATTTTTCATATGTGATTTGTTTCAATTATTATTCATCGTGAGTAATACTGACACCTTTTTCTGGTTGAGTAAATATGTTAAAATTGCCCAACATTGATGAAAGGGTCACATAGCTACTTCCTTTGTGTTATTCTTGTGAATTTATAGTCTTTTCAAGGGTATGTGTTTTGACCTTGTTTGTAAGGATTGTGCATGTGTGAGAGGATATTTTATTAGACCCTTGAGCTACCTTTTAAATGTGATTACTTATTGTGTGTTTTATGAAGTATTTATATGGTTTTAATTGTATAAAAAGTTTCCTAGGTGGTATGTCTATAGGTTAGGGGTATTTTTATTCCACAAAACCCCTTAAATAAATTCTAAAACCCACATACGAAAAGTGCCAAAAATTGGAGTTGTTTGGATGGTTGGGAAGTTATGGGGAGTTGGTTGTCTTTCTCCTTCTATATATTATTTCTCTTTGAAAGAAGGGTCTTACCTCTTTTGGGTTGGCTTCTCTCTTTGGCATTGGCCTTTCTCCTTTGGCCTTGGCTTGTCTTCCTTTCTATTTCTTCTCTTGACTCTTGGATTCTTCCTTATTTTGAGAACACTTGGAAAGGATGGGAGAGGAAGAATGGGAGAATAGTGCTTGGAGAAGGAGAGGCTATCACCTTTTGTATTTTCACTTGCTTTGGTAATGTCTACCATTATAGAGATTTGTTAAAGATGTAAAGGATTCATTTTTATGCTTCAAAATTATGTGAAATTTAATTCTAGATCATTTTTGGGGTATTTGTTGAGATTGGCTGTTTGGTATTGTCTTGTTGGAGTTCCACCTTGTTTCAATACCTCTTTATGTGAATATTTGTTAAGGTTGAAGGAGATTAATTATAGTATGTGTGTTGCATTGTTCTTAGGATGTGATGAAATTTGTTAGAGTAACCTTTGTGAATTGTGGTGGTGTATGTGTAAGGAAAAGCTATGTAACCCTTAGAGTTTGAGGGTGGATTGATTATCAATCCTATGGTTGGGAGGAGAGCTTTTTGGCCATATTATTTTTTGTTGAATTCTCTTGTCAAGTTTTTCGAAGGAAGTTGAAATGAATTGGAAATTTCTTCAATTTGATGTTCAAGAAGGTAGAGATTGGCCTTGTTAAATATGGAAGATTCAAGTTTCCAAGAACAAAGTTTTGTGAAAATACCATTATTGTATGTGATTAGTGGTTCAATCTTATGAGTGTGCTATACAAAAAACAATAGTTGAGTAAACCCAATGGAGGATATTGGGAATTAACCATTGTTTGGTTGAATCTTAAAGATGGTTTCTTGAAGTATTGAGTAAAATTGTTACATAGTAGGCTAAAATTTAAACCAATTAGATTATGTTTGTTATTTGTGCATCGTCTTGGTTTTTAAAGGAAGGAAAGAAAGGAAAATATTTGGCTTGTCCTTATTGATTTAATTTTGATATAAGTAGAGAATAATTGGTTATGTTCACTATAATACTTTAAAGAGTGGGAAAATTAGCAAGGATTTTGAAGAAAATAAAATAAAATAGATTTATATACTTTTTTTCCTTTTAGCATCCAAATTAATCTAAATGTTGTAATTGGGAAAATGGTAATCACGATACTAAGTTGAGTAATTTTGAATAGGGATATTTAATGCATACCTTCTCATTAGTATGTTGCTATGCTCATGTGTGGTTAACAATTGTTAGTGGATATACATGTTTATTTCAAAAAATTAACTTGGTTGCGTATTGTTTAGTTGTGTAAAATTTGGGGCATCACAATCTATTTGTAATTAGTATTATATGGAATAATTTCTTAGGCCTTAGAAATAGCTATTGAACTCTATTAAGAATAATGTGGAGTTCATCATTGTTTGATGCGATATGATGCAAAAGGGACTATAATTTTGTTAAAGGAATGCATGGGGTGATCTAGATCATTTTAGAGAGGACTTAAAACATGGAATGAAAAAGGGACTATATATTGTTAGGAACCCTAACAATATAAATTTACCTATTTAATTTTTCTAACAATTTTAGTTCATATTAATATCCATTTCTTATGACTCCTTATATATTAAAGTATCAATCAATGAGATAGTAGTGTCATTTCTCTTTCAATGATGAAGCTAATCAACTCTATTTCATGGTAAATGTTTTTATGATGTACAAGCTCCTTTCATGTGAATACATTAAATATCAAGCAATGAGCTAGTAGTGTTAGTTGTTTCTATTTTAGTGATGAAGATATAAATATTCTTACCATTTTATGGGTGATCCCACAATACTGGTTTACAATTTTTGACCAAACTAGATAGTGAACTGATTTTTTAAAACGAAATATTCACTTTCGAGCACCAATAGTGGCTAAACCATGAGGAATTTGAAGATGATGCAAACTAGTGATTTGTGGCATTTTTTTGGTAGATTGTAGATATATTTTTTTCAAAAAATTTGGAATTAGATTGCACTTCTTTTTCCATCTCCTTCAAAAACTAGTTTGTAATAGAAAACACCATTTTTAAAGAGTGGTGTTACTAGTTAATGTATAATTTTTTTCTATGAAGGATAAAATTATATTTTTTTTAAATTTAGATTTGTAACTACAATATATAGTCCATGGAAATGGTTTCATAGAATTTCATTAAATATTTTTTTCTTAATTAAGTTTCAAAGCCAAACTATTTACAATTTAGACATGATTTACAAGCTTAAACATAACTTTTTTTGTATGTATCAATTTTTTTTTTTTTTCATAGATAAGGGACATCAATATCTAGTGCACTGATATTTTTCAAATTTTTTTTATAATATACTATTTTTCCACATGTGTAGAATAGGGAGCTTTCTTTTTGGTGAAAAACCTATGTTTAATCTAACTAAAAATTAACATAATAAACCAAAACATATTAAAATTATATTTGATGGATAGATTGTTCTTAGGACTACCATCATCTAGTTTGGTCTGTGAAATATTCTCAATTTTTATCCTCAACTTGAGCTTCAGAAGGAAATTTTTGTAGAGATTTGGTAGAAGAGGGGGAGAAGGGGAAAAGGGGGGTTCACTCAAACCACCCTTGACCCTTCAAGTGAAGGTGGATTCTCTTGAAGTGGGGTTCAATCGAACCCCCCTTTTACAAAACTTTCCTTTGTCTTCCATTTTAAAAATGTTCCAAAAGGTGGGTCCCATCATTAAATAGGGTTCACTTAGAGGGGGTTTCGAGTGAACCCATTTTGGGTCCATACAAAGCCTCAGTTTGTGTGAACCCATAAAAACCATTTTTTTTCATGGGAGTATTTTTTCATTTTTCCTTCCTCAATGGAATTTTAAACTAGTGTTGTCAAATCACCCTCCACTTACTCCATTAAGTTTGCAATGCCTTTTTAATTTGAAAATATTTCACATTTGCCTCATGAATACTCTTGTATGCATCCCATACATTGTCAGACTTATTTATCAATTAAATTGTTACTCTATGTTTTAATACATCATCAAATATATCATTTTCCACCTTAACTATTTCTAGTTTAGCTTTCTTTGTATTCTTTATTTCTAATTGCAATTATTTCTTCAAACTCTAAATCCTCAATGACAAGGTTTCTCTATCTTGTGATAAAAACTCTGATGTGGAACTTGTTGGAGATGACAGGCCCTTTTTTGTTGTAGCAATCACCTTATTATGTTCTTCCAACAATTTTTTGTATCTATCCAATAACTTTTTGTAGTTAGCCTCTATAATTTTGGCAATTTCCACACTTAACATTGCAACATGCATTGTCAATTGTGTAGCTATAGCGACAGTCATTTTTGTAGCCCTTTTCACAACCACTACTCCAATCTCCTTTTGCACATACTTTATGACCTTAGCTTCCTTTTGTTTTGTGCCATAGATAAAATATCAATCACATGTAGCTTAGGGCTGAAACCTGAGCCAAAAAAAATATTTTCAAAAATATCCTAAATAATAGAGGCATCTTGGTCTTTCCTAATTGAATCTAGTCCAATGATATATGATAATTCCCATCTAGGCAATAAGATAATCCCACTTCCTCTCACCAAGGTCCTTGCATCTATTGGTGACATAGTAGAAATCTCCTACATTATCTTATCCTCCCCCTCCTTCTCGACTTCCTCTTGTAAGGAGGGATCAACCTTCTCTTTTGCTTCTTCAATTCTCCTTTTAATATCAAAGAAACTTATATGGATGAAAAAATATCTAAATTCCCCATTCTTGACAAAAGCATCATCACACATGAAATCATCACAGGCCTTTATCCTAGCATCATCATCATCAACCTCATCATATTTCCATTTCAAAAATTTGCTAGGAGTGACCACTATGTTCAAAGCATCATCTTTTCTTTAGGAAAAATTTGATCCACTTCCTCCTTCATGGGAATGTGCTCTCCAAACTCCTTAGGAACTTGAGTTTCACTAATCTATTCACTTGTTGAATAACTCACTAATGGAGTGATTGAAGGTTGCTCACCTATCTCTTTTTCTTGCACATGGATGCCTTGAGTAGAGGATTGAACTGGCTGGCTCCTCAACTATGCATCATGTTTTTTTTGGGCCACCTTGGCTTTTATTTCAACTTTCTTAACTTTCTCAAAGAAAATTTTATCACTAAAATCACCAAGCATTATTTTTTCTTGCACAAATTTATCCTCTATCTTGGAATAAGGGTTGACATAGAAAGGATTTTCCTTTAACATTCTTTCTTCAATTGCACATATCCTCTTCCATGCATTTTTCCTTGCTACCACTTCTTCATTGGAAGATAGATTTCTAATCACATCTTGTTGATAGAGGAACTGATGATGTCTCCCAAATAACCCTCTTGCTTTTCTCTCAGCAGTTCAGGGTCACAAAACCATATGATGTCTTGTCTCAATCTATAATTATTTAAGAGAGCCAAATATCTTAATACCTTCCTTTGATGTGCATGTGAAACAGGTATATCCACAATTAGGGTTCACAAAGGATGCCTTCCTTTATTTTCTAAAGTGTTCCTTATCCATGGCATCTAGTTGCCACAATATTTCCATGAATGATTATCTATTTGACATATATAGAGGGAACTTGTGAGGTGGCACTAAGACTCCATAAATTCTGATTGTTCTGTAGTTGGTATGAAGATACCAAACTCCTCAATTAAATTTTTACTAAGTGTCATACTCATATTCCATAGGCCTCAAAATTTCCTTAACACCTTGTGAAATTCTATACATGGGCTTTAAACCCAACTGCTCCAGCACCAAGAACTTTAAAAAATAGCTAAAAAAAGTGTAATAAGACTCTAGAAAGTGCACATCCCAAACATGGGTCCACATCTACACATGCAACTCATTGTCCATGTTCTCTCTTTCTCTCAGTTTCATAAAATTCCTCATTACCTTTATGCTTTTCCATAACAAGTGCATCAATAGAGAATAGTTTCTACATGATAATGGAGGGGTTACACCTATCAACTTCATCAAGTCCTCACGAAAATGCTCAATAATATAAGAAGCATAATCCCAAACCCTATTTTGACACTCATTCTGAATATCAATCACTAGGACCATCAGGGAAACATCCATCTTAATATCATACTTCATATGCAAAACTCAACACAATGCACAATTAGCTTTTTTGAAATAATCCTCAAAATCAACACAATCAAATGGCTCCATCTCAAGGGGACTAAAAGGTAAACCATACTTCTTCAATTCACACCTCATGTGCATAGGAAAGAAATTATTTCTATACCCAAACCTATTTTTCTCATATTCATTCTATAGTTTATGAAAATTGATGGATTTAGAAGTAGATATATTCAACTTAAAGGCCTCCACAATCTAGCTTCCTAAGGTTTCTGGCATGGGAACAAATTTTGGAAATCTTTTGATTCTTCTATATGTTGGATCATGGGTAAAATTACAAAGTTGTGTCACACTTTTATAAAGGAAATGGCCAACGTTGATCTAACTTTTAAACTTCAATCACTAGAAAGTGGCATATATGTTTTGAATTTTGAAATGATGTAAACTAATAAAATGTGTATGTTTTAGTATATTTATTCTTGTATTTTTTATGAAAAAATAAACAAATTATTTGAATATAGTTTTTTATAAATTAACACTATAATTTAGTTTTTGATAAAATGTTGAAAAGTGATGTTACATGAGATGTCAAGCTTTATATAGAAAATTTTCTTTTTTTTTCCTTCAAATTTTTTGTGTATATTTATAACTGTAAACTTTAGGGCATGGATATATTTTTTTGTAATTTTAATAAATATGTATTTTTAGATAAATATTTAAATGTGCGCAAATTAAAACATGACTATTTCTAGTCGATGTCAACATTTATAATAAATATTTATCTAAAATAGAAAAAAAATATGCTATCTTAATCTTGATTCTTTTCTCTAGGGTGTAATATTTTTTTTTTAAAAATTACTAAGTTTTAGTATTTTTCTTGGCATGATAAATAACCTAATATTTTTGTGCCGAAAACCTACTTTTAGTAAAAAAGTAGAAATAAAATATAAATAATAATTGAACTATTAAAATAAATATATATTTTAAAACTACACTTATGGATCTACAAAAGGGTACTTTAACAGTTAAAAAAAATATATATTTATATGAGTAGGAGATACTGAAATGTTAAATTTTTCAAATAATTGCATTTTCTTAGTAAATTGGCCTCAAAGTGTTGCTACATATGCATTTAGCCAATATTTTTTGTTGGAAAAGTTGGAGAAGTATTTAACTTGTCTAGAATGAATCTAACTAGATCATATATTTGACAAAAAATGATTTTTAGCTATAAATACTAAAATTCACTCATGCTGATAAGTTGGTCGAAAGTGTGACACAACTTTGTACTTTTAACCTTATAACACCTTGCCATTTCAAGCACTAAATCATCTCCACAAATACATTGGGGCATACTAATTTTCCTATGTCACAAGTCCATAAGTGACAAGTGGGGTGATTTGCAGTTCTTCTTTTTTGCTTGCTGCGAGCTTTCTTCACGTGGGAGGGGGGTGTTTCGTACTTGTGGGGAGGCCAAGGATGCTGATAAAAAATCATTTTCCTTGTATGGTTCATTTATCTCTTGCTTGTGCTCTTTACATGCTTGTTGCAAGTTCGTGACACTATTCTTGGCTGGGTGACGAAAACTCTTATATCTTTGCTTCCATGGGGGATTCATTTTCTTGGCTGCATCAAAGGTTTTCTTCTTTCTTTTGGTTGGTCTCCCACTTTGGCCGCTTGGTGTGGGGTTTGGAGTGGACATTGTTCGGTAGAGCGAGGTTGTTTGGGGTTTTTCTTAGTGCAAGTCATAATGACTATGCATCTGCCTTTGGATAAGGGAGCTCGAGGGTCTACAATGGTGGGTGTTAATCTAGGAGTTTCAAACCTAATTTCTTCTAATGTGGAAATTATACATAACGGTGCTCCTAAAATACATAAGGTGAATGGGTGTTTAGAGAGGGCCCAAGAATGGTTGGTCTTACTAATCCAATCAAGGTCGGTGGCTAAAGATGTGGATTACTACTACAATCATGTTTTGATCTATAAATTTATGGGAATGTGGATTTCTCTCCAATTTCTTGATACCTAGATCCATAAGACATGAAACTTAGAAGGAGACTTTGATATTCTGATGGCTATAAATAACATTTTTTGGTAGATTTTTCATGTATTTCTGGTTGGAATGGGGATTTTGAAGGTTGTCCATATTTTTATAATTAGGTGGGTCTCTTCATAAAACCATGACATACTGGTTTTAACTTGATGGGGGAGTTACCCTCTAGGGTCCTAGTTTGGGTTCATCTTCCTCAGTTGTCGCTCAAGTGTTGGAGAAGTGACATATTGCAATTGATTGTTTTGTTGTTGGGAAAATAGGTATGTGTAGGATCATCATGGAAAAAATAGGCCCTTAAGTGGAAATCAAATTCAAATAAAACAAAGTTAGGAAACTTGATTTTAAAATTAGAATAAGTTATCTATATTATTTCAAAAATGTGTAAGAATAGAATCAATAGCAAAGTGAAAGTATCTTCTAAACTACTAAGTTTATTTAAAAAAAAATCTATTTGGTGAAAATTTGAAATTTCAATGCAGTAGCACTTAAATGTTAGGGAAAAAATAAGAAGTAGGTGTCTGTCTGACCACCATAACCACAATATTTAATGATAATTTTTTTAATAAGATTTTAGATATAAGTAGAGTACTCATGTCCCAATGTGATGCATATTTTTTTATAATTTTTTTAATCAGCCTATCAATCAAAACTTTAGTTGTAATTCAAATAGAAAATGAATAATAATTATTTATTAAATTCAAAGTAAAGCATAATTTATATTAGTGGAAAGTATAGAATCTCCTTTAAAAACCCTTTTCATTTCATCAATTTTGGGCAAAAAAAATTCATCAGCCACATACCCATCATATCACCACTTTTTGGGCCATCATTATCCTACACACGCCCAAACCTATTGATTCTTCTTAGAAAACTTTGAATAAGAATATTTTTTCTTAGGCATAGGTATGTGTTGAAATTGATCTGAGTCATCTATTGTCGGATTCAGTTGACATGACTATTGGTTCTTTCTCTTTGACTCAACTGTTAGATTATGAGACATTACCTTTCAGATGTAAGTTATGTAATGAATACACATAGGAGGTGTCCCCAAGCTTCTAGTGCAAGTGGTACAAGTAATTCCCCTTCTTAGTCAATTTCAAAGTTATACAAGGGTAAGGATCCCATGCAGGGGGAGGCAACTGATAAAGAAGGCTTTATTTTGATTAAGTCTTGTAATTAGAGTAGGGGCCAAAAGAGATCCCTTAAGGATGGACAAGAGGAGGAAACCTTCAAAAAATTCAAGGCATTAGAGGATTTGATTTAGGAGGAAGGATTTCAAGTGGACTTATAGGTGACTATTGGTTCTTTTATAGAGGATGTTCCTGGGGACCAACCTCCTATGATTCCTAGTTCAATTCAACTTGGTGTGCAAGGTTCTCAAATGGATACTAATTTGTCTCCTCTAATTCCTACTCATATTGATTTTGGTTTTCTTCTAGAGGCCTCTGGTGGTTCTCCTAGTGTTGGTGGTGCTCTCTTTGTGGTGATGGATGCTTCTAATTTGAGTAATAATAGTTCTTCCCCAACCTTGGGTTTACAACAAAAAACCCCCAAAAAATGTGTTCTTGAGAAACCTCTTAAGGTTGGTAGAAAGAAGGATCAAGAAAAGGTTAAGCTAACTGGTGAGACATTGGTGGAGTTGGGTTTAGTGAAGCCTATTTATTCTCACTTCTCCCAACCTCAGTGATAATAGTGCCTTCTTGGAATATGAGGGGTATGAATAGCACCCCTAGACAAAAGGCCATTTAGGATCTAATTGTATTTCCTTCTCTTGATGTGGTTTTCATTTAGGAAACTAAGTTATCTTTTGATAGTATGTTGAGTTTGGATTCAAAGATTTTGGATCATGGGAAGTGTTAGTGTGTTGGAGCACTTCGAAGCTCTGGTAGGGTGGCATGTTTATGGGATCCACATAGAGTTAGCCCAATCTAGTGGTCCTCTTGTAGGGGCACAATTTCCTATGTTGCTTCTCATCTTGAGTCAAGGGAGATAGTTCTTTTCTTTAATGTTTATGCTTTGATGGACTTTCAAGGTAAGGTTTCTTTATTGGTCCATGTAAGATATGTGAGGTCTTTGGATCCTTAACTTCCTAGTATTTTGGCTGCTTGGTGTGGGATTTCTAAGAGTGGGCATTGTTTGGTTGAGTGAGGGTTGTTTATAGTTTTTCTCAGTGTGGGTCTTCATGACTATGCATGTTCCTTTGGACAAGGAAGCTTGAGAGTTTGCAATGGTGGGTGTTAATACACAAGTTTCAATCCCAATTTCTTATAATTTGTAAATGATATGGAATGGTTCTCCTAAAGTGCATAAGGTGAATGGGTGTTTAGAGAGGTCCCAAGAATGGCTAGTCTTTGTGATCCAATTAGAATCAGTGGAAAAAGATGTGGAGTATTACTCCAATCATACTTTGATCTATAAATTTATGGGGATGAGGCTTTCTCTCCCATTTCTTGATACCTAGATTTGCAAGACATGGATCCTTGAAGGAGACTTTGATATTCTGATGGCTATAGATAATTTTTTTTGTGGTGGATTTTTCATGTATTTATGATCAAAATAGGGCTTTTGAAGGTGGTCCATATTTCTATAATCAGGTTGATCTCTTCATAAAACCATGGCATGTTGGTTTTAACTCAGTGGAGGATATACCCTCTAGGGTCCCAATTTGGGTATGTCTTCCTTGGATGCCACTCGAGTGTTGGAGAAGTAACATATTAAAGTTGAATGCTCTATTGTTGGGAAAACCTATTGGTCCTTCTCAAAAAAAAATTGAATAACAATATTTTTTCTTATGCACAGGTATGTGTTGAAATTGATCTAATTCATCCATTATTGGATTTAGTTGACATCACTGTTGGTTCTTTCTCTTGGAATCAACCATTGGATTATGAGATGTTACCTTTCAGATGCAAATTGTGTCATGAATATGGTCATATTCAGAGGAGGTTTCCCTAAGCTTCTAGTGCTAGTGGTAAAAGTAATGCCCCTTCTCAATCTATTTCAAAGTTAGACAAGAGTAAGGATCCCATGTAGTGGAGGTGATTGATAAAGTAGGTTTTATTTTGGTTCAGTCATGTAATTGGGTAAGGGTCCAAAAGAATCCCTTAAGGATAGATAGGAGGAGGAAACCTTTAGAAAATTTGAGGCATTCGAGGATTTGGTTTAGGAGGAAGGATTTCAAGTGGAATTGCAGGTGACTATTAGTTCTTTTACATAGGATATTCTTGGGGACCAACCTCCTATGATTCCTAGTTCAATTCAGCTTGGTGTGTAAGGTTCTTAGATGGATACTAATTTGTCTCCTATTCCTACTTAGATTACTTATGGTTTGTCACTAGAGGCATTTAGTGGCTCTCCTAGTGCTAGTGGTGCTCTTTCTATGGTGTGGGATTCTTCTTATTTGAGTAAGAATAAGTATTCTTCTGCAACCTTGGGTTCACAAAAAGAATCACTCAAAAAAGGAATTCTTAAGAAACCTCTTAAGGTTGGTAGAAAGAAGGATAAGGAAAAGGTTAAGCTAACTAGAGAGATGTTGTTGGAGTCAAATTCAGTGAAGACTATTGATGCTCACTTCTCCCAATCTCGACAATGATAGTTCCTTCTTGGAATATGAGGGGTATGAATAGCACAACTAGACAAAAGGCTATTAAGGATATGATTCATTTTCATTCTCCTCATGTTGTTTTCCTTTAGGAAACTATGTTATTTGTTGATATTATGTTGAGTCTCAATTCAAAGATTTGGGGTCATGGGTAGTGTTAGTGTGTTGCAGTGCTTGGTAGTTGTAGCATGGTGGCCTGTTTATTGGATCCATGTAGAGTTATTCCAATATGGTGGTCCTCTTGTAGGGGCACAATTTCATGTGTTGCTTCTCATCTTGTGTCAAGGGAGAGAGTTATTTTCTTTAATAGTTATGCTCCAACAAACTTTCAAGGTAAGGTTTCTTTATGGGGCCATGTAAGATATGTGAGGTCTTTCGATCCTTATATTCCTTGGATTTTAGTTGGGGGTTTTAATATTGTCACTTCATTGGAGGAGAAGAGGGGTGATAGTGCTCACCTAGAGCCTAAACTTCAGTGCTTTTGTAGGATAATATTATTCTCTTGAATTTCATTGACATCAAGCCTATTAATGGCGTCTTTACCTAGAATAATAGGAGTGGGGAAGTTGTTATTTTAGAATTTATGGATAGATTCTTGGTGTCTAGTTTTTGGATGGGAGGAAGGTGGCTAACTAGTTCTAATATTTTAGATGGGTGGAGTTCTAATCATTGGCTAATCAAGTTTGTTTCTAAGTTATCCTAGCACTATATAAAGTAGTATTTTAAGTTTCAACTTTTGTGGTTAAGGGACGAATCTCTTCATGATTTGCTTCCTGGATGGTTAGGTTTATTAAGTTACATATGGAAAAATCTTATGATCATGTTAAATGGGCTTTCTTATTCAAGATCTTGAGAGCGTTTGGTTTTCCTAGTGAATGGATTGAATGGGTCAAGATTTTTTTCACCTCTCCTTCATTTTTCGATGTTGATTAATGGTGAACCAATGGAGTTGTTTGGTGCTTCTAGGGGCTTAGAAAAGGGGATCCTTTGTCTCCCTACTTGTTCATCCTACAAGATAAGCGCTTGGAGAGTTTTATTGGATATCAGGTGTAAAGTGGCTTGATCCAAGGCTAGAGTTGGGGAAATAATATCCCTCCTCAGTCCCATCTTTAGTTTGTTAATGACACTGCTCTAATGGGAAGGACCAGGGTTGAGGAGGCTTTCAGGTGGTGTAGTGTTCTAGACAGTTATTTTGCTACTTCTATTCAAAATATTAATGAGGGGAAGTCTTTTATCTATTTCTTTAATACTCCTTAGGTTATTCAAAGGAGAATTGCTAGAATTCTATGTGTCTAGATTGGTACTCTCCCTTTTATTTATCTTGGCATTCCTCTTGGTATTTTTTTTCTTCCTAAATTATTTTGGAAGGGGATTATAGATAAATTCTAAAATATATTCAGTCACTGGACTTACAGGTGGCTTTCTTCTATGGGTAGAGTGACTCTCTTAAAGTATATGGTGTATGCTCTTCCTCTATACAAATGCTTTATTCTATTTGCACCTTCTAGATTTATTCAAGACATTGAGAGTTTGTCTCAACAATTCTTTGGTGTGGTAATCCTCATAGGAAGTTGAGCTTGGTTAAGTGTGACGCCATATGTAGGCCAAAGTAGGAAGGAGGACTAGGTTTATGATAGACTAATTTAAATGGTAAATTTTTAGTGGCTAATTTGTATTGGTAGTGGAGTTCACAATAACATCAATTATGTGTTAAGATCCTTACTTCAAAATAATTAGGTGTGGTTGAGATTGTAAATGTTTCCAACTTTAGTTTAGAGGGGAAGGGTTCTATGGTTTGGGGCACCATGAAAAGAGGAGCCAAGTTGGTCAAGTAGGCATTATTTTGGATTTATATTTATGGGTAGGATGCCCTCTTCTGCTATGATTCTTGGGATGGTCATCCTCCCATTTTTTCTACTTACCCCCATCTAGAGAATTTGAGTCAACATTTTGTTGATGTTGGTTAGTGTCATGTTGTTGATTTTAATTCTCTTCATACTTTGGGGAAACTTAGTGTGTTCAGAAGGAAGGATCTCCAGGAGTGGCTTCTTGGTGGTGTGGCTGGGGATTGTCAGGAACTTACTGAGATTTTGTTGGATCATGCTTGTAATTATCTTCCTAGGAAAGATGTGTTGGCTTGGGGTCCTGATTTGAAAGGTAAATTTTTTGTTGTCTCAAGATATCAATTTCTTGATAAGCAATTATTTGGGAACTTGGAAGTCTCATGGTCAAAACAGGTTTGGAATAAGTTTGCTTGGCCTAAGTGTAATTTCTTCTCCTCATTTGTGGTACAAGGTTGATGCCTTACCTGGGAGAATCTTTGGAAGCAGGGGTTTCAAGTCCCTTCTATTTGTGTTATGTATGCTAGGCATGAAGAGTGCATTCCTCATCTCTTTTTTTAAAGTCCTTTTGCAAAAGTTATCTAACACTCTTGGTGGAATCTTTGGCATATGTTATGTAGAAATGATTCTTCTTTGGAAGACTTTTGGAGCAACCTAGATTTTCCTCCTATAAATACCTCTTTTCTTCTTATAGAGTGGATCATTGGTGCTAGTCTAAAAAATTTTCATATTCGGTTGGAGTGCAATCATTGATTTTTTTTTGGATAAGAAATTGCTTGTTAGTCAAATTTGGTTGAGAATTTTGGGGGGTCTTCAAGAAACATTGAATACTAAGTGAGATTTGTATGTTCCTATTATCCTTAGTGATCTTTTAATGGTAGGTGTTCTAGGTATTTCTATGGGGGGGAGGAGAAACTTGAGGATTGTGTATCATGGGCGTGGGAGGGAGTCGGTTAGTCATATTGGTCACTGGTGTCCCCTTGCTTTGTGAGAGCCAAAAATTAATTCTGATGGATCATCTAGAGGTAATCTGGTGCATGTTGGAGTTAGAGGTATTTGTAGAGATAGTTCAGGGGTGGTCATTTTTTTCTTCACTATACATAGAGGTCAGCATAATAATAATCTCATGGAGGCTATAGCTATTCTTTTTACTTTAGAACATGCATGTTCCCTTGGTTAGAGGTAGATTGTTTATGAATCTGATTCTTAGGTTATCATTGATATGTTGAATAGGAGGAATTTCGAGGAGGTGAAATGGTAGTTAGTGGTGGTGGCTAAACAAATTTTTTCTCTATGCACCACTTTGGATTCTATTGCTTTTTTCATGTTCCTTGGGAGTGGAATAAGGTGGCTGATGGTTTGGCTAGGTGGGCATCTAAGCAGGTGGCCCATGCTTCCTTAGGACATTCATAATAATGCTTTGCTGTCCTTCTCATGGCCTATGAATGGTTTATATTATGTGTCTATCTCCTAGCACACCCATCCTTATCTAACTCCTAATGATCAATCATATACCTAATTGGGGGCAAGTACTTGACTTACATCTTCATGAAATCCTAGACTTGGTATTGGAGGTCATCATTGCGAAAATTCAAAAAAATTGAAACATCTCCAAAAGTCCAATAAAAGGAACATGTCAAAAATCCAAAAGCATCCAAATAACCTTCAAAAATCCCCAAAATAGTGTCAAGTCCTATCGGTCTAATTTTGTTGAACTATGATGTCTTTGTGCATGTTACGTAGGAAAGGAAATCATTAATGATTCCCCAAGGCCCTATGTCAGTCCTTTAGGGTTTGTGAAGTCGATTCAATCATGATTGAATCCATAATAAGTAATCCATGGTCAAGTTCAATCAAACTACGATGTCTTTGTGCATGTTACATAGGAAAGGTCATCACTGATGAGCCCCCAAAGCATTAGGTCAATCCCTTAGGGTTTTTCAATACTATCATAGTCCATGTCATTATAAGTCATCCTTCGATAAAATCAACATGTTGATTAGACACAAATAGTTATCTAAGTCTCATCCAAATCACAAATCAACAAGCTAACTACCCAACTAGTCTTCAATCCAAACTAATCAATTGCCTAATCTTTAAAGAAACACTTACTAATCAATCAATGGTCTTATACAAAAGGTTGCATTGTCAAAAATAGACTTGACATCTTATACGACTTACCTCATTTCTTGAAACTAGACTTGGTCCTATCATTTGTCTTTTATAGGATGTGTCCTTGAAACCAAACATCATCATTTATCAACTTTATCATTAACTGAACATGATGTCTTATACAAAATGCTTCCACTCCTGAAACAAGGAATTTCCCATCAATCAATCAATCAATCCTATCAATGAACATTATAAGCAAACAATCACTGCAAAATGATCTAAATGGTTGTTGGATTTGTTGATTTATTATTGGTCATATTACTAGACACCTAGAGGATGTCTCAAGAAGGATTTAGAGGAGCGATGATGTATCATACCTTTATTTTTGTTTGATTGTTGTTTGTGGTTTGTCTTGCCAAAAATAATGGGGAAAATTTTCTCCTAGTATGTGTCATGGCACTCCTTTTCTACCAACTATCTATTTTTGCGAAAGGATAAAATTGCACACCTTTTTCTATGTCATGCCATGGTGTTTATTGTCCATTTTCTATAATGCAATGCCCAATGATGATAAACATGCAAGCCTATATCTATCAAGAAAAATATCAACTCCTCTTCATTTTGACTAACTTCATGCTAACATTCATTTCCTCCATGCTCACATTTCTTTTCTTCCCATCCTAATGGTGTCTTATGACACACAAAATATCCTACATACATAATCATGTTAGAAGCATCATAGACATCATCATAATCATATTATGCCATCCATATTTCATTGGAAAATACAAAAACATATATAGCATTCCATCATAAGGAATCATCCACATAAGCATCACATGTCATAACCATATGATACCATCCTACATCCATATTCTATCAGCATACATCTCATTGGATACATCCTGTATAATCCTCACATATCATAAGAAAGAGATAAAAAAGAGATCATACATATTGTTGCATTTACATATATACATGTCCATAATCCATATCGTACCACATCATAATAATAAAGCATCTATAACATAGGAACAAAAAACATGCAAGTCACTGCCAAAATCATGCATCACACACACACACACACACACACACACACACACACACACACATATATAATGGTGCCATAATACAATATCATGATGTATCTCAAAATGGACATTGAAGGCTCAAAATGAAAAATATCAATGTTTAATATATTTATAAAATAATTCTATCTTGAACTTCCCATATCTTGTGAAGGAGATGGTTCTGATGAGGGTGGTATATCCTGATATTGATATGATCCTGAAGCCCTATGTCTTGATCCCGATGGTCAACCATATGGAGAGGGACTAGACTGAGACTCCTCCACTACTCTGAGTTCATTGAGAGTGTGATCTTCCATGGTTTTGGGTTTGTGTGTATCTCGGTGCCCTCTTTTTTCATGGCACCTAACACTCATAAAAATCCGTATAGTATCAAGCCTCTTGTCTTGCCTAGAAGATTTGATAACCTAGCTCGACCATGAGTTTAGGCTGACAATAAAAATAAAATCTAGACACTATTGGTCAACCCTTTGTCTCTCAATGATGACCCTGTCTCCTTCTATAGTGAGCCTATCTACCTCAGCTTGTAATGCATAAATCCATCCATGCACAGCTTAGAGTCATGCCTGCAAATCTACAATATGCTAATCCACTAACATGTCTCCTCTACCTCCTCCATAGCCTCCAAAATAGGCACATCTTGAAAGCCCTACCTCAAATCCTCTCCCATCATGATCTCCTACTAACCTGCTCTCTCTTCCTCTCCCATCTCCTCCTCCCTGATATCCTCCTCAACCTCCTACATGTACACCTCCTTCTCTCCTTCTAGTTTGTCTCTTTCTTGCTATGCCACAACTCAAGGACACTCCTACTCAGCCTCCTATTTGATAGGTGAGAGTTGTCTAACTATTATTTGTCCTCTATCCCTCCTCCATTTGATCCTTCCTCCCATGTCTCCCCTTCCACCATCTCCACAATCATCACCCCTGCCTCATCTACCTCCATCTCCTCCCCTCCCATGTCCTCTATACATGAATCTATCACATGGACCTCTACCCCTTCACTCCACTAGGGTAGGCTAATATTGATTTTTCGAGGAATCAAGCATGTGCATGACCCACCACACATTGTACTCAGACGTCACCCCCACATAAGTAACCTCTATGTCAACACCCCATTGAACAAGCTACAAAACATCAATATTCTTCTTTGTCATCACTAAGTTGATCATCTATCCCCAATGAGTGATCTCTCGCGAGGACCTAGCAAAATTTGTTGCACCATTAGGAAACCCCTGTTGCTCCCTAAATTTTTTTATCACCCACTCTAGAAGGTATTGCTCGATAATGTGTTGTGATTGCAAGGTCCTTCCAATCAAATAACATGCTTACCAATAATTGGGAAAATGTCATTCGTCATCCTCCCATGGCTGAAAGTCCTGATATAGTCCATACAAATGAAGTAAGAAAATCAATGGTGTCATGCCAATACCTGACATCATTGACATTGGTCTATGTGACCAGTCCTCTATACAAGAATGGATATGGCATTCTTACTTCTATCTATCTCCCAAAAGAAGGTTGGAACATAATGATGTGCTCCCAAGCCCAGATCATAAGCAATATCATCCCATAGTTGATGGACTGTGCTCCTTTGTAGGAAACATTTTGTAACTAAAATTATAACATGTCCAGATGAAATTTCCCCACAAAGACACCATCCAATGAGTCATCATTCCAATCAAAATCTCTCCCCATTCGACAAGTAATCTATGTCCTCTTCAATCAAGAGTGGTCATTCACACAATCACAATGCATAAAACCATGATGAATCTCTCACATATGTTAACTAGCACATCCCACTGGATCCCATACTCCTCAATGTCAAGCTTTGTAGTGTCCTTATACTCAAAATACCTCTTGATGAGACCAAACCCATGCTCAAGATCATATGAAACCCACTCCCTATGAATCATTACATAATAGGGCATATTTTGAGCTAAATTTCTTTGATACAACATTCAAGTGACTTCACACTGTATCAAATAGGGACAGAATGTAAACACTGAAAAATATCATAGTCCTAGGAACACCATTTTCCATATCAAATCCTCTTCTCCCCTACCTAATTAAATAATTTTAATTATTTAATTAATTCATTTTCCCCTTCTATTCTTCCTTGATTAATTGATATTTATTAATTATATCAGTAAATAATATTTCCATCTATAATTAAATAGTTGTTTTAATTATTTAAATATTTTCTTTGCATCCTAAATTAAATAATTTTACAATTATTTAATTTACTCTAGCCACCTCTTTTTTTATGTCAAATCTTATCTCTTATCTCAATTAATTTGCACCCTTGATAATGTTTTATTACCTTTTAATCTCCACCATCCATCCTTAATTAAACCCCATTTTTTCCCTAACCTTATTTCCTTGCTTCTCAAAGCAATCTCATCCATTGATCTTCATCATTGAATCTCAGCCTTTCATTCAAATTTTGGTTTATATAAAAGAGACATATCCCTTTTATTTCAAACCCTAGACAACCACTATCTTTGATTTTTTTTGTCACTATCAGTAGGCTGAGGACAAGCAAGCATATAAAGCAAAATGGAGAAGAGAAATGAAGGTGATTCAACAATGACGTATGAATTATGGTAATATTACTTTATTATGCAAGCATATAAAACAAAATGGAGAAGAGAAATGAAAGTGATTCAACCATGACATATGAATTATGGTAATATTACTTTATTATTATTTATGTTTCTATGTTTGCTTTATTATTGTTTATTTTTATATGTTCATTTATGCTTCATTTTTGGATTAAGGTATTTAGGGTTTGAGTTTTATGTATTTTGTGGTTGATACTATTGATTCATGCCTTCTACCTTGATTTTACCTGATTCTACACATAAATTATGCATTATATGTAAAATTGATAATATTCTTCATCAACTTTATGATATTTGAAGGTAGATGGTTAAGGAGACTAAATGATTCCTTCAATGTCAAAACTTTGGAGGGTGGATGAATCAACATTAGAATCATTCAAGGAGCCTACTTGAGGAAACTTGGGTACAATAAAATATTTTAAAAAAATTGGCAACTGATGTTGCTCTTGAAGACTCATCTTGTAAGTTATACATTTAGATATTTTTATTCTATTGAGGTTTTCTTTTTAAATAATTATATTTTTTCTTATAATTTATTTATTTTCAATAGTGGTGAGAGAGAAAATGGTAGATCTATAAATGAATCTAGATACCATTAAAATTCACCTCCAACAATTCACTGTCAACAATTCACATAAGAAAATTCACCTCCAACAATTGACCATCAACAATTCACATAAGAAAATTCACCACCATGACAAATTCACCTCACAAAAAATTCAGTACCATGAATTGTAGTGAATTTTCATGTAGTAATTGTTGGTGATGAATTTTCCTAGAACCAATACAAATATTATATTAATCTTTGATAGCCTTTACTATTTAATTTTAAATTTATTTAGTCTAAATTGGAAGATTCACTATATTTTTGTGTGATAATTATATTTTTCTAATATTCTTATTATTTTTAGTTTGGAATTTTTTGTTTCTTTTCTTTTTTACAAGGCTAAGGAGAATAGGATAGATCAAAATATGAATGAATTGAATAGATATAATAACTGGTGACTTATATTTTCTATTTGGTTAATTTTCAGAAAATCTAAATTTTTATACTTTCTTGAAATTTGAAAGCTTCTTTTTATATTTGAATAGTGGTAAATTTCCACGATGTGTATAGAAAATTACACTCTCATCTTTCAATTTCAAAATAAATTCATCTATAAAGGGATGAGGCTTTGCATTATCGATTCCAACTTTTTCTGCTAAATGTCTCAAATGTTCTTGATTTGAAGAGTTGAATTTCACACTTGTAGGTAGCCCAAGCAGTCTTGTGAAAACTACAAACAATAGATTATCTTATGTGCACTATTTATCTCTCAATTAGAAATCATTGTCACTATTTATCTATAGATTATATTCTAAAGAATCCTGATTTTTGACAACAAATGCTTACATTATCAATAATATTGCATCAACTGATGTCAAATGTACATGAATACCAACATTCTTTTGCATTTCTAGCCTAGATTTTTTTAGTTTTTCAACCATTAAAGGAATTGTTAGCTACCTTTCAATGAGACAAAATGTTGTAGGCCCCAATACATTTTACTCAACCCAATCTCATTCCTTTATAGACGAAATTATTTTGACACTAGAAGATGAGAGTGGAATTCTCTATACATATCCTAAAAAAATTTCTAGGTAATTGGTGGCTACCTTTGATAGCTGTTGTTTCTCTTTTTTATGTATGTATTTAGCTTATTTGAAGGTTTTTAAGAGGAATTAAACAAGATGGTATTATTATTCACATTTTCCATAAAACGAGCAAGGCTTATGCAATAGGACATTTAAACTATCAAAAAATATTTAGTGATGTTTCTATTGGGGGAGAAGTCCATTGTCATAGGACAACAAAAGGAAAGCCTGTAATTGAAAATGGGAAACAAAAAGGATACAAGAAGATCATGGTATTGTATGATCTACAACACTTGTCCTAATTGAGCTTATTCCATTTGAATCTATAATTTGTCATCAAATTTTACTTCTAAATTGAAAAGAAAAGAATAACTGCATTTTATACAAGGTGATAGGATGGCTACCTTATGTTAAATTTTATCAGCTTTCAATCTTGTCAAATTTTGATTAGTTCATTTTTTTTTATCTTGAATTCCCTTTTATGGATTGAGTAGAATGTATTGGGGCATACAAAATTTTGTCTCATTGAAAGGTAGCTAACAATTCTTCTAATGGTTGACCAACCAAAAATATCTAGGCTAGAAATGCAAAAGAGTCTTGGTATTCATGTATATTTGACATCAGCTAACACAAGATTATTCATAATGTAAGCATTCATTGTCAAAAATTGGGATTCTTTAAAATCCAATTTGTAAATAAACAGTCACAACACTTTGTACTTGAGAGATAAACAGTGTACATAATATAATCTGTTGTTTCAAGAAAAAGTTGGAATTGGTAATGCACAGCCTCATCCCTTGATAGATGAATTTATTTTGACACTAAAATATGAGAGAGGAATTTGCTATATAGATCTTGAAAATTTTATAGGTAATTTGTGGCTACCTTTGATAATTGTTGTTTCTCTATTTTATATATGTATTTGGCTTATCTGAAGGTTTTTGACAAGAATTAAACAAGATGGTAGTATTATTCATGTTTCGATAAAATGAGCAAGGATTATCCAACAAGACATGAGAAGTGTCAAAAAATCTCAAGTGACATTTCTATTGGAGGAGAGTTATGTTGGCATAGGACAAGAAAAAAAAAGCCTAAAAAAAGGATGCAAGAACATCATGGTTTTGTATAGAAGTATGTTGGAATAGGATAGGAAAAACAAAGCCTGTAATTGAAAATGGGAAATAAAAAGGATACAAGAAGATCATGGTTCTGTTTAGTATACCAAACCATGATCTTCTTGCATCCCTTTTGTTTGTTATTTTCAATTATAGGCTTTGTTTTGCATATCTTGTGCCAACATACTTCTCCTCCAATAGAAAGATCACTTAAGATTTTCAACACTTCCAATGTCCTATTGCATAAGGCTTGCTTGTTTTATGCAAAACATGAATAATACTACCATCTTGTTTAATTCTTGTAAAAAACCTTTAGATAAGCCAAATACATATATAAAATAGAAAAATGACATATATCAAAGGCAACCACCAATTACTTGGAAAATTTTCAGGATGTGTATAGCAAATTCCACTCTCATTTTTTAGAGTCAAAATAAAATTTTCTATAAAGGGATGAGGATTTGCGTTACCAATTCCAAATTTTTATGCTAAATGTCTCAAAATTTCTTACTTGGAGGTAGTCAAGGGTAGTCTTACAAAACCTACAAAGAATAGATTATCATATGTACATTGTTTATCTCTCGAGTACAAATCCTTGTGACTAATTATCTACATAATTGATTCTAAAGAATCCTAATTTTTGGCAACAAATGCTTACATTATCAATAATCTTGCATCAACTAATGTCAAATATACATGAATACCAACACTCTTTTGCATTTCTAGGCTAGATGTTTTTGGTTGCTCAACCATTAAAAGAATTGTTAGCTATGTTTCCATGAGACAAAATGTTGTATGCCTCAGTACATTCTACTCAACCTAGCCACATCCCTTTATAGGAAAATTGATTTTGATACTAAAAGATGAGAGTGGAATTTTCTATACACATCCTGAAAATTTTTCCAGGTAATTGGTGGCTACCTTTGATAATAGTCATTTCTTTGTTTTATATATGCATTTGGCTTATTTGAAGGTTATTGACATAAATTAAATATGATGGTAGTGTTACTCATGTTTTGGATAAAATGAGCAAGGATTATGCAACATGACATTAGAAGTTTCAAAAAATCTTAAGTGATGTTTCTATTGGAGGAGAAGTGAATTGGAATGGGATAGGTGAAACAAAGCCTGTAATTGAAAATCGGAAACAAAAAGGATGCAAGATCATGCTTTTGTATGCTTTGTAATACTTGTCCTAATTGAACTTATTCCATTTGAATCTACAACTCGTCATCAAATTTTACTTCTACATTGATAAGAAACGAATACCCCTGTTTTATATAAGGTGATAAGATGGCTACATTTTGTTAAATTTTATCGGCTTTCAATCTTGTCAATGAGAATTGTTTTTCTTGATTTTTTCTTATCTCAAATTCCCTTTTATGGGTTGAGTAGAATGTACTGGCACTTACAACATTTTGTGTCATTGAAAGGTGGATAACAATTCTTTTAATGGTTGGGCAAACAAAACCATCTAGGCTAGAAATGCAAAAGAATGTTGGTATTCATGTATATTTGACATCAACTAACACTGTATTATTGATAATGTAACCATCTATTATTAAAAATTGAGATTCTTTAGAATCCAATCTATACATAAATATTCACAATGCTTTCTACTTGAGAGCTAAATGGTGTACATAAGATAATTTTTTGTTTGTAGGTTTCGCAAGATTGGCCTGGACTACCTATAATTGTGAAATTTGACCCTTTAGATCAAGAACTTTTGAGACATTTATCAAAAAAAGTTGGAATTGGTAATCAAAGCCTCATCCCTTTATAGACGAATTTATTTTGACACTAGAAAATCAGAGAGGAACTTGCTATACACATCTTGAAAATTTTCTAGGTAAATGGTGGCTACCTTTGATAACTGTCGTTTCTCTGTTTTATATATGTATTTGGCTTATTTGAAGGTTTTTGATAGGAATTGAATAAGATGGTAGTAAATTTTTCAAGTTTTTGATAAAATGAGAAAGGCTTATGCAATAGGACATCAAAAGTGTCAAAAATATTAAATGATTTTTCTATCCAAGGAGAGGTACCTTGGCACAGGACAAGCAAAAAAAGGCCTATAATTGAAAATGGGAAAAACAAAGGATGCAAAAAGATCATGGTTTTGTATAGAAGTACAATGGCACATGATAGGAAAAATAAAGCCTATAACTAAAAATGGGAAACAAAAAGGATGCAAGAAGATCATGGTTTTGTATACTATATAGAACCATGATCTTCTTGCATCCTTTTTGTTTGCCATTTTCAATTATAGGCGTTGTTTTGCTTGTCCTATGCCAATGTACTTCTAGTCCATGAGAAACGTCAATTAAATTTTTTTAACATTTCGATGTCCTATTGCATAAGCCTTGCTCATTTTGTGGAAAACATGAATAATACTACCATCTTGTTTAATTCTTGTCAAAGACATTTAGATAATCCAAATACATATATAAAACAAAGAAATGACAAATATCAATGGTGGCCATGAATTACTTGGCAAATTTTCAGGATGCGTATAGAAAATTCCACTCTCATCTTTTAGTGTCAAAATAATTTTTTCTATAAAGGGATGAGGATTTGCATTACCAATTCCAACATTTTATGTTAAGTGTCTCAAAAGTTCTTGATTTTAAGGGTCAAATTTCACACCTGTAGGTAGCCCAAGCCAGTCTTGTGAAACCTAGAAATAATAGATTATGTTAAGTACATCATTTAGCTCTCAAGTAGAAAGTATTGTGACTATTTATCTACAGATTGGACTCTAAAGAATCCCAAATTTTGAAAAAAAATTCTTACACTATCAATAATCTTGTGTCAACTGATGTCAAATATACTTGAATACCAACATTCTTTTGCATTTCTAACCTAGACATTTTTGGTTGCTCAACCATTAAAAGAATTGTTAGCTACCTTTCAATGAGATAAAATGTTGCAAGCCCTAGTACATTGTACTCAACCATAAAAGGGAAAGTGAGATAAGCAAAATTCAAGAAACAAAATTCTCATTGAAGAGGGAGAAAAAGGCATACACACAAACAAAGATATTTTATATTGATCAAAATATTGTTTTACAGAGCTTTGGCTCTTTCTCACACACACTAGTACATCATTTGTTGCACATAGATTGTTAAAACATACATAGATTGAGCTTCAGCTCTTTCACCATTACAAACATCTATTACACAACTTATAACACCTTACAGTTCTACAGAGCTGGACTCCAAAAAGAGTGGTTACCAAAAAAAAATATTTCAATCAATATATAGAGAGTTCAACATATACGAAGGATAGAGGACTCAAAATAAAATAATATATTTCATATTACCCACAAAGCGTGTGAAAGCTATGATGAAATCATTTCAAAACTTTTCAATTCTTTACCAAAATCTTCCTTCAAAAACTTTACTTTAATATTGATATCATTTGTTTGCAGATATGGAGGCTGATATGGAGCATTTGAGGAGACAAGTCTAGCTAGAGAAATTAATGGAGTAGTTGGGATTAAACATCCAACACTCCCCCTTAATCTCAATTACGAATTCCAATTACCTTTTTTATCTTTTCCATTGATGCTTCAGCATCTACAATCTTCAAATTGAATAAATCGAACCTAGCAAATTCCAATTATTTTGTTGGGATACTCTAACCACAAACTCTGTCTTCTTATCACTAGTCCATCGTAGGTTTAGGAGTGAAACATTTGTTTTCCTCAACACCTCCTTTCAACCATGCAGTGATCTGAAACTCATAAAAAAACTTGCATGTCTTTTGATTTCTCCGCACATCTAACTCTTCTCTCCACGATCTGCCTAGACATATGTGACTTAAATCTTGACTGTCGATTCCTCTAGATGTGGCGCCTTCTAATCTTAAGCAGCTAACTTTTCCAAGTTTTTGTGATTCTTCTCAAAGGCTGACTTCAAGCCTTTTGATTTTGATGCTTCCTTTGACGGCTGCTTAAAATCAACTTAATAGCTACGACTTCTTTTCACTTGTTTTCTTTATTTCACTTTGATTTCCTTTGGCTTCAAAAACTGCAATGATCTCTATCTTTTTCATTGTGTTGTTTTTGCTTGGAGAAGGCGACATGGCAGCTGTGATGGTCTCTTCTAATCTACAGTTATCTCCTCCTTTGGCTTGCTTCAAAGGTAAATCATATACACTTTAACAGAAAAATATCCCACAACTTTCTGCTCTCTAGGGTCTTCGAGCTTTGATACCAGTTTGTAGGATTGAAGAGGGAGAAAAAGACATACACACAAACACAAATATTTTATATGATGAAAATACTATTTTACAGAGGTTCGGCTCTTTCTCACACACACCGGTACATCATCTGTTACACATAGCTTCTTAAACAATACGTAGATTGAGCTTCAGCTCTTTCACCATTACAAACATCTATTACACAATTTTTAACACCTTACAGCTCTGTAGAGCTGGACTCCTAAAAGAGTGCTTATCAAAACATACTTCAATCAATATATAAAGAGTTCAACATATACAAAGGACAGAGGACTCAAAGTAAAATAATATATTTCATATTACCCACAAATCATGTGAAAATTTGCAATGAAATCATTTTAAATCTTTCCAAATCTTTACCAAAATTTTCCTTCAAAAGGTTGACTTTAATACTGAGATTTGTCTATAGGTACGGAGGTTGATATGGAGCATTTGAGGAGACAGGTCCAGCTAGAGAAATTAATGAAGTAGTTGGGATTAAACTTCCAATACTGCAAAGGGTTCAAAAGCTGGGAAAACTAATTGAGTGGTGCACCAATACCGTCTTGGGTGATGCATTCGATCCCTCTTTCTGTTCTTGTCTAGAAATACATGGAGTCCAATTAAAAGAAAGAAAATGACAAAATTTTGAACTTCTCACTATAATTTCATAATCTTTGAGGTATGTCACTATTCTTTTTTTATTGTCATGATTTTAAACTTATCATTGTGAATGCTTTTATGATTTGATACAAAGGTCATCATTTCCATATGAACTCCTTGCTTCCTCTATGCTACTTTCAGATAACTATGCCCACCTACCTACTTCAACATATCTTCTCAACTACCTTGAGGCTACCATTTTCTTCATAATATCTATAGGTAATTTGTCATTGTCATTTATAGCTATTCTTGTGACCTTTCATGGAACTCTGCCCATTGTTGACTATCATATTGCAGTGACTATGCTATGCTCTTGCCATTATTTTACATGTTCACTTGTTTTTGTTGATGTGTTGACTATATTTTGAAGTATACCGTGTTTCCTTATTCATGACTAGTATTCTCATTTCACTCCTTCGATAGTGTTCACTCACTGGAGTATTAGCAAGCTTGCCATTTCTATAGATTGTATTTGCAATGGCTATCTCTAGCAGGTCTAGGAGGCTTCACTGTATATTTGACTCTTGTTATCCAAGAGACTGCCTTCTATGTCTTCTAAACCTTTATCTAAATTGTGATCATTTTTTTTATATCATATCTCTATTGTGATTGCCATACTTTCTCACTATCCCCTAGCTTATGTATGACCAAGCTAACATAGTTGATCATTGTCCATCAATATTGATGACAATAAGGTCCGTTGGTATGAATTTGGCAAGGGTTTCTTGCCTTCAACACTTCAATCAACCCTTTGGTTATTAAGATGAAAATACAAACTTGTACCTCTCTTCATAGTATACCTTGTCATTGTCTTTTAACAGCTTCATGATGTTGTTCTTGAAAAGTGCTTGAGGCTTCTCTGTCAATTTTAGATGTTTTAGCCATTCTGGTCTGACAACATTATTTTCTTCCCTGAATCAACATGTTAGGCATATTAGCTAAAATCATATATTTGTTCCTCCTAGGAACCTCAGGATAATTCATGGCATCTAAATGTGAATTAGTCACATTCTCTTCTTTGTCAATTTTGAAATTTGGTTCCCTCTCTGGGTACAAACCATCCTGAAAGCAACCTCATGCAGAATGAGTAGCTGAATCTAGAGGAAGCACAACTACTGCCAGACTATCTGTGCTTCCCATTTTGAATGCAATATTTACTATAACCCAGGCCAATGAGCGTACATCAGGTAAAATTTCTATTGAATGATAATTGTGTTCTTGTGCTTCTGGTAGCAGACCACATATATTTGGTGCGTTCATCTTCTCAAAAATTCTATTTCTTAAATAATACATTTCCAATGGCTCGAGATATTGTTAGTTCACCATTAACTCTGGGCACATCACCCTATTTCATAATAGAACCACAGTTTCAGTGCATGCTTTCTCTTCATCTCTATGTGGTCGGTGATCTTGAGTTAGTTCCTTTATACAAAACAGTGAATAGGAACTATTGGAATTCAAAACTGTGAAGGATTGCTATTAAAACAATCTTACTAAAAGAAAGTATAAAAGATGTATAATGGAATGATAAGATAATCTATAATAATTAGATACTAAATTAATTTATGAGTTGAGATTTACGATAAATAGAACATCAAATAAAATAAGATATTGGGATAGTACTACAAATTCGATCAATGTGGATGTTGATTATTATGTTGTTGTGAAGACAATTTAAAAATGGAACATTAAATTAGATTTAAGCTCAAAAAATCATGATATCTAGATCTTGAGTTGCATGAGCTCTCATATTAGATTGCACCCATGATATGATTTGGCTATTTATGTTTCTTCTAGGTGACATGATTTCATTCAACATAGAAGAAACCAATTTCCTTTATGATACTCAAACCCTTAACATGATTTAGCAAGTTGAAAAGAGATAAATAAATAATGTTGGATCTTGAGTATTTTTTATACATATTAAGACTAATGATGTGTGTAGTCAAATATGCGAATGCAAGATGCTACTAATAGATGATTCTAAGGTTTTCTTAGAATGATATCCTTAAATACACAATCTTAGACATGTGATTTGAATTTTTTTGTTGACTATTGTTGGGTAATAGTTATATCTTGGGATTGTTTGCTTTGGAATTTAAAATACTAAAACACCTCATGATTTAGTCTAGAGGACATGATTGTATATATGATCTAATGTAGGGTCCTAGAACAAGTCCTAGGAGGTAAATCAATGTTGATATAGAGTGGAAGATTAAACATAATACAAGGTAAAAGTCAAAATTGAAATTATTAAATGTTAAAAAATCCAAACTATATATTAAAAGAATACATTAATGATTTTCATAAAAAATATTATAAAAATATAAAGATGAAAGTGTGAAATGAATATTTATTTATTGTATGACTAATGAGAGGCACCCGGAAAAATGCACAATCAACATCACCGAAAAGGAGGCATCCTGAATTTAAAAGTGGATCCAATTAAATACAAAGCGGGGAAGGCAACGCAGGTAACAAGAAGCCACGCCAGGAAGTTCCTGCATAGCCAAATGTAGAGGAAAGAAGTGCTTACATTGCCTGAGTGAGGCAATTATTATTTTTTCAAAATAAACATTTAATGAGGGAATCGAACCTCTTCAAGATCAGATTTAAATAAGGAGAAAAATATTTTAGATGATTGAATATTGTATTGGCAGCCAAAATAAAAGATTAGCAAGGAGAAAGTAGTATGAAGATAGAGATGCTAATAGAGATATCCAGTTTTTGTGCATTTTATATCATATGGTATCAGAGCTGCGTTCTATATTGGAAATATAATCTCAACTACTTCTATTTTCCCTATCCTCTCGATGTCAGTCTCCGTATCAGCATTGTATCATAGTCAATCTCAACATTAAAGACAAATATTGAGGATAGATTTTGGCAAAGATTTGATTTGATTACTTATTTACTCATGCCAACTTTTACACATTTTCTGGGTGTTTCAAAAGATATTATATTCAGTCCTTTGTCCTTCAGTCATGCTTAATTCTCTATATATTGCATGAGTCTTATTTTGTATGCACTCCCAAATGGAGTCCAACTCGCCAGAACTATAAGGATAGAGGATGGTAGTTACATGTTGATGTCTGAAAGAGCAGAAGCTCGAGTTATGTCATGAGAATGTTTAATGAGCAGCAGCTCAGAAGATTTATAAACAGATCTATGTAATGTTTTTATTTAATCAATATATAGTTTTATGTCTGTGTTTTCTATTTTTCTCCTACCATTGCATTCCTACAACAGGTATCAAAGCCTAGGTTAGAGATAGAATAAGAGATCCCTGCCTGTTCAAATTGAAGTAGTCCGCCTAGCTGAAGTCAGTTCCAGTTAACTAATGCAAAGTGCAGGAGTTTCTTGAATTGCTGCTGAAATAGTTGTTTAAAGTTATTTGAAGATTGCATCTCACCCAAAGGATCATAGGGAAATAAAGAGTGATCACTGTTGTTAAAGTGTGGTGTATATAGCTACTCAGCAGTCAAATTTAGAACATGGTATTACTCATAAAGAGGGTGACTCGCTAGAAGTTCTATGCAGTTAATAATCACTGAAGATGTTGTCAAAGGAGGGGCTGCCATTTAAGCTATGATCAGAGAAATAAAGAAGTCTGTCTTAGTGTTTAAGAAAGAGTTAGCCATTGCTTGAAGGAATGAGATCTGCCAGAGATCGTTGGAGCTGATGAGAAATTGTATGAGGCTGAGCAAGGTAATCGCTGTGTTATGAAGATTGATTTGCAAATTATAAGCTGCTTATTGTTAGAATAAACAAAGGTGTTGCTAGTCAGCCACCGCCAACAAAGTCTTTGCTATTCAACTTTGTTGTGCAGCCAAAGTAGCCGATGCAGAGTTTAAAAGAATTCATAGTTTTTATGAGTCATTGTATGCATGAGGCGATACCCAGAATTTAAGGATGTTGTTCGAAGGTTTAAAGCAAAATAAAAAGCAATCAAAAGTTAGCTGCCAGTCAAGATCACTATTTGAAGGAGGTCTATATTATGGCTGAAGCCATATCACATCATTTGTGAAGTCCCCTAGAAGGAAAGAGATCGGAGAAATGAGAGACAAAACCATCTAGAGGAAGATCGGATAGTACAACCATAACTATTGCAGAGGAAAAGGAGATAGTGGCCAAGAGAAGACAAGTAAAAGCAAGAGAAGGAAGTCATGAGTTTGAAGATAAGGAACAGAGTTAGCTCTTGCTAAACTATGAGAATAAGGAGAAATGCCTGCAATAAGAAAGGAGAAAAAAAAAGGTGGTGAAAACGTCTTAAGACTTGGCTGTAGCCTTTGGTCAAAGACAAAAGGTGGGTCGTTGCTTGTTAGTTTGTTGGTTTAAGCTAATAGTCGCTCGTTGGAGGACGCTCTGCTGATTAGAAGGGTCGATGTTCTGGTTTGTTCATAGATTTTGTTGCAAGACAAAGAATGCCAGTCAAAGGTTATGTGCAGCTCAAAGGTGGGTGCAGATCAATGGTAAAAAAAAATCTTTGGATAGTTTTTATTTTGAAAATTATTGAATGTTATAAAACAGTTGCAAAGAGGAGAATATTTTTTTGTCTTTTGAAATGGAAGAGAAATTGAAGTTTTTCCAATAAGAGAAATTGTAAGAAGATAGATCATCGTCTAGAGGGAGGCTACTGTATGGATGAAATAATAGTTTTGTCAAGAAAGGCGGAGACTGCAAGGAAAAATAAATAAGAGCTATTAAAGGAGATGAGAAGATCAAAGGAGGATAACATTATGTATTTGTGTGAATAAGGCTAATAGAGCAGATTGTAGTTAGGATCCCCAAGGACTAGTAGTATAGCTCAAAGGGAGGTGTCAAGGAGAGCAAGTGTATCACCCCTAAACCTACAATGGATTGGTGAAACGAAGGTAAGAGCTCGTGGTTAGAGAAGCATAAATGAAAAGAATTCGTAGTTAAGATTAAGGGAGAGTGCTAGAAATATAATCTCAAATACTCCTTTTTGCCCTGTCCTCTCCATGTTAGTCTCCATATCAGCATTGGATCACAATCAATCTCAACATTAAAGACAAATATTGAGGATAGATTTTGGCAGATATTTGATTTGATTACATATTTATTCATGCTAGCTTTCACACGTTTTTTGGGCGTTTCAAAATATATTATATTCAGTCCTTTTTCCTTCAATGATCCATAATTCTCTATATATTTTATGAGTTTTATTTTGTATACACTCCCAAATGGAGTCCAGCTACGCAAAACCGTAAGGATAAATAATGGTAGTGACATGTTGATATCTGAAAGACTAGGAGCCCCAACAATGTCATGAGAATGTAGTGGTAGTTGTTTGAATGAGTAGTAGCTCATAATATTTAGAAAAAGATCTATGTAATATTTTTATTTAATCAATATATAGTATTATATTTGTTCTTTTTTATTTTCTCCTACCATTGCATTCCTACATTGTAGAAGAGGTGGATTATCTAAAAATCATGGTGTGGTGATCATATTGTGAGGTATAGAACAACATGTTGTAAAGTGAATGGAAGATTGTTACAGATGTTTTGAGGCCAGTCTAAAGCATGAAGGAATTCATGTAGAAAATACTTGCACGTAGGAGCTGCTAGAACAATCATATTTGTCTCTAATGATAGAGCTCTGAGATCATTGTCTTTGTTGTTGTTGAAAAAGCATGAGGGTCGAGGAGATAACTTGGAGGGTGGTTCCAATAACTATGGTCTATGGTTGAGGAGTTCATGGGAGGATGAACTCGGGTATTCATCTTGGAGCTTCACCTTTCTAAGGATTATGAGGAAACTTAGAGGAGTTCCACCTAATTCAAGATTTGTTTCTTCAAAAGGAAAATCTTCTCAAGAATGTATACATAGTTTGTAATCAGTAAGTTTTGTTATGTTAGCCTTGTAGACACTGAAATCTGGTTTAAGCCCGCAACTTCAATTTTCTTATTAATTCGTATTCTTCATGGTCATGATTAAATAATTTTATTTATTTAATTATTCTCTATAGTCTTCATTTCTTCTATTAATTAAATAATCTTAATTATTTAATTAATTCACACTTCTTTATTCTATCTGATTAATTACATAAACGCTTTTTATTTAATTATGTTACTAATTAGCCTTCTCCTTCTTGTCAAATTAAATAAATTCCTATTTAATTTACCTTTATCATATTTCAACTATAATTAAATAAATTCTTTTATTTATTTAATTTTTCATTTAAACCCCTTCATCATTTAATTAAATAAATTGTGTTTATTTAATTATTCTTCAAATATCGAGTATTGAATTAAATGAATTATTTAATTCATAAATTCTATTTTAACGCATTCCTCTATATTTAGATAATTGTGTGAGTTATCTAAGTATTCAATTTTACTCGACTCAAAGATCTATTCAAATCACTCAGTTACCTCTTGATTTAATGTCTGAGTGGCATTCTCGAGAAATCTCTTCGTCAAATCATTGAATCATCCAGTGCTAACTCATTTGCATGTACATGCGAATTAATTAAATATTCCTATTTAATTAATTAAACCTTGTGCATCCATTCAAACAAGAGTTGCTTTAATCCATCTTCATCTTTGTCATGCAAAGATAATTATTTTGTCTTCGAATACCAAACTGGAAGATTAAATCATTTATTTAATCTTTAATTCTATTTCTAATTTGTATCACTCATGTCACTATTAACAATTATTAGAATGCATGACTAATTAGTCGATCTCAACTCTCTGTTGATCTTTCAATCCTAGTTTTTCATTCGAATAATCAATTTTCTATATATTGATCTATTCTTCATCATTCCAATCTCTCTTGAAATATTATGAATTTTTGGAGCACCTATCTTGAATCTTCAATGTTTTGCTAAATCATTATCATAGGCTATACTTGCACGAACTTTGAAAATCTGAGGGAAATTATACTACAATGGCAAAATGGAGAAGGGAAATCAAGATGATACATGGAAATATGTACAAATTTGGTGAGATTGTTCAAGTTTTATTTACGTTTTTTACTTTCCTTTGTTCTTTGTTGCTTACCATTAGATTACATTAGATCTTAGATTGCATTGAATGTTTTCTCTTTAATCTTGTCTTGTGCATTTTCTAGATGTTAAATTTGGTGAACCCAACGTGAAGATACCATCTTCGCGTATCCTAAGACTTTTATTTTTATTTTGCAAGTTTTTCGTACATAATGATGCATCTGTTTGACAAAACACTACAATTGAAATCCAGAGATGCATCATTTTGACAAAACACCACAATTGAAATCCAAAGACACATCTGTGGGATGAAGTGACACAATTGACTTTCTGAACCACATGTGACATAAAAAATGACTCATCTGTTAAAATCTAATGCATTTGTCAATTCCTAAACCACAATTGACTGTGAAATACTGAGAACACAATTGCAGAGAACATCGACGCATCTGACTAATAAGACAATGACGCAATTGATTGGTATGTTCATTTTGTTTTTATTTTCAAAAATCTAAAATTTTCAATTGATTTGTGTGTTACTAATATCCAATTTTCAGCATGTGGACTCTTTTTTTTGGAGTTAACAAGTTTCTGCAGGATAATTGATGAAGATAATACTGAAAACTACTAATGAATCTTTCTACATAACACATGTCGAATACCTTAGTTAAATTTTTGAAATAGATTGTTTGGTAGTGTAGAAAATCTTTCATTTGGATTAAAATTAACAAGTGTCTACTGTGTTTGGTGCGAAAGCACAACTATTCAAATTACCCTCACGATTTGGTACATCGAAGTATCCTCTCCCCTTATGCATCCATGTGAACCTGGGTGTAAGAGAAATGGTTACCAACTCTAGAACTTGGGCCTGTTCTGGTGGGAAAAAGTACTCACCCTAGGATGACTCAGATCAGTAGCACCCTGAACCCGAGGGACTTCCAGCTGGTATATAAAAGTGGATTCTTGGGGAAAGCCCAATAATCACGCATATGGTTCCGATGAGATGGATTCGAAAGGGGATTCTCACTACATGGATCATGCCCTACGAATGGAATGCCCGTATTAAACACCTTTTGTTTTAGAGACCAACCATTTTTGGTTGTTGCTTAGTATAGTGTAGGGTACAGTATCATGCCCAAAGACACTCAACATTGATCCCCTTGAGTAGAGATAGTAGTTCTTGGGAGGTCATTGCCAAAGAATCAAAAATTGGTGTGCTCGAATGATGTTAATGAGCCGTGGAGGGGAGCTAATGCCACCAAATTTCTAAGCTATCTGCTCGAGAGAAGGAAAGGTGTTTATCACCAATATGGGGTATTTTGGTAGGCTATACCAAGTATACAAACCCTTGGCCTATTGGCCTATTAGGATGTGCTTGTCTTTTGTCAAATTATACGTTCTTTGAGTCCAAAATCAAACTGAAAATACTTTATCTTATGATTGTCCTTGTTTGCTAGAATTTCATCATAGAAAACAGAGTCAGTTTTAAATCTCAAATCATTGAAAATACACAGAGTCACAACTATTCACCAGAAAGTCGTAATTGATTTTTAGAGTCACTTTTGTTTAGCTTTGAGTCGTATCTATCAGTATTAGTTGCATCTATCTAGTGTAGAGTCGCATCTATCATATTAGCTCACAATTGATTTATGAAAAACCACATGCATTATATTCTATGTCACAATTGTCATTACGAGTCGCATCTATTTGAAAGTTAACCACACCTATCAGAGTCAGACATTGAACTTTATCAGAGAAGATTCAATTGATCATCAAAAACCCACAACTGCAAAAATTAACTGCAACTGTTAAATTGAACCGCATATGTGAAATCCTATGACACATTTTACTAATTATCAGAAAGTTAGAATACACGATCATTGTCTAGTCAACACGGTTATACCTGTTTCAGTTGTCTTTCCACAAGCAGTCCTTGAATAGAAACCTAAAACAATTTGCTCAATTTTGCATCCTTTAGTATCATTTAGGCATAACTATACTTGGCTTAGGTCCAAGTTTTTGTTTCATCTTGGAGTACATATTACCTTGAGATTAAACTTCTAGGAGGGTCACTTTTACAAACTTTACAATAGGTCCACTTTCTGCACTTTAGAAAAATCTTAGTGTTAATGAAATCTGTCATTAAACCTAGTCCTATCATCTTATCCTTTTTCCTATAGAGAGTCCCCCTAGCTCACCAGTCTTGTTAGGATACTTGACTTATCTTTGATCATTATATTACAATGGCTCCTTGACATAACTAAATTGACACCATGGTTAGACTTTAGGTAATTGGTACCCTTATCCTAGTTTTATAGAATTGATTACCTTAGAAGCTTAGTTATACTTTGCATTTTTAGATATTGTCATTCTAGACTAGTTTCATTTTAGAACATTCCTTATTTTGGATACAGAAAATCCCAAAAACATAGACTAGAGTCATACTGTCCATAGATGTAGTTTTGCATTTCCCGCATATTGAGCTTATCTTACATGGTTGAAACTAGGTCTAAGAGAAGAGAGAAAATATTTCAGACCCAAATGAATTCATCAACCCATTTTCTTCAAGACCTCACAAGAATTTACTGGAAAAATTCACCACTAGAAACACTCAAGGGCACATTGCAGTAGAGGACATAGAGGCCGCTGCCCAGGACCTTGAATTTTCCTCTTTTGTAGATGACTACCTAGCAAACAATCATCAATGATACTTAGCCAAATTGCTAGCTGAAGGAACTACCTTACCTGTAGGATTTGATATTAGCACCTTGCAAACTCAACCTACACAAGGAACAAACACAATGACTGCTAGTACTACTATACCTCAGATAAGCACAACTATGCCATCTGGCACACCTACACATAGTACAATAGTCCATACTTCCCCATTTGGTATGTCTGGCATGACGACAGGATTTAATTTCACTACAGGGGCATCATCATCCACTCATTTTGATCCTCTTGTTGGGAGTAAAAGACCTAAAACGTCAGCCTCTACACCTTATGTTAGTGTCACAAGTTCATAGTTAACATCCATACCTAATGCTAGTATCACGAGCACCATACCACAGTCAATGGCCATACCTAGCACTCAAGTCACTAGTACTATCCCACAGAATACACAAAAAGGAGGCATTCCCTCCTTCCAATATGGCAATCAGAATCCATTCTCCTAGACTAGCAATCAGAATCCATTCACCTAGATTCTAAATCAGAATCCATTCTCCCCTGAGATTGGCAATCAAAATCCATTCACATAGATTCTGAATCATAATCCATTCTCCCAAACTAGTAATCAGAATCCATTCACGCAGATTCTGAATTAGAATCCATTCTCCCAGACTGGCAATCAGAATCCATTCACGTAGATTCTGAATCAAAATCCTTTCTCCCAAATTGGTAGTCAGAATCAATTCACACAAATCCCAAGTCAAAACCATTTTATGTAGATTCTAACCCAAAACACATTTACCAACATTCTGAATCCAAACCCCCCTCAAATATCAACGTTCAATCGAAGCCCATCATGAGACTTTGGATTTTAGAATACATACACGGATCCGCATAATCCACCTAGCACATCCTTGACCCAGGTTGACGTCTTACAAACATAGATGCATGCACTACAAACACAAATGGATAACATGTCAGTGTCAACTAAGAAATCCTTTTCAATAAAGGACATATGTCCATTTCCCTTTGATAGATCATTGTATATGACCCCTTTTCCTCATGGATATGTCATACTGAATCTCCCTAAGTATAATGGAAAACATAATCCAATAGAACATATAAGGGAATTTTTTACCATATGCATAGATGATGCCTATGACCCCACATATCTTATGATACTATTTTTGAGAAGTCTTGTAGGAATTGCACTAGAGTTGTTTTCAGGTCTAGACTCTAGCATTAGATCTTGGGGTGAACTGGTTGAGAATTTGTTGAGCAATTCTCCTTCAACATAGACCACGAGATAAATATAGCAACCTTGTGTCACACAGCACAAGATGAAGGTGAAACATTTATCACTTTATTCCAGAGGTGGACTATAGCTAGCTGGTGTCTTATTGAAATACTTGAAAAAAAAAAGTCACAATGTTCTAGGAAAACCTTCATGCAAAATTAAGGAGTAAGTTAAGGGTACATTGTTGTACATATTTTTCGGAACTAGTGGAAAAATGGGTTATAATAGAAAGGGATCTCATTGAAAAAGGAAAACTTAAGACATCAACATCCAATAGAAATCTGATCGTGCAAAACATCCCCACTGACAGAAACAAATTTTGGTCTCACAACAAAAATTTCACCAATGATGGGGTAGTTGATGCTAAAATGCTACAACTGGGACCACTCATCACATTACGAGGACCTAACACTTCTTCCAATACCCTTATTGTTGTCAATCAACCTCCTAACACGGTTCAAAATACTCAACATCCACAATAAAAAAGGAGGTTTCAAAAATGTGAGTTCACTCCCTTAGGGGAATCCATTGAGTCTATATTCAAACAACTATTACAACATAATCTCATACAGCCTCAAGAGCCACAACAATACGACCCAGGACAATTTAAACTAGCTTGGTGGGATGACAATGCCTTTTGTGATTATCATAGAACTCAGGGACATAACCTACAAAAAAATTTCCAACTAAAGAATATCATGCAAGATCTTGTCGACAGGAGGATAATTGAAGTTAGTGGATAGAAACAAAAGTCATCAAACACTGATCATCAAGTCTTTTCAGATCCACTACATGACCATGGGAAAGGAAGTGTCCCCAGTTTGAGTACTAAGACCAATATGTCAGCCAATTATTGGAGTAACATTATGTCCTCTTCTTCATAGATTGTCAAGCTACCCATCATTGACTAATTTGTCTCTACATACTTGTCACAACCTTTTCCTTTTTTAATCTTCATGTTGTAGAAAAGGGTAGAATCATGAGAAAAGGAATGAATCAATAGTATCAACCACCAAATACATAAATCTCAACCACCAATAGATTCATGCCTTTTCCAATAATTCTATCCACTACATCATGAAGATTAAAAAGGAAGAGGTTGTGATGTAGGTATGTAGAGACATAGGAAAACAAGCAACAAAGAATAGTGCTATGTCTGACAACAAGCTTTCACTAATTCAATAGTACTTTGTAATATGATAAGTCTCATACACTGTTTTAGCATGATGAAGGATATTGAAACCTCTTTTACTCACTATATATCAATGGCCCCAACTTTTTTAAGTGATATACTAAATTTTGGATATATTTGTTCTGCTAATTCGTTCCAAGTAAAATATTAAACTTTTCAGTTTTATACATGCTATTATTTCTTTATAGGGAAAAAATTTATATAACTATTCATTTTATAATGGTGAACCAAACCAACCAACACAATTTGTGCAAAATATCAAATCATGTGTTGTTAGACCCTATATATGGGAAAGCCCCAAATTATATATTTGACTGTATTTTTAAAATAATTGAAAATAAAAAAATCATTTTATTATTTTTTTCTATTAATTAATAAATATGGTCAAAGGTGCATGGGATTAGGCCTTATCAATGGGAAACATCTATCCAGCCCCAAATTGCATATTTGACGGTATTTTTTAATTAATTGAAATTAAATAATCCATTTTATTATGCTTTTCAATTAATTAATAAGTATGGTTAAAGGTGCATGGTCAAGGTTGGTATTGTATAGAAAATAGCATGTGAGTGAGAGGGCTACTATTTTTTTGTGATAATTTTTTCCTATAATATGGTTTGGAAAAAAATAGTATTGAAAGAACACTTAATGTATTAGGTGTTTTATTTGTAAAATATTGTATTTATATATTATTCTAATTTATGTTCTAAATATGGGTTCATATGGAAAATGTATTTTCATTTAGAAGGAGGGTATGTGTAGGATCATCTTGGAAAAAATAGGCCCTTAAGTGGCAAAAAAATTAGAAAAATCAGAGTTAGGCAACTTGACGTAAAAATTTGAATAACTTATCTATATTAGTTCAAAAATGTGTAAGAATAGAATCTATAGAAAATTAAATGTAGTTTCTAAACTACTAGGTATGTTTAAAAAAAAAATCTATTTGGTGAAAATTTGAAATTTTATTGTAGTGGTACTTAAATTTCAGGGAAAAAATAAGTAGTTGTCTATCTAACCACCCTAACCATAATAAAATGATAATACTTTTTTATAAGATTTAAGATATAAGTAGAGGACTCATGCCTCGATTCGATGCATATTTTTTTGAATTTTTTTTCCAAGTGAATAATTAATTATGAATTTTTTACTACAACTTTTTTAAAAATATAAAAACTCATATGTCTAACCACCTTAACTTGGTCAAAAATTCATGAAATTCATTTTTTCTTTTTTTAATCCTATAGTATGTGACACATGTTTTGGATTCAAAAAATGTGATACCCTTTGAAAACTATAGATGTTTTTCAATCAGGCTATTAATTAGGACTTTAGTCATAATTTGAATAAAAAATGAATAATAATTAATTATTAAATTCAAAGTAAAACATAATTTATATCAGTGGAAATATGAGAATATCCTTTAAATACCCTTTTCATTTGATCAATTTTGGGTAAAAAAATAGTCGTCAGCCATATACCCATTATATTGCCACTTTTTGGCCCATCATGATCCTGCACATACCGAGGAAATTAAAGATTCTTTTAATGGCACAATATATGAATTAGATATTTTTTTTATGATTTGTGCAAGAGCATCTTAATAATTTAAAAATTAAAAGAGTATCTTTGACCTTGTAATATGTATAAGAGAATCCATGACATGTAAGAGTACATAAGAAGAGCTTACAAAATGGATTTCAAAGGATATCTAAGATTTTTTTGACTAATTTATTATCCATAAGAATGGTGTGTAAGAGCATCTTGTAATAGGATTGAATTGTTCAAAATGTAATTCTATGTTTGATGGATGGAAATTATGACATAAAAATTTACATTGCTCATTCATCATGAGGGTCCATTAGAATTGCAAAGATTAATTTGAGACACAAAATGGGCTCCATGTTTTGGCTCATGGTTTTCAAAAATATTGTTACTTTCTTATTTTAAATTCATTTGTATATAAGATGGTTAGGATGGGGAAATCATACACCTATAGATTTGTTGGTATTATAGTATCTAATTTTCTCTGAACATAAGTTGAAGGGTCTTATTGAAGGGACTATTAGTTTAATACAATATTTGTTATTTTGGTGCTTAGAATAATATATTAGCTAAAGGAGAAAACTAACCAAGTTCTTAATGGTTTTTCATTTTTAAGATTCTAAAATGTGAATATTAGTGATTGCAAATAACTAAAAAATGGAAACTAAATATTTTGGTTAGGGAAATTTATAATTTTTTTATAAAAGAAATATAAAAATGAGTACACTTAATCAAAAATTGGGTGGGAAAAATTAAAATCCTTACAAATATTTTTGTATTTATTGTGAAAGGCACCACCAATATAATTCAAAAAATCTAAAGCAAAATGAAAAGTAAATTATTTCTATGTGTAATGGTGGGAGGACAAGTTCTAAATATGTGGTTAAGGCTGCCATATTGTTCTGGGTTAACTGTAATAGATATCTATGGAATGTTTCTCTTATTTTTTTTAAGTTTCCTCCATAATTCATTTGGAATGGTCAATAGAAACCATATTACTTCTAGGATTTTTGGGAGACCTTGAACATGTAAAGATCGGTTTCCAAATAGTAGTATATGAAGAAGATAAAAATATTCTTTTTTAACTTCAGGGTAGAATAATTTTTATTTACCACTTTTTTTAGACAAAATATAGTTGAACATTGTATTTAGAGACTTATTATTCTTTAAGCATATGTTCGTATCATTCATTATTTAGAGGGAAAATTTATTTTCCCCAATTCATGTAGGAGTTGCTTACTATGGGGAGATAGTAAATCCATTCCATTTGTATTTTAGATCAAATTTTATTTCCTATTTAGTGGGATATTCATGGATATTTTCCTCATCATAGAGTATGATCGGTAAATAAATAGAGTATTCTAATTTGTCTTATTTACATACCATCTTGTTGGGAAAATGTATCTCAACCTTTTAATTATATAAGATTTATTATTGATAGGATGTGTTGATTTCCCAAATCGACAAATCCAATAAGTCCTAAAGAATAGCCACTTTATAATTCTCAAACTCAAAGGTGGATTTGGTCAACAAACAAGACTAAGTCAAAGACTAAAATATCCTACACTTCTAGGTCTACAGGTCCAAGGTGTGTCTCCCTTCACAATGCCTAGAGACTTATTTCAATTATGCATAGACATTGCATTTTATAAGAGATAATTCCCAATTAAAGTATACCAAGGAAAGTCTTGAAAACTTCAAATATAGGTATATTTTTTGGTATCTCAACACTCACTCAACAATTGGGAAGTAGAATCCTACACCAAACCTAAACCTAATAGCATAAACTAAAATGATTTTGAATTAATGAGTTACTTCTAAAAATGCATTTAGCTGACTGGAAAATTAGTGCCTAATTCTGGGCCATAAGTCAAATATAGAATCATAAAGAAAATCCCATTAGCAAATAAAATTCAACTAGTGGATTCAAAAATTATAATGCCTTGTAGTAACAAATCCACACTTGTTGTCATCAAAATTCTTCTTACAGACCCACCTTGCACACTTGAAATCATGATTCTCTACTCAAAGTAATTTAGAAATAGATGAAGCCATAAAATCTATACGTGAAAGACACAAGGCAGCTTCATCCTCTTTTGATTAGCAATAAGAAATTGAAAAAAACTTCTTTCTTCTCTCCTTCTTTTACCCCTACAGTTAAAATTATCTACTTGAGAAAAAACCACTTCTCTCCAATTTTATGCACTTATGCCTTTGTATTTTTCTTGTATTCACTTGATTTTGCAATAGAAAATTACCCCTCCTTGTGAAAAACCTTCACCTTCATTTACCTAGGCTACAAATGCTATGTTCCTCTATAAAATCCTTTTACCTCAGCTCGTTTTTGCTTGGTTGCACTTTCCCATTTCACCTCCAACAATTAAAATACTGTAACATTTAGAATGAAGAAATTTAATCCCTTTTCACATTTCATTGTGCCTATAATATTTTAAATATCCCATTTAAAATATTTTCCCTTCAACACTTTCCTTGGGTAAAAATTCACCCACTTCCTTTATAATTGCTCATTTCATTAAAAAAAAAATTACATTTTAAATGGTGCAAGCCTTTAATATTTTGCAAATAAAAAATATTTTATCCATTCCCATCCTCACTATTTTGCATTTAGTGGCCCCACAGGAAATCTTTGATTTGAGTTTTTTATTAGCAAATGTCTTTAATAAATGTTTCATCGGGTAACTTTAAAAAAATTATTTAGGCCCACATTTTACCTACCCCTCATATCCAATAACTCCTCTCCTAATGTCATCTTCAATCCCATGGGGTCAGCAAGATGGGGTCAAGTTTTGGCCACATCCTCTATTTTTTTCTTGCATTGATCTTTTTCTTGCCCTAAATCCTTTGCAACTCCTCCTCTATAATGGCAACACCAAAAAATTCTTCCCAACAATCAATGGGCACTCATAGTCGCACCACTGCTCTTCCTTAAACCTAGAATTGAGACAAAAATTCTTCCCATCACAGCTTCATGAAAAACTTTTTAAGGCCTGGAAAAGTGTAACTAGTGGTTTGAGGGCACCCTAGTAATGCTCTTCTACAATCTTTCTACCGTTCAATTTGTAATGTGTTCAACCCAAGAAAGAATTTCCCCAAACAACTTTGCTACATTTTCACTACAAGCACATAATTCCTTATGCACTAGATTGAGCACATTGTGCTAGGTTTATTTAGACACCAACATCTAAAAAAAGGTGTCTCCTGAAGTTGCTCCTTATGCATTTGTTAAAACTTCATTTGCAATGTCAAATTGGTCCTATTCAATTGGTGTTGTGGCTGGTTCTTTGAAATCCTCTTCTCATTTGAAAAACCACAAAGTAATTGAAATTTTCTAGTGAAAGTCAACATGATAATTCTTTGCAACAATGTCACATTATGCAGTTTTGATTGTTCCCACTGCTCTACATTGACACACTACATGGCCCCACATCCCTCTCAAGATGTATTTCTTTGTTCCTTGAAGCCTTCCTCTTGATGCACAAAGCTAGGAAATAATCCCAATTTTCATGTGTAATTGTCAATAGAGAGTTCTTTGCATCTGATTTACATATGCGGTTTGAATTGCATCCACTTTAAAATGTTTTCCCCATTGAATCAAAATAATGCAGCCACTTTACCAAGAAAATTAGATAATGTTATCCTCAATAAAAGAGTTTCCTTTTTAGTACCATATAGCTTTTCAAATAATAGAGAAAAATTAAGTAATGTTGTGACTTTATCCCATGGGTCCATTTCTCATGGTTACCATGAACAATAGGCTAAAGGAGTTCACTTTTACAAACATCCTTGTCTCCCTCATTTTTCTCATAAATTTCATAACTAAACTTCATTTGAAATGCTTCAAGATAAGGTTTGAAAAATTCACAATAAAACCCAATGCCAAAGCTTTATGATCATCCTTACCATGGACATCATAGTCAATATTGTCCTCCTTTGTATCAATATGAACATCAACATTTCATCACCTAAGGGATTCACACATTGGTCTGAATTTTGACAAGTACCAACACATTTTCTATTATTAAGTAAATTAGTATTCTCCTCATTCAAAGTGAGTATTTTGATATTTGCTTCATGCAAACAACCACCTATAGCTTGGAATATAAGTATCATTATTTGAATCATATGCTGAGATACCAAACCTAACCCCCATGCATTATTGTGGCTCTTTAATGATAACATCACTTATTGTGTCTCCATTACCAACATTGGAACACATACAACTTGATAACTATGTAAAACATGCCGGGTCCCAATGCGGCCTTGGCTAAAAAAAAATCATTTTCAAACAAGTTTTGTCCTGAATTGATCTGAGGCTACCTCTGAATGCATTTGAGGTGAATAAATGAACCGGGTTGTTAATAAAATCTACTTTTTAGAATATTTGCACAATAGTCGAAACAGGACCAGTAGCCTCTAGAATCACCCTAGAAAACTAGTCAAATGACCTCCTGAAGTCATGAAAATTCATAGAAATGTAGAAATTTGACCCAAGAACTTAGTGTAACAAATTAATTGATAAAACATATAACAAGGAGTAAGATATTTATTGTCGAAGTAGCTCACTAAGAATTTTTTGCAAATGCACTTGTGAAAAACCAATTAGGGCTCACCAAGTCAGCTCCTCAAAAAATATCAAATCGCCTCTTGGGAAGCTACCACTAGAAAAATTTGATCATTTAGGTCCATTGATTATCTGTGTAAGAGGGTTTTCCGTCAATCATCATTCTTCATGAGATATTAGGATCAAAGTTGACCACCTTGAAACATTTTTGGAAATGCATCTATGTAAAATAAGAACAAACTGCATTTGCTTTTGATTTCAAAAAAATATCAAATCTGATCATGTGGCTCTAAAACCAAAATAGGGAGCATATGAATGTGGGTAGAAGGCATGGAAACAATCCATTTGTCATGAAAATCATCTAGCTATGAAATATCATCTTGAATAGGAGGCCACTTCAAGGGACAGATAGTTTGCAAACAACAGAACAGTCCTAGAACCCTCCAACTTTTTTTTTCAAAACCCTATCAAAACTTATCATGAGAAGCTGAAAATGGAAAATGCATGTTCACATATGTCAACTAAATATGCTCACCAAGGGGTTTGGCATGAAATTCAACTAGCTCTGAATTATGACCCTCACAAGTAGATCACTTGCCCATAGATTTTTCAAGTGCACTTTTGAGTCTACAAATCAAATTTTCCATTATGGGCACTTCAAATTTGAAAAATTTGAAGGTTCCATCAAGATGTATATATATTTATACATATATTTCATAGTTACTTTGATAGGTGTATACACTGGTAGCATAGAGTGAAATGTGAACATGTTAACTTTTTCAAAAAACTCCTAAAAAAGGTTGTCATACATTAAATAAATGATATATTATAAATCTAGACCGTTAATTATTAGGTTTTACATCTAATGATGGATATTTTGTTGGCCTATCTTTCCATAGAATGTAATCCTAATTTGTGAGGGTGTTGTACTACAATTATAGATGGCAATGTATTCTAAGAGTTTGATAGTCATCATGTTTTTTCTATATCTGGAGTGGTGATACTCCTATGAGAAGCTTGTTATGCAAGTATATTGTAATATTTGTGATTTCTAAATAATTTATTGTATTTTGGAGTGTGGGGTTTTCCTCCTGAAAGGGTTTTCCCTAGGTAAATCACTATGTTGTGGCATGCATGATATTTATGTTTATTCTTTTTAAGTTTCTATAACTATTAAAGATATGTAAATTTTTTTATTATTCTCCTCTCTGGATTAGTGTAGTAAGTTGTTATGCTACCTTAGCTTCCTTACAAATGGTATAAGAGCCTAATCACCTTTGGTCTCATCTGTGGGTTGTTGGGATTTTTGAACTAATCCTAGTTTGAATGGGAGCTTGTGAGGAAGATACTTTGTGATCTTGTTGCAAGAATACTCAAATGATAAGTTCATCAGGGAGAATAGAGGTGGATTTAATTTTTTTAAAATAATTTGGAGATGTGGAAGCCAAAGATGGAAGATTTTTTCATAGATCAAAATCTATGAGATGCTATTGATGAGAATGTTTTATGGCTTGTAGATCCCACTCAGGCTACTCAATATGATGTTATGAACCATAAATCTAAGGGTATAATAATATTGTGGTTGGAAGAATCTATTTTAATCAACATCCATGAAGAGACCTTTGCACAAAAACTATGGAAGAAACTTGGTAAGATGTATCAAGAAAAATCTTTAGTGCAAAATATTTTCTTGAGGAAAAAATTATATTCTGTCAGAATGGAAGAGAGTGGACGAATCCTAGATCACTTGGAAGCATTCAATATGTTGGTGGCTCAAGTGGCATCAATTGGTGTCAAAATGGTAAATCCATATATTATGTTTCATTTTTAAGGAAGCTAAGGTAGTGTAAAAAATTCCTACACTAAAGGGTAAATCTAAAGCTTTTAGTTTATTTTAAGAATTTACATCAATGGTTGAGTTGCAGACTAGAACAAAAATAAAAATTTTGAGGACTAATAATGGAAGTGAATTTTTCTCTATTTATTTTGATAGATTATATAAAGATTGTGGTATTAATAGACAAAAGAAAATTTTGTATTCTTGATGATGGAGCATCCCTAGTTGTAAAGCAATCCTATATCAACCAAAAATAGTTCCTTTCTTGCATTTCATTAAGTAGGAGTTTCACTATTTCATTCCACATTTTATCACATTATTTATTCTAAAATCACAGAGAAGGATATAGGATCTACACATTGACATCTGTCACATATCTAGGTTTCACATCATTTTCATTTAACTATCGAAAGCCATCACTCTAATAAATTCACCTTGTTACTGGTTAGAACATTTTGGTTTGATCTGGCCTATATTCTTAGTACGGACCTATTCCAAGCCATGTGGAGTTAAATGGGTCATCATTAAAGAAAATAAATTAAAAATAAAAAATATTTTTTATATATTAAACATTTAATTTCTATATTAATCACATGAGAAGATTTAAGTAGAAACTAGTCTACAAAAATTCTAAAAAGAATTCTCATGTAAGCACAACTCATAGAAGGGAAATAATGAGAGAAGAAGAGTTGAAGAAATGAGAAGAATAAGAGTGGCAATCATATATTATTTGATAAACCTTTTAAAAACTCATCACCAAATATATTATTTAAGAACAATCAATCATTATAATGCATTCTTAGTGTCTATTTGTCTATTAAAATAAAGGAGAGATAATCACATTTCAATCGTGTAGGAGAAAAAAAGAATATCTCTACAAGAAACAATGTATGATACCTAAATATCAAATCATCAGTGTATAAAACTAAACCAATAAAATAACCAAAAAGTAACACCATGTGCCTCAATAAGGTCCTCAAATATCATGGTACAAATTTTAAAAACTTTGATATAATGTTCTCCAAAAATAGATTATACATCCTTGACAAGAATATGTTACTTCAATCACTCAAGTTGGTATATGTTACTCTAAATGACTCAATGAAGCACTAATTGTATCTTATAGCCATAAATAATAGAAGATGATATAATTCTTCTATATAACACATTCATTCTTGCTTCATTACAATAATATTACTAGTTACCATTGAATAGTAAAATAACTACATATATCTCAATCCTCAAATAGATATCCTATTTTCATCACTCCACAAACTCTTTTGAAATGCAACTAATGAGGTATAAATGATTAAGTTGGTTTAGACCTTAAGACATGCATTGTGAATAAGAAACTTAATCCTAGTGTCCCCCCATTTATTATTTACATTAAAAAACATAAGACACTTTGCAAAAATGAACTAACTATTATGTATAGAATATGAGGCAACTTCAAATAACCACTTAGTGTTTGCAAGCTCAACAAGGAAACTTGAAACATCCATAAAGTGACCACCACCTTGAACACAAAACTCTAATTCTCCATCACAAGAAACATGAAATATAAGAAATTCATATAATGATGAAAAAGAAACCATTGTATTATGCATCAACCCAAGTATGAACATTAAAGTCCATGTAATTAGGAAAATTAGGATTAAGGTTATTAAGCATAGTAAATAAACCTAAAATTCCTAATCTAATAATGGAGAACAAAGAAGTGCATGGAAGGAAATAACAAAGAATAATCTCACCCTAATATTCATGATTCCATTGAATGACCTCCATTATCCTTCTCTATTTTGTTGTGAATAATTTTTCCCTTAGTCGAGTATACAAATATTACCCTATGACTAGTAAAATATCATTTTTTTCTCAATAGCATTTCAACCTATATTCTCTAGATAAACTAGATCATTAAAATCAAAGTGACAAACATTATTTATAGAAATTCAAATGTGAAATGGGTGATTAAGATTAAATGATTTGTATTTTGATCAATTGATGAAACTAGATGAGACAAGATAAGATAGAAACAAGACTAACGAAAGAATGAGGAAATTGACTAATCACTTTAGTATCTTATAGCCATTAATAATAGAAGATTCTCTAAGTCATCTATATAATGCATTCATTTGTACCTCATTACAATAATATTACTAGTTACCATTGAATAGTAAAATTGTTACATATATCCAAATCCTCAAATAGACATCCTATTTTCCTCACTCCACAAACTCTTTTGAAATGCAACTAATGAGGTATAAATAATTAAGTTAGATTAGACCTTAAGATACGCATGGTGAATAAGAAACCTTATCCTAGTGTTCTCTCATTTATTATTTACATTAAGAAAACATAAGACACTTCAAAAAAATGAACTAACTATTAGAGATAGAATATGAGGAAGCTTCAACTAACCCCTTAGTGTTTGAAAGCTCAATAAGGAAACTTGAAACATCCATCATGTGACTACCATCCTAAGCAAAAGACTCTAACTGTGCATCATGAGAAGCATTAAATATAAGAAATTTGTATTAAAGAAATGAGAAGAATAAGAGTGAAATTCATATATGATTTGATAAACTTTTTAAAAACTCATCACCAAATACATTATTTAGGAACAATCAATGGTTATAATGCATTCTTAGAGTCTAGTTCTCTATTAAAATAAAGGAAAGATCATCACTTTCCAATCTTGGATGAGAAAAAAGAATATCCCTATGAGAAACAATGTATGATACCTAAATATCAATCCATCAACATATAAAATTAAACCAAAAAAATAACCAAAAAGTAGCACCATGTGCCTCAATGAGGTCCTCAAATACCACAGTATGAATTTTGATAACTTTGATATAATGTTTTCCAAAATAGATTATATATCCTTGACAAGAATATGTTACTTCCATTACTCCAGTTGATGTATGTTACTCCAAAGGACTCCTTCATGAAGCACTAATTGTATCCTATAGCCATTAATAATAGAAGATTATCTAAGTTTTCTATATAACACATTCATTCATGCCTCATTATAATAATACTACTAGTTAACATTGAATTTAGTAAAATAATTACCTATGTCTTAATCCTCAAATAGATATCTTATTTTCCTCACTCCACAAACTCTTTTGAAATGCAACTAATGAGGTATAAATAATTAAGTTGGATTAGACTTTAAGATATGCATGGTGAATAAGAAACCTAATGCTGGTGTTCTCCCATTTATTTTTTACATTAAAAAAACATAAGACACTTCAAGAAAAAAAACTAACTATTAGGGATGGAATATGAGGCAGCTTCAACTAACCCCTTAGTGTTTGCAAGCTCAACAAGGAAACCTAAAACATCCATCAAGTGACCACCATCTTGAACACAAGACACTAATTGTCCATCACAAGAAGCATAGAATATAAGAAATTCGTATAATGATAAAATATAATCCATTATATTATGCTTCAACCCAAGTATAAACATTAAAGTCAATATCCTCCTTAAGAACACCAAATATTTATCCTAAAATCAACACAACAATTGGAACAATAAACACAATAGTTGGAATAAGGCATAATACTCATAGTACTAAATTTTTTAGATAATAATCATTCAACAATGAAATTACAAGCATTACAATATGACTTTTATATAATCTTTCCATAAGGTAACTATCCAAACCACATGGCAACACACAGAAAACAAAACTAACATAACTGGATAACTAACTATATTAAACACAAAATCACTGAAGACAACAATATTACAAAACTTTTAATGCTAATTTAGAACACGACCATCAGTGATTTCAGTGATTTTAGCTATCATTTGTTATTAGCAGACCTTTTCCCCCTCCTGTCCTCTTTAACTGTGTCCTTTGAAATGGATGAGTCACCTGCAAAATGGTCAATTGAGATTAGTGCTCTTGAATTATTTTGTTAAATGAAGTTGAACTAAAGAAGGCAGGATGGCAAGCTACCCCTATATAGTCACTACTTGGCTTTAGTTTACCTGCCATAGTTGTGTGAATAAGCAGCATCCATTTCATGTTTGCCGCTGCTGGTCCGTGCCTAATTTGCTGGGGGGTTTTGTTTTCTTAGCAATAATTTTCTTGGCTAATGTTTTTTCTGTTTTTCTACAAGGGGCACAGGGATCTGAGATGCGCGCGTGACATCATAATGCTTGCACATTTTGCAGCCATGCATGGAAAGGAGGTTTCGAATCACTAAGAGCCTAACACTGTGTATGCTGGGTTGCTTCAGAAGGTGCTACCATATTTTATCTGCTATCAGTTTGTGCTACAGAGGATTCTTGTTTCCTGTTAGAAACTACTGGCACATACAGAAAACTAAAAATCAATGCCATGTGCATCTCCCTTGAAATTTTGCAGCGGGTCACAACTGTTATGCCTCTTCTAGGAGGCTTTGTAGCAGATGCATACAGTGGTAGATACTGGATGGTTCTAGTCTCCTCAACAATATATCTCAAGGTGAGATTTTGAGGGATTAAATCTGTGTATTGTATACTGTATACCCACGTCTGAATTCTTTCTAGATTACTTTTGAAAACAAAAAAAATGCCTGCGCAATGTCAAAAGTCTGAATTTTAGATCTGTTTGATTAAATTCTTTGCATGAAATTCATGTTTCAAGGATTGATTTTATTGACACTTTCAGTATCCTTCTAAGCTCTGAGGCCTAAAAAGTGTGCAGAATTCTGCCAAAGTTGTTTTCTTCCTGGCTTTGTATTTGATAGCAATTGGCACTGGTGGGCATAAGCCTTCTTTGCAAGCATTTGGTGCAGACCAGTTCAATGAGTAGGATCAAATCAAAAAGATTAAGAAGATATCGTTCTTGTATTGGTGAGTTTTCCAAACATCCATAGCTTGTTTGAAAACACCTATTCTAGGCTTTTAGCCATAGCAGCAAGGCAATGAACTGTTTAATAAAATGCTTTGGTAGACATGTATGAAAAATGTGGTAGCATAGAATGCGGCAGTGAACTGTTTGGAAAAATGCCTCAAAGAAATGTGGTCTCAAACAGTTCATTGCGAAACAATATAGCCAATACTTGCCCAAATGGAGAAACCCATAAAACTATATAATCTTTTGACCAACAATTGACACAATCAAACAATATAGCCAATACTTGCCCAAATGGAGAAACCCATAAAACTATATAATCTTTTGACCAACAATTGACACAATCAAACAATATTAGTTTCAAGAGCTAGTCACATGAAGAAACCCACATAACATGTGAATTCAACACAGGAAATGAAACAATCCTCTTTTGAAAATAACATAAACTGTTTTAGAAATACTCCACTAACGGTTTTTCATATATGCACCTCTTCCGATTTCTTTCAATTGCACCTCTTCCCAATTGGTTTCTCTTCCCTCTTTCCCCTCTCAATGGCTTCCTAAAAATGAACAAAGAACTATAACAATCCAACCCGGCTATGGAGATTTTGTTTAGGTGATTGGATGTTATCTTCTATTCTTTACATGCCTTGATGGTTGCAAAAGGTGTGGGTTGTGATAATTCTTATATATATATACATGTCTGTGTGTGTGTGTATGTGTGTGTTTCTGTGTGTATATATATGTATCTGTATATATATATATATATATATATATATATATATATATATATATATATATATATATATATATATATATATATATAGATATATATATATATATATATATATATATATATATATATATATATATATATATGCACAATACGTTATTGAAAATTACACAGACAACCATTTTGTTTCCTGGGGAATATAAACACAGATGTTACTTGCACTATCAACATTAGACAGAAACCATACAATGATTAATGTCGGTGCCATTTTGTTGGCCTCCTGTATCACTATGCCAAAGGCTTTTTCAATTTAGAAAAAAAGAAAAGAAAACAACACCTGCTACATGGTGCTAGAGGCTTAGAGACACACAAGCTGGGAAAAATTCCAACCAATGTTTCTCATGGCCCAATGCTAATTGTTGTTGTTTAGCTTTGGCTATATACTTTCATTTACAATGCATAATAAAATACCATAAATTATAGAGTCAATGCTGCTTTCCAAAAGACATTCTTCTCCATATGGCTATGCTCAGGAAGATATATTGTTTGAATTTTTTATAGGGTCCTGGTAAATACATTTATGTAAGTATATATATATATTGTTGGTGTAATTAATTATTTAATTACACTTTAGCATAAGTTTACTTAGGCATATTTTATTTCCTAAGTTAATTATTATCCTTATCTTATTGAGCTGTCTTTTTGCTCACGATCAGATTAGAGTTTTCCATTCTTGTTTTTTTTAAGGCTTTTGTATTATTTGTAAAACACTACTTTCAATAATCATTATACTGTTTTTTTTTGCACAAACTTGCTTTGAGGGTTTACAGGTTTTGTTTTGAATATATGTTGCATGTGATAGGTGATTGCTTGCAGGTGATTCTTGGGGACTGTGAAGTTGGTTTTTCAACTTCTACATTGTATCAGAGCTCCAGACCTATTGCTTCTTGTTTGTGTTTTGAAGATATTCTCTCACAGTGTCTTTTTATGTGCAAGGGTTTCAAGCCAGGTTGATTTTTTGTAGATCTGTGGGTAGCCTATTTTTCTGTGCATTTTTGGGCCAAACAGACATCACCATCGCAATCAAAGCATCCAAAAACCCTAGAAATTCTTTTCATTTCATCGATTTAGGTGAAAGTTGAAAAAAAGGCAAAAAAAAATTTCCCAAGGCCATAAAGCCGAAGGCACAGTTTACGAGGTAGAAAAATTAAAAAAATCACAAAAAAAATAAAAAATTTCAAAAAAATCAAATGTCGTTTTGTGTGGCCCATGCAAATTTATAGCACCACCCAAGGTCCGCCCGATGGCCTCCCACTCGCCACCTCTAGTGGTGGGCTCCAGCTCTGCTGCCCCTCATTCCACCAGCGGCTGGTCATTTGGCGACTCGGAGCCTGCGATCCAACCCCCACCGAGGTCATATTGCCAACTAGGGGGTCTGGTGGATTTTTTCTAAAACAACCCTATAGCGCCTGGTCACATGAGCGACCGAGGGCCGAACCGAAGGTGCTAGATTTTTTAGCCTATTTAGTGTTTAGGGTTCTAAAATAGGCCTTTTTTCATTTTGGCATAACTTTTCCAAACAAAGGTATATTTTTAAAAATGAATAGTTGCTGGAAAGTTGATTCGATGCTGGATCCAGTGGTACATGCCTTTTTTCTGATTTTTTCATTTTGATACCTTTTTCTGCCTTTGAAGTCAAAGTTATTATTTTCACTCCAGACGGCATATATTTTGCCTTGTTTATCGGTTTTTCAAAAACAAATAGGCATCGGAAAGCTACTTCTAACCTCTTCTCAGATCTTAGATCTAATTTTTGTAGAATTTTCTGCAAGTATCTAATTTCTTTATCAGAACTCAACCTTTTTTGGGGGGTTATTTCTTGAGAAGTGTGCAAATTAGGAGTTTTTTTAAAGATCAACAAGCATTATTTTTTTCATTTGAGGGTATATACTACTATTTTTCTATCATGGATTTACATAATATTGCACCCCTTACTCTATTAAACTATTTTGGTTGGAAAAAACAAATGGAGATTCACTTGAAACATAAAGGGTTGTATAGGGTAACCATGGGTACAAAAATTGAACCTACAGGTGCTACTAAAAAGAGAAAATGGTTTAATAGGTGTGATGAAGCTTATGGTACATTATGTCTATCTCTTTCATCTGACCTTCTTTTTCATATTGAGTCTTGCACTACACCCAATGAGATCTAGACTACTTTAGAGTCTTTGTTTGGGAAGTAGGATACTATGAGAGGGTTTCAGTTAGAGAATGAGCTTATTGGCTTAAATCCTAGGGATTTTGACAACATCCAAGAGTTTTTCACCAAAATCAAGTCTCTTAGATTGCAATTGTCACAGTGTGGTGTTCAGAAAGAAGACTCTTAGTTGATATTGTCCATTCTTTCTAAGCTTGGACTAGATTATTCATTTTTTGTATCTACCTTTTATGCCACTATGGCTACACTTGGTATGAGATTCACTATGCCATATCTTGATGACTTTGCTTCATCTCTCACTTGACAATAAGCTAAGTTAGTTAGCATGGTCATGGTGAAACCTTCTTCCTCATCACAGGCACTTATTGCATCATAGGAGCCTAGAGATCAGAAAGCTTCTATAGGCAAAGGAAAGAAACAAAAACAAAAGTATTCTAAACCTCATGAGCAGCATAAGGAGTCCTTAGATTCATCCTCCTCTTCTCAGGAGAAATCATCTAGGAAGGAGAAGACTACATGTGCATATTGCAAGAGGGAAGGACATGCAGAACATAATTGTTACAAGGACATTGATGAGCTAAAACATCTTCTTTAGAAACATTAGATTGATTTTCCTTCTAGGATGTCTGCATCATCTTCTTCTTCTCATTCTTCTTCTTCAGAGCAGCATGACAGGGGCACAACTAGTTTACATACTTCATCATATATGAGGGGACATGCTCTTTGTGCTTCTTCAGGTGTTGGATCAAGGAGATGGCTTCTAGATTCAGGAGCATCTCATCATATGGCATCTTCACAGTCTATGTTCACTTCCTTTGAGCCTTGCACTATGTCTGCCATTTTGATGGTAAACAACACTTACATGAGTGTTATAGGGAAGGGGTCTATTAGTTTTTGGGATCACTCCTTTCAGGATGTCTTGTGTGTCCCTCACTTGACAAACAACCTTCTTTCCATTTATCAGATCACACATGGAGGCACAGGGATATCTTTGGAGTTCACATCTGAATTGATTATCATCAGAGACTTGGAGAGTAGAGCAATTATTGCTACTGGGATAATGGATCACTCATCTTATTTGTATTGCTTCACCGATTTTACTACTAATGGCGCTTCTATTCCTACAACTATTCCTCACACTTCTAGTGTGCATCATCATTCTAAGGAGAGATTTGGCTTCTTGAACATTGGTGTTCTCACTTTGGATCCTATTCTCGAGCCTTCCATTCCATGTCCCTCCCCTCCTGTTGCTATTGTTGTGGCTACCAATGTGGCTTCTTCTATTTCAGTGCACCAGGATCCAGTTGATCATATATCTTTGGAGATTTCTATTGAGTCTTCACCTACTTTTACTTCTTCATTGGTTGAGGTCACACCTACTTTTATTGAGACATCTTGGGCTACACCTATTCCACCTTTAGAGATTTCTTTCATTCGACCTCTTCCCTCTCACTTCTTTCAGGAGATGTAGTTTCTTCAGTTCTTTTGGAGTTACATCATTCTAGGGGGGATCTATGGTCTCTTTCTTCCTCTCTTATGGGGGGATTCTTTCATGTGTATTTGTGATGGATGGTGTCCCTAGGGGGTCTTATGGAGTCCTCAATCTTTCATCAATTAGTTTATTGCATTCTATTTTGGGGAGGAGTTTTGTTCCCATGTGGTTTTCTCCTTTACTCCGTTTGATTTAGTTTGCATTGCATTTATAAATGAGTACTTGATTAGGCCTTGTTTCTAGGATTCATCTTTGCATAATAATTTGCTTCTCCCTAAGTTGCACTTATGGGCTGGTGTTGGTGTAATTAATTATTTAACTACACTTTAGCATAAGTTTACTTAGGCATATTTTATTTTCTAAGTTAATTATTATCCTTATCTTATTGAGTTGTCTTTTTGCTCAAGATAAGATTAGGGTTTTGTATTATTGCCTTTTTGAAGGCTTTTGTATTATTTGTAAAACATTACTTTCAATAATCATTATGCTGGTTTTTGCTTGCAAAAATTTGCTTTGAGGGTTTATAGATTTTGTTCTGAATATCTATTGCATGTGATAGGTGATTGCTTGTAGGTGATTCTTGGGGACTGTGAAGTTAGTTTTTCAACTTCTACATATATATATATATGATAGTGAAGAATGTGTTTTTGGATAACAATATAAACTATATGATATTAAGTATTTGATTATGCATTGCAAAGAGTGGAATATAGCCAAAGCTATCAAACAATAGTTGGATTTTGTTGTGGAGAGAAACACAAACTATTTAAATATATTGAAATCATTTACATAAAACAAAAGCCATAAATGAGAATATTATATTTTTTTGTGTGTAGATTTGTATGTAAACTAAACTAGATGTAAGAAATGTGCATCTGTATTCTTCCCAATGTTTATTGTTTTTTGAAAATAGTTATTTGTTTGAATCTTGACATGACATACTTCAAATGTTATACTCCACATCAACTATTATATACAACATTGAAGCTTTTTTTGCTAATTATTTGTTTTCCTTCATATTCTTGGTGTTTCGAGGGGAAAAAAGGAGGAATTTTATAATTGAAATAGTGATGTTGGACTAACAAATTATATGTTAAGTATTATTTGAATCATTGAAGCCCTTGTTATTATTAATCATTTTCTGACATATTGTTAATGGTTGTGTAAAAATATTAAGTTCCCTTGTTGTGTTTTAAAGTCATAAACCTTCTAGCCAGCCGTTGGTGTTGCAACTCCTTGTTCCTAAAAGAGTAGATAGAGTAATGTCACTGGTCTCTAGCTCTTTCGAGGTTGGTGAACAATCCTCAAGCAACAGTCCTGTAAGTGTGTTTGTTGTTTAGTTTATTGTTGCTACCAATTATCTTGTTATTTTCTTAAGTACACCAAAAAAATGAAAAAAATACTTCATTGGCATTCAGAATTACTATGATATATGTTCCAACTTATTTATATTTGAACTATCTATCTTTTTTCCCCTTCAATTTATTGCCCTTTTTGGAGTAACTTAAATCTTAGAGGGGAAAATGTCTTAGTTTCCAAATGTGTCAATATTGTTGTTTCCTTTTAGAGTTGAGTCATAGTTATAGACATTTGATTACTGCCACTATGCTAAGTTTAATTGCCTTATAGGCTACAAATGTGAATCCAACCTTAACAAGAGATGCACTATTCTTTATAGATGTTGGAGATGCTATCCCATCTCTAGTCCTCCAACTAATGTCTTATCAAAAAAATAGGATGTGATCAAAGCCTAGTCAGTCAGTATAAATTTGTCCTATCCAATGGAACCCACATGCAGATTGGAACTTTTTCTACAAAATACAATGACCTTTTGTTTATAGGAGAATTGAAAATAGGTTTGATTGTGTGCTTGACAAACTATGTGTCCAGAAGTTGCAAAAATTGAAGTTTGACATAGTTCTGCCTTGCTTGTTCTTGTAGTTTCTTGCTTCCTTGTTTCTAGGGGATGCCTTTTAAAGTATTTAATGTTCATTTCATTCCAGGGCAATTTTCATATTGTCCCTAGATGTGAAGATGACAGATTTCCAGCTAATTGGAAAACCTAAATGTTTTTTTAGAGATCAAGAAGAACTAAAAGTTCGCTGTGAGTCACGCTCCTCATCCAAACAAGCCTTCATCTTTGGAATTAATATATTGCAAAGGTAGGAAGATGCTCCTACACAAATCAACCTTGTTTAAAGGTTGAATGTTTGCCAAACCAAATGGACGATAAAAGGCCATGTAACAACAAAGAGGGATATGCACCATTATAGCAAGGAAGGGCATGAGGAGCAGGTTTTCAGCTTTGATATCATTGATGATGAGGGCACATAAATATGTGTTACATGCTTCAATGATATTGCAGCCATGCATTATGATAAGGTTGAGGTGGGACATACTGATTATGTGCCAAAGGTATCGGTGAGACAAGTAGATACAAAATTTAATAAGTTAAACAGCTAGATGGAAATCATTATGTATCAAAGTTCAATGTTAAAGTGCTATGATGATGAGGCCTTTGTGCCAAAGAAAGTATTTTATTTCACACCATTAATTAAAATTGCAGATTTTACTAATAATATTTTAATTGATGTTATTGGCACTGTGATGCATGCGGGACTGGTTTTGATGATACAAAGAAAAGATTAGTCCCAAACAATTCAAAGGACTATTAAACTTAATGATATGTCATCCTTTTCGATTGATGTTAATTTGTGAGGCTCAAATTGGGAAGCAAAGGGTCATGAGTTAGAGAGGTCATACGCCTCTGGTTCAGCTCTCATCCTTACTATGAAAAATGCATGTGTTGGGTACTTCAATGGAGCTATTCTAAACACAACTGTAGGGACTCTTAAATATATAAATCTTGACATACTAGAGGCATAAGCATTGATCTAGAGAGGCTATATTAATCCACTTGTTGTTGAGTCCCCTTGTCCAGTCCCTCGAAAGGTCACTTTTGGAAATGGGAGAGTCACTATCGCATATATATTTGACCACTACCTTGGCTTGCCAAAGACTTTGCAATCTACTCTCAAGGCAATAGTAATATTTATAAAAAATGATGCATTTTGTTATGTGGCATTCTCATTGGAGGTGAATGGTAGGCACTACAAAAAAAGTGTGAATAATTTGAGAAAAATACATGCTTCTACCCTAAATTCTAGAGAACAATAATTGATTATGATTTTCGATATTTGTTGCAACTAAAGATTGAAGACCACACATGAGAGCTTTGGGTAACTGCTTTTGATGAGGGTTCAACAAGCCTATTACAAATGTCAGAAATATAACTTTACATGTTGCAATATGAGTCTACCATTGAAATGAGTGTTGAGTCTATTACCAAAGTTGTCACCTACACACCATTTGTTTTCATAGTTCTAATCAAAACTCAAACTTATAATTCAGAAACAAGACTGAAAACAACAATAGTGAAGGTTGCAAAGCTTAAATTTGAAGCTAAGTGCAAGCTCTTACTATTAGATTTGTTTGCTATTTCTGCCACCGTGCAACAGGCTCTGAAGATAGTTGTTGTATTCCCTTTTGAAGACCAAGACAAGCATGGCTAATTGGGAATTTATATTTTTTTAGTTCATCTTGGCTGGACATTTAGTTTGTTTAATTCCCTCGCACTCCTTTCGACATAAAAAAGGCCTTTTCTCTCTACTGCTATTGCTTTGTTGTTTGTATGAGTGGTTATATATTAAGACGATGAAGTATAACTTATAATTTCTAAGTTAAAAAGATACAATTATTCTATTTTCTATTAATTATGTTGGCTATAATTTCATAATGTTTTAAGTGTACATTTTTTGAATTAATTTTATAATGTTTGTTTATATAGAGTTATTTTCCTTTTTAGGAGATGTATTGCTATCTACACTTGCTCGTATATCTACTTGTGGAAATAGTTGTATGTATGTGTGCATTTACATATGCTTATAGATAAATATGCATGCATATGTAACTGAGATTTCCCTGTGTTATACAACTTGCTAGTATAGATGTGTCTAGATATTGGTTTGCATGTTGGATATCTATGCATATATGCATACACAATTCAATATTTACAACTATTTGTGAGTTGTTCTAAAGAGAATTTTCTTTTTATCTTGTTTATATCGTTCTTAGTGCATAGAATATCTTGACAGAGTTTTGTGCACATATATGTGTTAATGGTGTATTTGTCTATGTAACTATCATGTCTGGCTAACCATCTAATGGTTACCAAGTGTTCTTGTTACTACTTTGTGATCCCTAATGATAGTGTCATGCTATATGTGGATGTAGTATGCTTCTTGCCTATAATGTCTATTATGTATGTTTTGTAGCTCAATCCACAACCCAGTGTTGAACAATGCATTTTTGAAACTACCCCAATCTGCTCAATTATTTTGGTGAGTTTTAAATGGAAAGTATTATTGCAACCATTAGCAATATATGTAGCACATACATGAGACAATCTTCTCATGGTAGGATATGCAAAGTGATGCTTGTTTCTTGTGTGCATGTAAATCAAAAAGCTCAAGTTATAGAGGTTGTGTTATTAAATGTAAGTGAGAGTTGATTGTTCTTCTCTAAATTAGGGTATATTTTTCCCTTTCACCTTGTCAAGCACATCCCCTATGATAATTTTTTTCTAGTGCTTCTCTTCAAAATAAAGCCTGTATTTTCCATGGGCTTCTAAGCATGATATTTGTTTCTATATTTATTTGTATGGAATCGAATTTCCACCTATGTTTACAATAGAATAAAATTCTTAACATAATCTATTCTTCTTTTTCTAGTTTTTTGCTTGCTACCATGGGTTTTTTTCACCCATTGGTTTTTGAGTCACAATATTTGTGTGCTTTGGGTAATCAACAATGTGTACATATATGTGCCTCTTCAGAAAGGCTTAGATTTTCCTTAGAGTTTAGGCATACAAAAAATTGCACCAAACATAAATTGCTCACCTTAACTATGTAGACATGCCTTTGTATTTTGCTACAAACTGTAGGATACATATCGACAATTACAGTGCACTATAAATCAAACAAGATGATCTTCTCTAACAAAACTATTCATTATCATCATCATCAAAAGTTGGTCTTCTTTACGGTAAGTAAATTGCTTCTCTTTTCCACTTCACCTCTATGCATATAGAATCTAGACCCTCTCTCGATTCATTTCATTATCATTTTTTATATGTGACATGTAATTGTCCTATTACATATATTTTTCCTATAAATTATAGTCACTTAAATTTTGTGTACTAGATATTGCTTGCCAATAAAGCATGTTTGTAGTACCAAAGTTCACAGTTTGCTTCTATGTAGGTTTATCCCATTGAAATGATTTTAGGTTACAACTACATTGTATTCATATACAAGATGTAGTGCTCCCCAAAAATGCTAAATCGCTTTACGATAGCACATTTACATGTCGTATTTCCACCTATATTCCATCTATATATAATTTAAAGATATGTTTCTTTTTTCCCATTTCTCATTTCACAACTCCATGTCAAATTATAGAAAATGTATAACATTCATTTCCTCTAATTAGATTCCCTCAGATACCATACCATTGCCTTCAAAATTCACCAAAGTGGTGCATAGTTAATGTCACTGCTAGGGGGTTTGGTGATAGCCAATGATGCTCCATAACCTGATATGCTAGGTTGGAGAGCAGGATTCCTTTTCTTTTTCCAGAATCTAATCCATTCCATACACAAGAAAATCATACATTTTATTTACTCACTTTGTTCTACTACAACTTCATTGCCTCTCATTTGTAATTAATTCTATAATTCTTCATATTTTGTCATTTATTTATTCGCTACTAATCAAAATAAGTGTCCTTCGTAGGCATTTCCATGTGATTAGATATTGTATTGAGTCATTGGAAATCGAAACATTTATGTCACCATTTATCATAGTGGTGGATAGTTTATTTTCTTGCTCGAGAGTTTGGTGAGAGTGCACGATGCTCAAGAGTCAATATGGTAGGGTAGAAATTGAGCCTTGTTTCTTTTTGGACATAGTGTACTCTCCCACACACACTAGGTATGGCTAAATTATAATCACTCCATTCAATAGAACTGTAGCTATGAGTTTTACCTTCCCACCGCTATGGTTGTTATTCAATAAAATAGTTAATGTTGTGTGGTTCATTCTATTTTTGCATAATCACCACAATAAACTTCACACTTTTTGTTATTCTTGTAGAACATATTCCATCCATAATGCAGTGTTTGATGAACTAATTTGTTACAAAGAACCTTTCAAAAAAATGATAGTGACTGGAAAATTAGTGACAATGGTCAAATAGACAATCATATCCTCATGTATGCTATATTGATTGTAATAAGAAATATTCATTTCATCATTGATTAGAGTGGTGGGCAATGTATATTCTTTCTCGCATGTTTGGTGAGAGCCAATGAGGCTTCATGACCCAATATGGTAGGGTGGAGAACAGGCCTTATTGTGTTGAGTTTTATTTTATAGTTTTTTATGTATAGATTTCTATCTTTCTCACATAGTATTCACAAAAAAAATCAAATGTTTTAGGTTGTGGTTATATTGTAATAAAATAGTTAATATTATATACTTTATGTTAGTTTGCATTGACCATTGTTTATAATTGATCTCTTGCTTAAACTATATTGTTCCATAGAGGAGGCCTGGGAATAGACTGGCTTTACAGGAGACCAAGAAAATGTCATCAGCATTGATTGTTGTATGGTTTCCATGCTCTGGTGATCGTGCAAGTAACATCTATTTTAAAGTCCTTGAAAAATAAAATGAATGTCTATGTAGTTATCAATAACGTATTTTTTGGTCTCATTCTCTGAGTTTATATTGTTGTTGAAGGTAGCTATGGAGGCCGCTGAAACAACATCAACATTATTTGTTGTATGGTTTCCACATAGTGGTGATGGTGTAAGTAACATCTATTTTAAATTCCCCAACATAAAAAACAAATTCCTATCCAGTTATCGATAACGTATTGTTTGGTTTCATTTTCTAGGTTTTTTGTTTTTGTTCAAGGTATCTACCAGTGAGCATCACAAGCTTCTTTGTGGGTGCATGTGAGTAGAGATGTAATTGAAGTAGGAAGAGGTGTATAATTTTTATTCTTCCACTCCCATGATCTGCTTCATCTTAGTTAGTTCTATAATTTCTTCATATTCATAATTTCTCTAGAGAACATGCTTCTCCTTTAGGAGAGAGAGTTCAATAAGTGGGATGTTCATATTCTAGTATATATGCTAAACAAATTAATGAGATTTCAAACAACTATGAAGATGAAGATATTAGAAGACTATCTAAGACGATGGGAAAATTTGTTTCACAATTCATCACAGCACTGGCCACCCAATATTAGAGAGTAGGACTCATTTTGTTTTGTTCCATTTTATATGTGCTAGATCTACAATTGAATTTCTCACTTGAACAATATTGTTTAGTCGCATCATCATTAAAAGTTGTTGTAATTTATGGTAAGTAATTGCAATGGTCTGGTGATAGTTGATGACGCTCCATGATCCAAAATGGTAGGGTGGAGAGCCTGGCACCTTTTTTGTCTGCACACCTCAATGCATTGTGACCAAAAGGTCTGGCCTTTGCAGTAAAATTTTTGAATAGGGACATCAGTGTTAGTTTTTAGCTTTCTATTGTGATGGATATGATGGAATAAGATAGTTAATTTTATGTATTTCACTCTATTTTTGCATGATCAACATACTAAACTTCACAGTTTTTTTCTTTTCTTGTAGACCATATTGCAGCCATAATGCAGTATTTGATGGACTAATTTTTTACAAGAAACCTTTCACAATAATGATAGTTGCTAGAAAATCAGTAACAAAAGTCAATTACATAGTTTTAGATCCTAATGTACTCTATATTGATTGTAATAAGAAATATTCATTTCACCACTTATCTAAGAGGTGGACAATGTATATTCTTGCTTGGGGGTTTGGTGAGAGTCCACGAGCCTCCATGACCCAATATGGTATGGTGGAGAGTAGACCTTATTGTGTTCAATTTTATTTTATATTTTTTATGTACAAATTGTTATCTTTCTAACATAGGATTCATAAAAAAATCATATGCTTTAGGTTAAGCTTACAATATAGTGAACTAGTTGATCTTATACACTTTATGTTAGATTCCATTGGGCATTGTTGATTATTGTTCTCTTGCCTAAGCTATAGCATTTGATTATTAAGAAGGTGTTGTCAAAAAGGCTATATTGTTTCAATTTTTGATAGCATTGTGTTGAGTTGTTGTCAATTCCCTCTTGCTCTCCCTTTATGCTTTGTATTTTCTACTTGAATTTTTAAATTCCCTCGCTAATCATCTGATTGCTCTTCTCCCTTAGGAGAGATACTTCAAGAACTTGTGTGTTAATATTCCAGTTTATATGGTAAATAGATGGATGACCTTTGCGAATCAAGTTCAACCAACTATGAAGTTGAAGTGTTTGTAATTATGCTTATGAATCAACATCCCAGTTCTTGAATTCTCTTTCCCAAGGGAGAAGAGTCAACGATGCTCCATGAACCAATATGGTAGGTTGGAGAGAAAACCTATGTTTCTATGTCCAAAATTCAATCCATTCCATACAAAAGGTATGCCTAGATTTTATTTACTTATTGTGTTCTACTACAACTGTATTGCATCATCTTTGTAATTAATTGTATAAGTCTTTATATTTTCTTATTTATTTATTGTGTATTGATCGTGTGTTTTTATCACACTAACACATTTTTCTTATTCTTATAGACCATACTGCAACAATAATATGGTGTTTCATAAACTAATGTGTTACAAACAACCTTATCAAATAATGATAGTGATTGTAAAATCAACAACAATGGTCAAATAGACAATCATATCCTAATGTACTCTATATTGATTGTCATAAGCAATATTCATTTAATCACTAATCACAGTGGTGGCCAATCTATATTCTTGCTTGGGGGTTTGGTGTTGGTCAATTAGGCTCCATGACCCAATATGGTAGGGTGGAGAGCAGGCCTCATTGTGTTGACTTTTACTTTATATTTTGTATGTACATATCCCTATCTTTCTGATGTGGGAATTAGAAAAAAATTCACATGTTTAAGCTTATGGTTACAATGGACTAAAATAGTTGATCTTATACACTTTATGTTAGATTCCATTGGGAATTGCTGATTATTCTTCTCTTGGTTATACTCTACATCACATAAATAATTAAATTGTTTTAACCAAAATTCGTGTACGGTACTTTGTCGGTGGCTAGGAAAAGATCCTTAGTTTATATCATTAAGAATTGATACAGTTGTTAAACTATGGGGTGTCCTTATATAATGATGAATTCAACTCATAGTATGCCACAATTATTATTTCCCATCTAAACACACATTAGTAATATCATCAATTATTTAGACATTCAACCTTATCCATAATAATATTATATTTTGATTCACTAATGAAGCTTAATGATATTGATATTACTTTTAGATTGTTTTAATTATAATGGATGTAGGGTTCTTTGTTACTACCTATCACAAGATCCTTAGTTTGTATCATAAAGAATTGATGCAATGGCTAAATTATGGGGTGGGCCTATATAATGATGAATTCAACTAATTTTATGTCAAGATTATTATTTCCCAACTAATTGCACATTAGTAATGTCATCAATTTAGACATTGAACCCTATCCATAATAATATTATATTTTGATGAACCAATAAAACTTAATGATATTGGTTTTACTTAATGAAATCATTTCAAATTTAATAATAATATTTTTCTTTAACAAACAACTTAACTACATAATATTATTATTTACCCCGTTAAACCAATTACCAATAATAATAATGTTATCACCAAATAATTAATTGAATGTTAATACAATTTTTCTTCAACCAAACCTCTATATGTGTATATATATATTCTACAATGTTATTTCTTCACCAACTATTGCTTACACACTTTATCCTTTATATACATATCCTCCTTTCAACCCATTAGGGTTAACACCCTCCTTCCGTCCCCATTATAATTTAAAATAAAATAATGATGTTAAACTGTGAGGTAAAAACGAGATACAATATTGTTCCCACTCAATCACTTTAATTATCACCCATAATATATCTAGCAATCCATTGTATTGTTTGTTGGATTCCCTAATGTGTAACTATATTATCTACATTTGCATATAGCTATTGTTCCGACTCATGCCATTCACATTCAAATGTTTTTCCACAATGACTACCTGCACATCACTTGCCTTTCATGTTGCTCTCTTCCTATTGGATCATTGTTGCGTGTTACTACATGGAAATGCTAGTAGATATTTATGGTATGTGCCTCTTATTTTTCTTAAGTTTATAGCTTCACAATTCATTTGGAATGGTCTATAGAAACCCTTTTACTACTAGGATTTTTGGGAGACCTTGAACATGAAAATATCATTTTCCAGATAGTAGTATATGGAGATCAAATGAAATGGAGTTCAAAGAATAATGAGAATAAGATATTAGTGATTTTAGTAGTCCCTTTTGTCTTATTCTTGTTTCACTTCCAAGTAGTATATTTTTTAGTTACCACTTTTTTTAGACAAAATATAGTTGAACATTGTATTTAGGGACTTTTCTTGAGGCATATGTTTGTATCATTAATTATTTAAAGGGAATATTTTTTTGCGCCAATTCATGTAGGAGTTCATTAATATGGGGAAATAGTAAATCCATTCCATTTGAGTTTTAGATAGAATTTTATTTCCTATTGAGTAGGACTTTCATGGATATTTTCTTCATCATAGGGTATGATGAGTAAATAAATAGAATTTTCCAAGTTTTCTTATTCATTGACCATCCTATTGGGAAAATGTGTCTCAACCTTTCAATTATATAAGGCTTATTGTTGATAGGAGGTATATATATATATTTATATATATTTCCTAATTTCTCTGATACATGTATACATTGGTAGCAGAGAGTGAAATGTGAGCATGCTAAATTTTTCAAAATACTTCTAAAATGGCTAACATAGATTAAATAAATGATATATTCAAAATATAGAGTGTTAATTATTAGGTTTTACAAATAATGGTGGATATTTTGTTGGCCTGTCTTGCCCTAGAAGGAAACCCTATTTTATGATGGTGTTGTACTACAATTATATTTGAAGATTTATTTTAAGAGTGTGATAGTGGTCATGTTTTCTTTGGATCTCTGGTGGTGATACTCCCATGAGAGGGTTACTTTTCAAGTATATTGTAATCTTTGTGATTTCTAAATAATATGTTAAGTGGCTTTTGGAGTGGGGTTTTTCTCCTGAAAGGGTTTTCCCCAAGTAAATTACTATGCCATGGTATGTATGATATTTATATTTATTCTTTTTAAGTTTCTACAGCTATTAAATATCTATAAAGTTTTTCATTATTCTCCTCCTAGCAATAGTGTAGGAATTTGTTGCGCTACCTTAGCTTCCTTAGAAGTGGTGTCAAAGCCTAATAACCTTTAGTTTTAGTTGTGGGTTGTAAGGTGTTTTGAACTAATCCCAATTTGAGTGGGAGCTTGTGCAAAAGACACTTTGTGATCTTGTTGCAAGAATATTTAGATGGAAATTTCATCGAGGACAATAGAGGTGGAAATTTTTTTTTGAAATAATTTTGAGATGTGGAAGCTAAAGATGGAGGATTTTTTCATAGATCGAGATCTATGAGATGTTGTTGATGAGAATGTTTCAAGGCCTGCATATCCTACTCAGGCTGGTCAATATGATATTATGAACCATAAAGCAAAGGGTCTAATTTGATTGTGGTTGGTAAACTCTGTTTTAATCAACGTCCATGAAGAAACTTCCGAACAGAAACTATGGAAGAAACTTCGTGAGATGTATCAAGTGAAATATTTAGTGCACATAACATGGAAACTCACATAAAACAAAACCAACATAACTAGATAACTAACTATATTAAACACAAAATCACTGAAGAGAACATTATTACAAAATTTAACCGCCAATTTAGAACATGGTCAGCAGTGATTTCAGCGATTTCAGCTATAATTTGTTATGAGTGGGCTTATTCCTCATCCATTGCACTTTATCATTTCTATTTGGAATAGATGACTCACCTACAAAATGGTGAAATGAAATTAGTGCTTCTTTTGCTTCGCTTCATGCTTCCCAAATTTGTCAGACGCATTTTGACCTTTAACATTTCCTCCATTCTTTTGCTTCGCTTCATCCTCCTTTTTCTTCGCTTCATTCATGAATTTTTCAGAGGCATTTTTACCTTTAACATTTCCTCCATAGGATTAAATATTTCAAAATGTAGTTCTATTTTTTATGGGTGGAAATTATGACATAAAAAGTTACATAGTATTCCTAGTAGGCTCACTCAGCATGAGGGGCCATTGAGATTGGGAAGAGTAATTTGAGCTCACAAAATGGGCTCCATGATTTGGCTGATGGTTTTGAAAATATTGTTACTTTCTTATGTGGCATTCATTTGTATATAAGATGGTTAGGATGGGGAAATCATACACTTATAGATTTGTTGGTATTATTCTATCTAAATTTGTCTCAACACAAGTTGAAGGGTCTTATTGAAGGGACTATTAGTTTAATATTGTATTTGTTATTTTGGTGCTTAGACTAATACATTAGATAAAGGAGAAACTTAACCAGCTTCTTAATGGTTTTTCTTTTTTAAGATTCTAAAATGTGAATATTAGTGATTGCAAAAAACTAAAAATGGCAACTAAATATTTTAGTTAGGGAAATTTATAAACTTTTTATCAAAGAAACATAAAAATGATTACACTTAATAAAAAATTAGGTGAGGGAAAAATTAAATTCTTTACAAGCGTTTTTGTATTTATTGCTAAGGGCACCACCAATATAATTCCAAAAACCTTAAGAAAAATGAAAAGTAATTTATTTCTATGTGTAATGGTGGGAGGATAAGTTCTAAATATGTGGTTAAGGCTACCATACTGTTATGGGTTAACTGTAACAGATATCCATGGTATGTTCCTCTTATTTTTCTTAAGTCTCCCCCATAATTCATTTGGAATGGTGAATAGAAACCCCATTACTACTACGATTTTTGAGAGATATCGAACATGTAAAGATCAGTTTTGAAATAGTAGTATACGCTGAAGATAAAACTATTGATCAAATGGAATGGAGTTCTAAGAATAATTAGAATAAGATAGTAGTGATATTAGTAATTCTTTTTTTTGTTCTTGTTTCACTTCCAAGTAGTATATTTTGTATTTACCACTTTTTTTAGACAAAATATAGTTGAACATTGTATTTAGATACTTATTATTCTTAATGCATATGTTCGTATCATTCATTATTTAGAGGGAAAATTTATTTGGCGCAATTCATGTAGGAGTTGATTACTATGAGGAAATAGTAAATCCATTCCATTTGTATTTTACATTGAATTTTATTTCCTATTTAGTGGGACTTTCATGGATATTTTCTTCATCATAGAGTATGATCAGTAAATAAATAAAGTTTTCCAATTTTTCTTATTCACGAACCATCCTATTGGGAAAATTTGTCTCAACCTTACAATTATAGAAGGTTTATTATTGATAGGATGTGTTGATTTCCCAAATAAAAAATCCAATGAGTCTTAAAGAATAGCCACTTTCTAATGCTAAGACTCAAAGATGGTGATGGAACCCTCAAATTTTAGTTTTGTTCCATCTCAAACTTTTGCCACATTTTGATGTAGGGCTAATATATGAGGGTTTAGGGTTTTATTCATTATAAATTCTTGTAAAATTCTATTTGTTCGTTAACCTTTTAACACCTTTTTCCAGTCACTTAAAAACATCTTATGTCATTCACTATCATCAGGTAACTAGTCACTCAAGTCTAGGCCCAAGTCTCATAATTTTTATAAGGTTAGGTAGAGGGCCCCTTTTTTGCCTTTACATCCTTTGCATTTCATGACTTTGAGGTTTTCGGGCCCCTTCTCTCACATTATCCTAGAGGGTCCCCTCCTCACAAGAACTTAAGTGCTCTTGTTTGAAGTTTCCACTTAAGTCCCGATGACCATCTTACTTTATCACTCATCATTGATCTCTTTGGAATTGCATGTCCTAAATTAGCGACGCGCGATGAGCAACATTTCTTTATTCTCACTAATCGCGAATAGTTGATGAAGCTCTTGGAACAATCAGTGATGAGTGATGTTCTGTGTATTGTTAAAGAATTGCTTATTGCTAATGGCTTTTGAGCCTTGAGTATTGTAGTAGTGATAAGTGATGTACTCTGGCCTTACGTTCTTATCGCTCATCACAAATAGTCATAAAATGATAAATTTAAGATCAATGATGAGAGATATGATGAAATTCATTTTTATTGCGTATCGTGAATATTTTTTAAGTGCTACAGTTATATATTAGTGATACATGATACATATTGTCACTATACAAATCCTCTCATTGCTAATTGCTTGCACACTATATGGGGAGAATTAGTTGTAAGGAAAGTAGAGGTGCGGAAACACTTTCCTAACAAAAAATCCACAGAGAAGAATGCAATGTAGGGTTTTTAATTTTCAAATTACAATCTAATTAAGACACACATGAAATATTTTCAGAAATAGAACAAATACACAAAGACAAATTGAATACCAGATTTACGTTGGAAAACCCTATTGGGAGAAAACCCACCACACCAAGTTGAATCTCTTTGTATTACAGTAACAAATAAATTGCATACAATCAGAAAGAAAACTCTCTAGTGTTAGTCACAGTAGCCTCACTCACTGTTCATTAGTTATAGACAATGCTCTCATCAATGTCGATTGAACTCACTACACCTCACAAATCATAATCTATCTGCTTTTATTTTATCACATTCTGGTTTTCCTTCTATCCATCCTTATCTGACATTGCCAACCATAGATAGTTTCCTTTCGAGCTTTGATTTTTTCCTGCATGTTGTTCACCTCTAGCATTGCAGCTGTACAAAAAATCCAACCATCATCCATTTGAAATCCATTTCCTCTGATTGGTCTAGGAGATGCCACATAGGAAATTCAAACAGTCAGAGAAGCATTCAACTAGGTTTGCATGTTGGTGAGACACGAGAAGTGTCTCCCCGATGCTCAAAAAATTCATAGTGATATCGACACAAGTCTCAACAGTCGACAGGATGACATAGCGAGTGTCACAAGTCATACCGAATCCATCGATGTCCATTTCATTCCTATTGGCAAGAGTTTCCCTTATCGGCGAGACTCATATCGAAGTCACAAGTCACAACAATGAGATATACTATCGGCAAGACACTTCATTCTCGCCAAGACTTTATTTCGAGCACACCATGTCATAACGAGTCGGCAAGACCTTTATTCTTCACTGAGACCTTACATTGTGTTCCATCAAGTCTTACCAAGTCAGAAAGACTTATCCAAGTCACTAAGACCTTTCACCGAGCACCGCCAAGTCTTACCGAGTCGGCAAGACTTATGCCTTTCGCTAAGACCTTTCATCGAGTGCCCAAAGTGATCCCGAAGACTATTGGCATGACTTATCAAAGTTGCCAAGACTTCTCAACAAAGTTTTATGTCACCACAAAGGAACCAAGAGAATACTCCCATCGGTGAGACCTTTCTTCTTTGCTGAGACATTTTACCGAAACCCTCCACCATCAGTGAGATCTTACACAGTCGTTGAGAGATCTCCCCGTGGCCCTTCTGTTACCCTGATAGCCATATGCTATCGGTGAGACTTTCACCATTTGCTGGGACTTCTCCCCGAAACCCGTGAGTTAGCTTGATAAGATCAAATTGTCACCCAAAGGTCTCCATTCAACAAAAGGTCACATCGAACACAAAAAGTCACAGCGATAGACATTGTCAGTAAAACATCAACTCTGTCTTGGCAACATGAACTTATCAAGCAGATTTAGAACAGTTAGTCAACCATACATGAACATTGTCATAGCGACTTTTCCCTTGAGGAGTTTCATGTTAGTAAGGATTGAGGTACATATTCCAACAAGCTCCCACTTGACGAAGATCTTACTAACACCTCTAGAGCATAATAAAACTACTGAAATTCATGGGCCAAGAGTCCCATCAAACTTGCACACCACCTGAACTTGTCTATGCTCACAGGCTTCATCAATGCATCTACAACATTCTCTAAAGTATCCACTTTCTCCAAAGAGACCTTCCCATTCTCCACCATACTTCATACAAAGTGATACTATACATCTATATGTTTCATTCTGGCATGGAAAGTAGGATTCTTTGCCAAACATAGAGCACTCTGACTGTCACAGTAAATAGTAATTTTCTTGCATCAAAACCAATGTTGAAACACAAATGTTTAAACAAGATTGCTTCTTTATAGGCATGTGTTTCTTCCATTAATTCTGGCTCTGTTGTGGACAAAGCAACTATAGATTGACGCTTGCTCATCCAACTCACTGCACCACCATTCATCATAAAAATATATCCACTAGTGGATCTTCTACTGCCAATGTCCCTTGCCCAATCAGAGTCCACATAACCTTGAATACTGAGAGTCCTCTGTGATTCAACCAAGTTTCCATGGTAACACAAAGCATAGTCTAAAGTTCCCTTCAGATACCTAAACACTCTCTTCACAACATCCCAATGTGTCCTTCCAGGATTAGCCATAAAACTGCTAAGAACTCCCATTACTTGGGCAATGTCTGGCCTTGTACAGACCATTGCATACATGAGACTGCCAACTACGCTTGCATAAGGCACACTGGTCATGTCCTCCATCTCAGAAGGAGATTTTGGACAATCCTCAACAGATAGCTTTGTTCCCTGCATAACTAGAACAACTAGTTGTTTGCAATTAGTCATACAAAATCTCTCCAGAATAGTCTTGACATACTTACTCTGACTGAGCCAAAGCTTTCTATTCCTCCTGTCCCTGGTTATTTCCATTCCTAGAATATACCCTGCTGCACCAAGATCTTTCATTTCAAACTTTGTAGACAACTGAGACTTAAGATTAGAAATTATTAGTTTACTATTGCCTATGAACAACATATCATCAACATAGAGTGCAATAATAAGGACTTGATCACTTTTAGCTTTGTAGTATACACAATGATCGCATTTTGATCTTACAAACCCCAATGACAAAACAAAAGTGTCAATTTTCTGGTACCACATTGTAGGAGACTGTTTTAAACCATACAGAGATTTCTTCAACTTGCAAACCAGTCTTTCTTTACCTTTTTCCATAAAGTGCTCTGGCTAGGACATATAAATTTCTTCTTCAAGATCACCATGAAGAAATGTTGTCTTCACATCCATCTGCTCAATTTCTAAGTCATACGCTGTTGCAAGTGACAAAATAAATCTAATAGATTTCAGCTTAGCTACAGGAGAAAATATTTCTCCATAATCAATTCCCTCTACATGGGAATACCCTTTCGCAACCAGCCTTGCTTTATATTTTTCCGCACTACCGTCTAGACCTATTTTCTTTTTAAACACCCATTTGTAGCCCACAACTTTTCTACCTTTAGGAAATGGCACCAAACTCTAGGTATCATTCTTGTCTAATGATGCCATTTCTTCATTCATGGCTTCCAACCAAGAGTTTGAATCAGACATTTTAAATGCCTCTTTCACAGTTCTAAGTTCATCAGTGCTAGAAATTAAAGAATAGGCACAAGCAGACTCAATCAATGAAAATTCATACCTATCAAATTGCTTTCTTTCACGAGTTGACCTCCTCATAGGCTGAGGCTGAGGTGGTTCTTCATCTTCTTCAGAACTACTTGAGCTCTCCTCAGTATCAAGTACATTTTTATTTCTCAATTCCTCTTTATCTATAGTCGGAGGAATTGCTGCTACATCCTTTTCATTTTCTGATTTCTTCTCTAACTGTAGATCTGATGTCGAAGGCTTCAACTCACAAAAAATAATAGTTTTGTTGTACAAAACCTTCTTAGTCTCAGGATTCCAAAGCTTGTATCCTTTTATGCCAGCACTATAGCCAATAAAAATACACTTTACAACTTTCTTTTCCAATTTAGACCTTTTTTCAAATGGTACATATGCATATGCCTCACAGCCAAAGACACAAATATGTCTCAAAGAGGCCTTCTTTCCAGATCATTCTTGCAAAGGCCTCTTCTCATCAAGAGCAGAGTTAGGAGAGTGATTTACCAAGTAACATGTTGTAGAGACTGCTTCAGCCCAGAACTTCTCCTCCAAGCTAGCACTCCTCAACATACTTCGTGCTCTTTCCATTACTGTCATGTTGAACCTTTCAACAACTCCATTTTGATGTGGAGTGTAAGATGTAGTCTTATGTCTTTTAATCCCATGATCCTTATAGTACCTTTCAAAATCATATGAACAAAACTCACCCCCATTGTCAATCCTTAAACATTTTATTTTTCTATCAGTCTGATTTTCTACAAGGTTTTTAAATTCCTTAAACCAACTAAACACTTATGATTTTCTTTTCAAAAAATATACAAATGCTCTTCTTGAATAATCATCAATAAATGACACATAGTATCTTGATTTAGATAGAGAAGGAACATTTACTGGACCAAACACATCAAATTGAATATAATCAAGCAAACCAAAGGATTTTTGATGACTGGAATAAAATGAAACATGGTGCTGCTTTCCATATATGCAATCTTCACAAAAATTGAACTCAAGGTTACAATCTTCAAGCCCTTCTACTAGGTTTTTATTTTTCAAGGTTTTTAAACCTTTCTCACCAATGTGGCCTAGCCTATGATGCCAGAGCATAGTCTTTTCTGCTGGAAGTTTAACCTCCATGGAGTTTACACAATCAGGAGCGTTTTCCTTCTTTTCTTCATGAGTATCCTTAAGTGACTTTGCAGAGACACTATTGCATTGAACATCATGTGCATCTAGCTTGTACAAGGTACCAATTCAAGCACCCCTAGCCAGCACCATAGAGCCTCTAGTCATCTTGCAGCCATTTCCAAAGAACATGACCTACACTCCAATATCATTCAACTTACTTACATAAAGTAGGTTTCGAGCCAGACCTAGTATATGCATCACATCATTGATTCCCTTCACTCTTCCATCAGGGAATTGAATTCTGACTCTTCCACGACCAACAATTTCCAAAGATGAATCACTTGCTAGGTACACCTTTCCACCATTGTATTCTTCATACTTCATGAACCAGTCTCTATGAGATGTCATGTGGAAAGATGCTCTAGAATCAATCAGCGAGACATCATTTGATGCCTGTGTAGCCAAAGCTACAATGAAGGCATCTACATCACTTTGAGAAGAATCATTTCTAGAAGATTTTTTCTTCTTCTTTTTGTCCTCCTTGCAGTCCTTTCAGACATGACTTGGTTGTCCACAATTCCAACATTTCACCTTGGACTTCTTTCTAGGAGACTTTGATCTCCCTTCTGATTTCGATCTGGATTTCTTGTCCTTCTTCTTGCCTTTCTCCTTTGATCTACCTCTGATAGCCAGAGCCTCCTTTGCCATCTTAGAGGATTTTCTTCTCATTTTTTCTGATAACAAAGAAGCAACAACATCTTCCATCTTGAATGAGGATGTTGTACTCCCAATAGCCATCACCAGATGATCCCACGAATCAGGCAAAGAACATAATAGTAGCATGCAGTGATCTTCTTCTATCTTCACACCGATAGATGCTAATTGAGCAATCAGCATGCTGAAAGCATTCAAGTGATTAGAAACACCAACTCCATCCTACACCTTCAAGTTGTATAGCTTCTTCTTCAAGAATAGCTTGTTCACCAAGGACTTTCCCTGATAAATATCACATAGTCTTGTCCACAAAGAGGTTGCAGTCTTTTCTTCATTCATGTTCAAAAGAACAAAGTTAGCTAGACAGAGCCTTATCAACCCTTCTGATTTTCTATTTTCCAGGTCCCAATCTTCTTGCTTCATGGCCTGAGGTTTCATTCCAGACACAGTATTCCAAAGATCTCAGTCCACTAACAGATCTTCCATTTTGAGTTTCCACAGCTCAAAATTGCTACCGTTGAATTTTTCTATTTCCATCTTCCTGCATGTGCTTGCCATCTTAATCTATAATTAAATTAATAGACCTCTACCAGACTCCCACTGAAAAAGAATTGACACAAAAAACCCAACTCACTCACAAGGATACCACAACTGGCCAGGCTCTGATACCACTTGTAAGGAAAGTAGAGGTGTGGAAACACTTTCCTAACGACAAATCCATAGGGAAGAATGCAATGTAGGGATTTTAATTTTCAAATTACAATCTAATTAAGACACACATGAAATATTTTCAGAAATAGAATAAATACACAAAGACAAATTGAATACCATATTTACGTGGGAAAACCCTACCGGAAAAACCCACCACACCAAGTTGAATCTCTTTGTATTATAGTAACAAATAAATTACATACAATCAGAAAGACAACTCTTTGGTGTTGGTCACAGTAGCTTCACTCACTGTTCATCAATTATAGACAATGCTCTCATCAATGTCGATTGAACTCACTACACCTCACAAATCAGAATCGATCTGATTTTATTTTATCACATTCTGATTTTCCTTCTGTGCATCCTTATCTGCCATTGCCAACAATAGATAGTTTCCTTTCGAGTTTTGATTTTTCTTGCATTATGTTCACCTCCAGCATTGCAGCTGTACAAAAAATCCAACTATCATCCATTTGAAATCCACTTCCTCTGATTGGTCCACGAGATGCCACATAGGAAATTCAAATGGTCAGAGAAGCATTTAAGTGGGTTCGCATGTTGGTGAGACACGGGAAGTGTCTCCCCGATGCTCAAAAGATTCATAGCGATATCGACACAAGTCTCAACAGTCGACATGATGACATAGAAAGTGTCACAAGTCATACTAAATCCATCGATGTCCATTTCATTCCTATTGGCAAGAGTTTCCCTTATCGGTGAGACTCATATCGAAGTCACAAGTCACAACAATGAGATATACTATCAGCAAGACACTTCGTTCTCGCCAAGACTTTACTTTGAGCACACCATGTCATAACGAGTCAGCAAGACCTTTATTATTTGCTGAGACCTTACATCGTGTTCCATCAAGTCTTACCAAGTTAGTGATACCTATCCAAGTAGCTAATACCTTTCACCGAGCATCGCCAAGTCTTACCGAGTCAGCAAGACTTATGCCTTTTGCTAAGACCTTTCACCAGGTGCCTAAAGGGATTCTGAAGACTATTAGTGTGACTTATCCAAGTCGCCAAGACTTCACAACGAAGTCTTATGTCACCATAAAGGCACCAAGAGAATACTCCCATTGGTGGGACCTTTCTTCTTCGTTGAAACATCTTACCGAAACCCCCCACCATCGGCGATATGTTACATAGTCGCTAAGAGATCTCCCCGTGGCCCTTGTGTTACCCTGATAGCCATATGCTATTGGTGAGACTTTCACCATTCACTAGGACTTCTCCCTGACACCTGTGAGTTAGCCTGATAATATCAAATTGTTGCCTAGAGGTCTCCATTCGACGAAAGGTCACGTCGAACACAAAAATTCACAGCGATAGACATTGTCAGCAAGACATCAACTCTGTCTTGGCGACATGAACTTATCAAGAAGATTTAGAATAGTTAGTTGACCAGACATGAACATTGTCACAGTGACTTTTCACTTCAGGAGTTTCATGTCAGTAAGGATTGAGGCACAGATTCCAACATTAGTGATGAGTGATGGTCTAATATTCTATATTTTATCACTCATCGTAGATTCATTGCTAAGCCTAAGTTTCAAAACCATGATGACCAATGAGATTCTCTGAAAGGTTTCTTTCACTAATAGGATAAGATCTTATGTATGATATCTTTTGTAGCATTGATTTTCATGTAGGTGTATGTTTCTAAATCTAATTACTTAACTGAATTTCCCATTACTGATAGGATCCAAGGTGCAAAGTTTGAATTAGTGATATGTGATGAAAGGATGAACATGATTAAAGACATGCCACAAATCTCAGGGCTGAGATTTCATTACGAGGATGTTGACATCACTGATGAGGCCCGTGAAGAATGAGATGCATCTATGATAGGCGATGGCTATTGATGGAACAAGCAACATGACAGAATCCTAAGGACATCATATAAGGGAAAGTAGCTAGATGATTGGGGAACCATTGATGTGGTTTTAAAACAGGATGATGCAATGGACTAAACTTCATCATGGCAATACTTTCATCACTAATTGCACCCTAAATTTTGGGGAGGATAAACGATGAGCGATGGAGTGTATAAGGATATATTCTCTCTAAGAAACATTGGTCTTATGCACTTCACTAATATTAATCAAAGAGAACGAATTAGGTTGGTGATACATCCTAATTTTTAGATCACATATGATTAATCAAGATTAAAGAGAAACATGGTAGCATTTGAGATGGCATCATTTTTTTCTAGGAAAAAGTTTCTCATTGTCAAAAAACAATGCTCATGGTCACCATAAATGAAGTTTTAATTGTTTTAAGATCAACGGCCTAATTTCAAAGATAAGTTGTTAAGTTATAAACTTGCTCACACAAGGAGTTCTCGAATCATTAACTTTGCATGCTCCAAATTGTCTATTTAATGTAGGTTGATCCTTGCTCCTTTTTGCCATCTTTCTAGTCTGCACTAAATGTAAGGCATAGTGTGAAGAAGAGTGAGAGTTTGTTTGTTTTCTTGAGTTGAATATTTTGTGTTCTTGTCCTGAGTAAGTTGGTTTTAAATTGGGTTCTCTGGTTTGGTTAGGAATTTTTGTTCTAGGTTGGTTATAATTGTTTGGCCTTGTACGTTTGTCTCCCTATAGCTTTGCCTTAAATTGTTAAACTCTACTTGTTCTAGAGATGGGAAAAGATGGTGTCATAATTCAGCTTGTTCGAAGGTCTAGCTGACTTAATGTATTTGAGTGTCATTAGGGTATAACTGAGCAAGAAGCCCATGTTTGTCTTGAGGTTTCAAAGGGAAAAGGGAGGTCTAGGTTAGAGGTCATAAGAAGAAATCAATTGTGCAAAGTATGTACAAATTGAGAAAATTACCATTTCGGGAGAAATGGTCAAGTTCAAAGGCAAGGAACTGGATCAACTAGTGAAGAGGGCTAGGAAGAAGGATAAAAATCATAGGGCATGCCTGGGAAAACATAATTCTCCTATTGTGCTCTTTGAAACTCCTTTAGATGCTGAAGGTGAAACTAACTAAGGATATGGCCAGTACCTTCTCTCTTTGGTGTCATATGGGAGCTCTGATGATGACTTGGTGATTGTCCCTCGAATTTCATCGACGACAAGGAGCGATCGAGCATTCTATGATGTCAATGACTCTGAGTAGGGTCACCTCTTTTTTTTTTGGATGACACCATGGTCTTTGACTAGGAGGTATTTGTTTCAATATGTCTGTGGTTTGTCTTTTTCTCTTCCATGCTGCTGTGGAGGTCCTTCGACTAATATGATATGGAATATTTTTTGTTCAACATAAATGGAGTGATAGAGAAAAGTGGTATCCTATACATGTGTTTTTTTTTTTTCCTCCCTTGTTCCCAAATGATTGCATAAAAACTGCCTAGGGAGATCTTTGAGGAATCAGTTGAAACTAGGTTTTTGAAATTGAAATGAAATGAAAATGAAATTGTAAATTAGCTAGATGCTTGTTGTTCCCTTGTCTATAAAGTGGATTTCATGGCTAAAGTTGATAGAGTTTAAATATTTTGAGTCCAAAATAGGTCGAGGTAAATTGTATGCTCTCAGAGAAAATATAATGTAAATAGATACATTATTAAATATTAAAGAAGATAATCTAGGGTGAAAGTTATATTGTATGAGATCTTAAATATAGTTTTACAAAGTAATATTAGTAATGAAGGAGAATATTAGTTCTAAAATGTTGCTCTCCTCTGTATTTTTCTTCCAAATTATGAATGAAGTTAAGTAAAATTTCATTTTTCTTCTATCATTTGCACTGAATGAATGAGGTTTTATGCTTCATTTCTCTGAGTTGATTAAATGCTAAAATGAGTCCATTAGTTTGTGAGAAAGGGATATAGGATTTGATAAGGAAGCAATATTTTAAAACACAGTGAGTTAGATGCTACAAAGTGGCATGCTAATAGTCCATTAACTTCTGATGTTCTATCATAATTGTATTATTTATTGATTGCAAGTTATGAATTTGTTATTCCCTCAGATACGACACTGGTTGTTTTATTAGTTTACCTCATGGCTGACTGAGCTAGTAATGAATTTTCCCTTAGATTCAAGATGAAGACGAATTCATAACATACTCTAAACTACATTGCCTCGACTTTTAGTATATAAACACACTTCATGGTACAAATAGCACTCTCACCCGACGTTTGCCAAGACTTTAATGAAGTGAGTTTCTTGAGGAATGCATCTATGTGAGGAAATGATCTTGACCAAATTTGAGATATTATGAGGATGTGTAGGATTACCCTCATGGGTCTTAGAGAGTCTAAAGAGAAGAAGTGAGGTAGGAAGTACTTTACATAAGTGTTGACCAATCCTCAACCTTGATGATAATATATTTATGGAAAAATTATCATAGGTAAGGACTAAGATTAAGTTTGGTTCTAAAAAAAAATGACCAAGAGAAATGGTGAATCAACTAGGGATCTACTTGGGAAAATATTTGCATTCCAACAACTTTCCTTGATAGAGTCATAGAGGTTCTAAATATAAAGTTCTCAGTGATAGTGAGTGGTGACTCTGAAGAACTCTATACTGGTAATCAACTAATGGAATCACCTTCATATGGCTGAAGTTTGATCCTCTACAAAGGAAAAAATGACTATATGCAAAGATCCTGATAAAGTGTGATATCTGCAAATATATCTTAGTATTTTCCCTTTTGTTTTGACTCAAAAGAAGAAATAATTATGTATAAGAGACATTTAATGATATGGAAGAAATACTTTATTCCTAAATCATTCTGTTAAAGCACTATCAAATGGAATAGTTACGGTCATATTGTGTACATCTAAGTTAAATTTTGTAATATTCCTAATGACATTAAGAAACATTTATCATAGTTTATAGGGAAAAAATTTGAGTCAAGTTCTAAGCATTTAAATGCATTCATAGATGTAATGGGAGATTTTGAAATAAATCATGAGGATGTTGTCTTGAAGTTGTTTACTTAGTCACTAAAAGAGGATGCCCAAGATTGGTACTCGAATATTTACAGGAATGTTCTATAGCTTCATGGGATGCTTTTATGATAGCATTTATAGAGCAATTTGATGAAAGGATTAGTCTCAATGAGATAAGAAGAAGATTTATAGAAATACAATAGGAGGAAGAAGAGTTAGTCACTTCTTTTAATCCCATATTCATGAGAGCAGTAAATGATATTCTTGATATTTAAGACCTAGTGATGCAAAAAATTTAATTACATATCTCGGTTGTTTTAGAAATAAAATGAGTTATTTGATAAGGGATAAAGAGCCTATGAAATTGCAACAACCGTATCATATTTCTATGGACATATAAAATACCATTAAATATGGAGTGATGAAAGGATATGTGGCTGCAAGTGTTGTTTCCCCTTATATACATTATAAAGATGAAATAAATAGGAAATAAAAAGATGATCAATACAAGGATAATCTTGATGTCTCATTGCTTTCATTCTCACAACACATGGATCTTAAGAAAAGTTAGGATAGCTTTCAGTAGTGTTCATACAATAATGATCAAGAATTGATAATTAAGAAATTATCTAGTATGAAAAAGAATAAAGAGGAATCCCCAGATGAATTACTGGCAAGGTTTTTGGATTCCTTGCTAGAAATCCCTAAGAGGCTAAGACCTAAGAATTCAATCTACATTGATTTGTTCTGTGAAATTGATGAACCATGGCTTAGTACCTTGCATTAGGAATTAAAACCTTATAATTTCGATCAAATAATTGATTGGATCAGAATTATTGAGGAAACAAAGAATTTTTATGAACAAACTATGAGGTTTCAAAATGGAAAGGAGGATACCCTTAGTAACAAAGATCAAGAATTTACTCAAAGCATGAATAATGATTTTTCTAAAGGTGAATGTATGCATAGCAATACAAATGATGATATTTTCATATTTGTAGACACTATTGGATATTACCAAAGGCTGGAAATAAGGGTAATAGAAATGAAGATTTTAATTATTCTCACCAGAAATATAAATCTCTGAGGAAAACTTGAAAGCACCTTTTTTGTTCAATTAATTTTACTGTGTTAATATTCATGAAACTCTTCCTTTACCAATACATAAATAGGAAATGTGCAAGATCATGATGGGCCAAAAAGTGGTGATATGATGGGTATGTGGTTGACGAATTTTTTTTACCCAAAATTGATGAAATGAAAAGGATTTTTAAAGGAGATTCTCAACTTTCAACCAATATAAATTATGCTTTTCTTTGAATTTAATAAATAATTTTTATTCATTTTGCATTTGAATTAAGAATAAAGAATTGATTGATAGATTGATTAGAAAACATCTATAACTTTTAAATAGTATCACATTCTTTGAATCCAAAAAATGTGTCACATTCTATGCTTCACATACTATGGGATTAAAAACATAAAATTGAATTTCATGAAGTTTTGACCAAGTTAAGATGGTTAGAAACACGAGTTTTTTATATTTTTTAAAATTTGTAATAAAAAAATCATAATTAATTATTTACATGGAAAAAAATAAAATAAAATATGCATCACATCTGGACATGAGTCCTCTACTTGTATCTAAAATCCTATTAAAAAATATATCTGGACATGAGTCCTCTACTTGTATCTAAAATCCTATTAAAAAATATATTATCTTTTTATTGTGGCTAGGGTGGTCAGACACACACCTATTTATTTTTTCCTTGAAATTTAAGTACTACTGCATTGAAATTTCAAATTTTCACCAAATAGATTTTCTTTTTTTTGAAATAAACCTAACTGTTTAGAAACTATGTTCAATTTGCTATAGATTCTATTCTTACATATTTCTGAAATAATATAGATAACTTATTTAATTTTTTACGTTAAATCTCCTAACTCTGATTTTTCTAATTTTTTCACCACTTAAGGGCCTATTTTTCCCATGATGATTCTGTACATACCCAGTATATTTCATCTAATAGATTCTTGCAGAATACTCTAACTATTTCAAAATTAGAATGTCCTGATAATCTAATTGATGTTGAATCTGAAGACAAGAGTGTTTATACTTTGACTCTAGAATCTAATTTTAAGAAAAGGATGAGTATTGAAAAATGACAAGGTTGGATTTCTAAATGTTTATATAAAATAGAAGTAGGATGTGTAGACCTGGATATAACGATAAACATGGTTGTTCTTGATCAGATTTCTACTAAGGAAGGAGAAGAAACAATCTACATAGAAGAATAGGAGCTATGTTCAAATTGTCATCATGAGTAAATAGACATATCAGTTGAAAACATAGTTCAAAACCCTAGTTTTGATCATCTCAATTCTGAATTAATTGATCCATTTCAAAACATTTTGTTTTTAGTTGAAAGATGATGACTAGGAAGAAGAATCAAATTATGGTATGGGTCCTAAAAAAAAATTTATTTATGATCTCTAGAATCATGTGAGTGATACCTTTTGTAAGAAGGATTGTTCTTTAAATGACAATGAAATTTCCTCGAATTATGAGAAATTGATTTTTCAAGAAAATGAGGCATGGGGCAATAGGATAGGTTTATATTGTTCTAATGCATATGAATATCAGCTTGAAGAGGAGCCTATGTATATGTGCTTCTTGTTTGTTACACCAAATGGGTATGGTGTTGATCCAAATAAATTTGATGTCAGTCAAATAGACTATGAATGTTTCACTTTCCCAAACCAATTAAGTGAGCATTTGATGAAAAATAATGATAAGTTGAATAAGGGGGAGTGGTGTACTAATCACATTTTCCAGTTAGCCCCTAGTTACAATGTACAGAGGGACATAAATGAGAGAGATAAGTGCAAGATCATATACACGTCTATGATGGTTGAGCATAGTACTTGCAGGATGATCAACTGGTGGACTCTTCATGGTAAGGTTTTCAGCAGGGGCATGGTGCAAAGGGTGGAAAATAGGGTTTTCAACAGAGGTTAACACTAGTTTTAAGATTGGTCTGGCCCTATGTCTTATTTAATTATTGTACCTATGTTGTTTGGTTTTGGTTCTCTTGCTTTGTCCTTGGTTTTTGGTTTCTGTTCCAGATCTGATTCACCTTAGTTTTGGGATTCTCACTCTATTTGCTGAGGAACAAACGTCCCAAATAGGATTCACTGATCAGACCCTCAATTTTATTTTATTTTCCATCTCAAACTTTTGTCACATTTCGATGTAGGGCTAATATCTGAGGGTTTAGGGTTTTATTTGTTATAAATGTTTGTAATGTGCTATTTGGTTGTTAACTTCTTATCACTTGTTGGTCACTTAAAAACATCTTATGTATTCACTATCATCAAGTAACTGGTCCCTAAATTCTACTTCTGAGTCTCATAATCTTTATAAGGTTTGGTAAAAGGCCCACTTTTGGCATTTACATCCTTTTCATTTTGTGACTTAGAAGTTTTTGGACCCCTTCTCTCACATCATCCTAGGGGGTCCCCTCCTCATAACAACTTAAGTGCACATGTTTAAAGTTTCCACTTAAGTCCCAATGACCATCTTACTTTATTGCTCCTTTCTGATCTATTTAAATTTGTACATCCTAAATCAACGACCAGTGGTGAGAAACATTTCTTTGTAGTCACTCATTGCGAATAGCTGCTGGAGCTCTTGGAACAATCAGTGATGAGTGATGTTCCACGTGTTAGTGTGATTAATTAATTAATTATTACACTAGCATAATTTAACTTAGGTCATGCATCATTTATTCCTAGGTTAGATTTTAATAAATTATTTAATAAATGGGATAATATTCCCTTCCATGTTTGTAGGGATAAGATTCATTTTAGAAGATGAGTTGTCTATCTAAAACTTATCTCAAAATTTAATAGTTTCCTAGATACGGTTCACATGTTGTCACATGTTGTTAGATCATGACACATGGCAATACCTCTTTTATCTTAGGTTTTCTCATTTTCCTATATAATTAGGAATTTTATTCATTTGTAACAGATCATCATATTATATCATATCAATATAGAATATTTATTCAACATTCCATTGTTGCAACACTTTCCTTTGTGGTTGATTATCTTTCATGGAAAAGGTACTTTATTGAAGATTATGGAGATTCAAGGATTGTGCATCCATAATATCAACACTGTGTATTGTTAAGGAATCACTTATTGCTTATGGCTTTTGAGCCTTGAGCATTGTAATAGTGATAAGTGATGTACTTCGGCCTTATGTTCTTATCACTCATTGTGGATGGTCATCAAATGATAAATTTAAGATCAACAACATGCGATATGATGGAATTCCTTTGTATGGCATATCACATATATGTTTTAAGTGCTAAAGTTCTATATTAGTGATATGTGATACACATTGTCACTATATAAATCCACTTATCACTAATTTCTTGCAAACTATATGAGGAGAATAAGTGATGAGTGATGGTTTAATGTTTCTATATTTTATCACTCATTGCAGATTCATTCTTGAGCCTAAGTTTCAAAACCTTGATGAGCGATGAGATTCTCTAAAAGGTTTCTTTCGCTAATTTGATAAGATATTATATATGATGTATTTTTTACCATTGATTTTCATGTAGGTGTATGTGTCTAAATCTGATTTATTCATTAAATTCCCCATCGCTGATAGGATCTAAGGTGCAAAGTTTCAATTAGTGATATGTGATGGAAGGATGGATGTGATCAAAGAAAGGCCACAAATCCAAGGGCTGAGATTTCATCATGAGGATGTTGACATCGCTAATGAGGCCGATGAAAGAGGGAATGCATCTGTGATATGCAATGGATATATATGGAATATGAAATGCGGAAGAATCCTAAGGACATCATATAAAGGAAAGTAGCTCTAGATGTCTCGAGAACCATTGATGTGGTTTTAAAATAGGATCATCCAATGGATTAAACTTCATCGTAGAAATACTTTCATCACTAATTGCACCCTAAATTTTGGGGAGGATCAATGATGAGAATTGAAGTGTATAAGGAAATATTCTCTCTAAGAAACACTAGTCTTGTGTACTTCACCGATATTAATGAAATAGCACAGATTAGGTTGGCGATACATGTTAATTTTTTAGATCGTGTATGGTTAATCAAGATCAAACAAAAACATTGTAACATTTGAGATGGCATCGATTTTTTCTAGGAACAAGTTGCTAATGGTTGAAAAATGATGCTCATGGTCACCATAGATGAATTTTTAATTGTTTTAAGATCAACGTCCTAGATTCAAATCCAAGTTGTTAAGTTATCAACTTGCTCGCACAAGGAGTTTTTGAATCATTAATTTTGCATGCTCCAAATTTTCTATTTAATGTAGGTTGCTCATTGTTTATTTTTACCATCTTTCTAATCTACAGTGAATGTAAGGCATAATGTGAAGAAGAGTGAGAGGTTGCTTTTTTTCTTGAGTTAAATATTGAGTGTTCCTGTCCTAAGTAAGTTTGTTTCAAATTGGGTTCTCTAGTCTAGTTAGGAACTTTTGTGCTATGTTGGTTACAATTTTCAAGGCTTGTAGGTTTGTCTACCTATAGCTTTGTCTTAAATTATTAAACTCTACTTGTTCTAGAGATGGGGAAAATAGTGTGACAATTCAGCCTATTAGAAGGTCTAGTAGACTCAATGTATTTAAGTGTCATGAGGATATAACTAAGCAAGAAGCCCAGAATTCTCCTGAGGTTTCAAAGGGAAAAAGGAGGGTTAGGCTAGAGGTCATAAGAAGAAATCAATTGTGTAGAGTACATACAACTTGAGAAACATTACCATTCTAGGAGAAATGGTCAAGTTCAAATGAAAGGAACTAGATCAACCAATGAAGAGGGCTAGGAAAAAGGATAAAAATCATAGAGCTTTCTTGGGAAAACATAATTATCCTATTTTCTCTATGATACTCCTTCAGATGATGAAGGTGGCACTAAATCAGGATATGGCCATTACCTTCTTTCTCTAGTGCCATATGGGAGCTCTGACAATGTCGTGGTGATTGTCCCTCCAATTTAATTGAGGAAAAGGAGTAGTTGGGAATTATTTGATGCTGGCGACTATGAATAGGGTCACCTCCTGATTTTTGGTCTTGATGATACTATGGTCTTTGCATAAGAGGTGTTTGTTTCAATATGTCTGTGGTTTGTATTTTACTCTTCCATGCTGATGTGGAGGTCCTTCAACTGATATGATATGGAATCTTTTTTGTTCAACATGGATGAAGTGACAGTGACTAATGGTATCTTGCACATGTGTTTCATTTTTGGTCCTCCCCTGTTCCCAAATGATTGTATAAAACCTACTTGGGGAATTCTTTGAGGAATAAATTGAAATTAGGTTTTTGAAACTGAAATGAAATGAACATGAAATTACAACTTAGCCAGATGCTTGTTTCTCCCCTATTTATAAAGGGGATTTGATGGATGAAGTTGAGAGAGTTCAGATATTTTGAGTCCAAAATAAGTCAAGGTAAATGCTATGCTCTCAGAGAAAATAGAATGTAAATATATACATTAGTAAATATATCGAAAGCCAATCTAGGGTGAAAGTTATACCATATGAAGATCTCAAATATATTTTTACAAAGTAATATCAGTAATGAAGGAGAATATTAGTTCTAAAATGTCATTCTCCTGTGTATTTTTCTTCCAAATTATGAATGAAGTTGTTAATTATAATTCCATTTGTCTTCTATCATTTGCACTAAATGAATGAGGTTGTTTTATGCTTCAATTCAATGAGTTGATTAAATGCTAAAATGAGGCCATTAGTTTGTGAGAAAGGGATATAGGATTTGATAAGGAAGCAATATTTTAAAACACAGTGAGTTAGATGCTACAAAGTGGTATGCTAATAGTCCATTAATTTCTAATGTTCAATCATAATTGTATTACTGATTGATTGCAAGTTATGACTCTGTTATTCCCTCAGATAGGGAACTAGTTGTTTTATTAGTTTATCTCATGGCTGACTAAGCTAGTAATGAATTTTTCCCTAAGATTCAAGATGAAGGTGAATTCATAACATACTCTAAACTAGACTGCCCCAACTTTCAGTATATAAACGCATTTACTAATACAAATAGCACTCTCACCTGAGGTCTGCCAAGATTTTAGTGAAGTGAGTTTCTTGAGGAATTCATTTGTATGAGGAAGTTCTCTTGAACGAATTTGAGATATTATGAGCATGTGTAGGATTACCCTCCTAAGTATCACAGGCACTGAAGAGAAGAAGTGAGGTACTAAGTACTTTACATAAGTGATGGCCAATGCTCAACCTTGTTGATAATTGAGTTGTAGAAAATTCATAGGTAAGGACTAATATTAAGTTTGGTTGTTAAAAAAATAGCTAAAAAAAATGGCAACTCCGCTGGGGATCTACTTAGGAAAATATTTGTAGTCCAACAACTTGCCTTGATTGAGTCACAAAGGTTCTAAATACAAATGTCTCATTGAGAGTGAGTGGCAACTCTGAAGAACTCTATACCAATAAGAAAAAGAGAGGGTGAAAGATGAATCTCAAAGTGGAATCAAATGATGGAACTAGGGTATGTGCAAGAATATGATGGGACAAAAAGTGGTGATATGATGGTTATGTGTGCGGTATGTGGCTGACGACCTTTTTTTTACCCAAATTTGATGAAATGAAAAGGTTTTTTAAAGGAGATTCTTAGCTTTCCACCAATATAAATTATGATTTACTTTGAATTTAATAAATTATTATTATTCATTTTTTATTTGAATTATGACTAAAATCTTGATTGATAGGCTAATTGAAAAAAATCTATAGCTTTCAAACGGTATCATATTTTTTGAATCTGAAACATGTGTCACATTCAAAACTTCACATACTATAGGATTAAAAAAAAATTGAATTTCATGAATTTTTAACCAAGTTAAGGTGATCAAACATATGAGGTTTTATATTTTTTAAGAGTTGTAATAAAAAAATTCATTATTAATCATTTATTTGTAAAAAGATTACCAAAAAGTATGCATCACATTGGGACATGAGTCCTCTACTTATATCTAAAATCTTATACAAACATATTATCATTTTATTGTGGTTAGGGTGGTCAGACAGACACCTACTTATTTTTTCCCTGAAATTTAAGTACTACTACATTGAAATTTCAAATTTTCACCAAATAGATTTTTTTAAAAAATTAACCTAGTAGTTTAGAAACTAAGTTCAATTTTATACAAATTGTATTCTTACATATTTTTCAAATAATATAGATAACTCATTCAAATTTTTATGTGAAGTTGCCTAACTCTGATTTTTTTGATTTTTTTGCCACTTAAGGGCCTGTTTTTTCCATGATGATCCTACACATACCCACCACATTCATATGGTTGAAGTTTAATCCTCTACAAAGGAAAAAGCAATTCTATGCAAAGATCTTGATAAAGTGTGATAGTTGCAATTATATCCAGGTATTTTTCCTTTTGTTGTGACTTGAAAGAAGAAATAATTGTGTATAAGATCCAATTTAGAGATATGGAAGAAATACTTTATTCCTAATTCAATGATTTAAAGCACTAAGGAATGGAATAGTTATGGTCATATTGCATACATCTGAGTTAAATTTTGTAATACCTAAATGAAATGTAAGAAGTATGCTTACTTTTGTAATATGCCTTTCAAAGATTGCAAAGGCATAAACTACAGTTAAGTTGTGCATTTACCATAGGGTTAGTATTTGAAGAATGAATAGAGATACAAAAGAGATGTATTGTTCCACCGTCTTCTTTGGTAGAATGTCAAATACAAATATGTTGTTCATGTAGCTCCTAGAATACCCACAAAGGAAATTTTTTATTGAGAGATATAAGTCTTTAAGCTTTGGAGATATCATAGGTTTCCCTAACAAGATTCCTGATGACATTAGGAAACATTTACCAAAGTTCACAGGGAAAAAATATGAGTCAACTTCTAAGAATTTAAATGCATTAATAGATGTAATGGGATATTTTGAAGTAAATCATGAGGATGTTGTCATGAAGTTTTTTACTTAGTCACTAATAGAGGATGCCCAAGATTGGTACTCATATTTACGAGAATGTTCTATAGCTTCATGGGATGCTTTTATGATAGCATTTCTAGAACAATTTTTTGAAAGGATTAGTCCCAGTGAGATAAGAAGAAGATTTAGGGTAATCCAACAAGAGGAAGAAGAGTTAGTCCCTTCTTTTAATCTCAAATTCTTGATAGTAGTAAATGATATTCCTAAGTATTTAAGACCTAGTGATGTAGAATGTTTGATTACATATCTAGGTTCTTTTAGAAATAAAATGAGTTATTTGATAAGGGATAAAGAGCCAAAAACATTGCAACAATCATATCATATTTCTATGGACATAGAAAATACCATAAAATACTCAATGATGAAAGGATATGTGGCTGCAAGTGTTGTTTATCTTGATATATAAAATAAAGATGAAATATATAGGAAAGAAAAAGATGATCAATATAAGGATAATCTATATGTCTCATTTTTTTCATTCTCGCAACACATGGATCTTGAGAAAATTTAGGACAACTTTCAACAGTGTTTAGATAATAATGATAAAAAATTCATAATTCATAAATTATCTAGTATAAAAAAGAGTAAAGAGGAATCACCATATGAATTACTAGCAAGGATTTTGGATTCCTTGCTAGAAATCCCTAAGAGGCTAAGACTTGAGAATTTAGTTTGCATTGATTTTTTCTATGACATTTATGAACCATGGCTTAGTACCTTGCATCAAGAAGTAAAACCTCAGAATTTTTATCAAATAATTGATTGGATCAGAATTACCGAGGAATCAAAGCATGCTTATGAACAAACTATGAGGCTTCAAAATGGAAAGGAGGATACCCTTAGTAAGAAAGATCAATAATTTAGTCAAAACATGAATAAATATATGTATAAAGGTGAATGTACACATAGAAATACAAATGGTGATATTTTCACATGTGTAGATACTATTGGCATATTACCAAAGGCTAGAAACTAGGGTAATGGAAATGACGATTTTAACTATTATCACAAGAAATAAAAATCTCTATGTGAGGAAAACTTGAAAGAACCTTTGTTTTTCAAGGAATTTGACTGTTAATTTTGAGGAAACTCTTACTTTACCAATAAATAAATATATTGCATGTGATAGATTCTTCTAGAATATTCTAACTATTTCAAAATTAGAATGTCTTGATAATCTGATTGATGTTAAATCTGAAGAAAAGAGTGTTTATACTCAAACTATGGAATCTAATTTTAAGAAAAGGATGAGTACTAACAGTCAACAAGGTTGGGTTTCTAAATGTTTATATAAAACAAAAGTAGGATGTGTAGACCTTGATAAAAAGATAGGCATGGTTGTTCTTGATCAAAGTTCTATTGAGGAAGGAGAAGAAACAATCTACATAGAAGAATAGGAGCTATGTTCAAATTGCCATCATGAGTCAATAAACATATCAACTAAAAACATAGTTCAAAACCCTAGTTTTGATCATCTGAATTCTAAATTAATTGATCAATTTCGAAACATTTTATTTTTAGTTGAAAGATGATGACTGGGAAGAAGAATCAAATTATGGTATGGGTCCTAAAATATAAATTATTTATGATCTCTGGAATCATGTGTGTGATACCTTTTGTAAGAAGGATTGTGTTTTAAATGACAATGAAACTGCCTTGAATTATGAGAAATTGTCTTTTCAAGAAAATGAGGCATGGGGCAATAGGATTGATTTATATTGTTCTAATCCATATGAATATCAGCTTGAAGAGGAGCCTATGTATCAATGCTTCTTGTTTGTTATACCAAATGGGTGTGGTGTTGATCCAAATAAATCTGATGTCAGTCAAATAGACTATGAATTTTTCACTTGCCAAACCGATTAAGTGAGCATTTGATGAAAAATAATGATAAGTTTAATCAGGAGGAGTGCTATACTAATCATATATTCTTGTTAACCCCTAGTTACAATGCATAGAGGGACATAAATGAGAGAGATAAGTGCAAGCTTAGGAACATTTCTATGATGGTTGAGCATAGTATTTGGAGCATGATCAGCTAATGGACTCTTCATCCTAAAGTTTTCAATAGGGTCATGGTACAAATAGTGGAAAATAGGGTTTTTGACAGAGGTGAATGCCAGAGTTAAGATTGGTCTGGCCCTATATCTTAAGTAAATATTGTACCTAGGTTGTTTGTATATGGTTCTCTTGCTTTATCCTTGGTTTTTAGCTTTTGTTCCATGTATGCTTCACCCAATTTTCTAGATTCTTTCTCTATTCATTGAGGAATATATGGTCCCAACAAGAGCCACTAATGGAGCCCTCAAATTTTTTTTTGTCCCATCTCAAAATTTTGTCATGTTTGGATGTAGGGTTGATATCTGAGGGTTTAGGGTTTTACTCATTATAGATACTTGTAATGTTCTATTTGGTCATTAACTTCTTATCATCTATTGTTGATCACTTAAAAAAATCTTATGTCATTCACTATCATCAGGTAATTGGTCCTTTGAGTCTATGTCTGAGACCCATATTTTTTTTAAGGTTATGTAGAGGACCCGTTTTTGGCCTTTAGATCCTTTGCATTTGGTGACTTAGAAGTTTGTAAGCTTTTTCTCTCACATCATTCTAGAGGGTCCCCTCCTAAGAACAACTTAAGTGAATATTTTTAAAGTCTCCACTTGTCCCGATGTCCATCTTACTTTATCGCTCATTGGTGATCTCTTGAAAATTGTATGTACTAAATCAACAATGAGTGATGAGTGGAATTTATTTGTTCTCGCTCATCGTGAATAGTTACTGGAGCTATTTGAACAATCAATGATGAGAGATGTTCCATGTATTGTTAAGGAATAACTTATTGCTAATGGCTTTTGAGCCTTGTGCATTGTAATAGTGATAAGTGAGGTCTTTCGGCCATACATTCTTATTGCTCATCATGAATGGTCATAAAATGATAAATTTAAAATCAATGATGAGTGATATGATTAAATTCCTTTGTATCATGTATCGTAGACATGTTTTAAGTGCTAAAGTTATATATTAGTGATACACAACACACATTGTCACTATGTAATTCCTCTCATCACTAATTGCTTACAAACTGTATGAGGAGAATAAGCAATGAGCAATGGTCTAATGTTTCTATAATTTATCACTCATTGCAGATTCATTCCTGAGCCTAAGTTTCAAAAATGTGAGGAGTGATGAGCTTCTCTAAAATATTTCTTTGACTAATATCATAAAATCTTATATCTGATGTCTTTTGTACTATTGATTTTCATGTAGGTTTACGTGTCTAAATCTGATTACTTCACTGTATTTCTCATCCTTGATAGGAGCCAAGGTGAAAATTTGGAATTAGTGATATTGAATGGAAGGATGAATGTGATAAAAGATGGGCCATAGATCCAAGGGCTAATATTTCATCATAGGGATGTTGACATCTTTGATGAGGCCAATGAAGGATGAGATGCGTCTGTGATAGCCGATGGCTATTGATGGAATAGGAAACATGATAGATTCTTGAGGACATCGTATAAAGGAAAGTAGCAAGATGAGTGGAGATCCATTGATGTGGTTTTAAAAGAGGATGATCCAATGGACTAAAATTCATCACAGAAATACTTTCATCGCTAATTTCACCCTAAAATTTGGGGAGGATTAGCACTAAGTGATGAAGTGTATAAGGAAGTATTCTCTCTAAGAAACATTGGTCTTATGCACTTCACCAATACTAATGAAATAGCATGAATTAGGTTGGTGATACATGGTAATTGTCAGATCGTGTATGATTAATCAAGATTAGAAGAAAATATGGTAGCATTTGAGATGGCATCATTGTTTTCTAGGAACAAGTTGCTAATGGTCGAAAAACAATGTGCATAGTCACCATAGATGAATTTTTATTTGTTTTAAGATCAACGGCCTATATTCAAAGAAGAGTTGTTAAGTTATCAACTCACTCATGCAAGGAGTTCTTGAATCATTAAGTTTGCATTCTCCAAATTGTCTATTTAATGTAGGTTGATCGCTATTTATTTTCATAATCTTTCTAGTCTATAGTTAATGTAAGGTATAGTGTGAAGAAGAGTTAGAGGTTGTTTGTTTTCTTGAGTTGAATATTAAGTGTTCTCTTCCCGAGTAAGTTGGTTTTAAATTGAGTTCTCTAGTCTGGTTAGCAATTTCTATGTTAGGTTGGTTACAATTGTCTGGGATTGTAGGTGTGTCTCCCTGTAGCTTTGTCTTAAATTGTTAATTATAATTTCATTTGTCTCCTATGTATTTTTCTTCCAAATTATGAATGAATTTGTTAATTATAATTTCATTTTTCTTCTATCATTTGCACCGAATGAATGAGGTTGTTTTATGCTTCATTTCAATGAGTTGATTAAATGCTAAAATGAGGCCATTAGTTTGTGAGAAAGGGTTATAGGATTTTGTTAGGAAGCAATATTTTAAAACACAATGAGTTAGATGCTACAAATTGATATGCTAATAGTCCATTAATTTTTTTATGTTCAATCATAATTGTATTACTAATTAATTGCAAGTTATCTCTTTGTTATTCCCTTAGATTGGGCATTGTTTGTTTTATTAGTTTATCTCATGACCAAATGAGCTAGTAATGAATTTGGCCTAAGATTCATTATGAAGATGAATACATAACATACTCTAAACTACACTACCCTAGTTTTTAGTATATAAATGCATTCCATAAAAAAAATGCCACTCTCACCCAATGTCTATCAACCCTTTGATGAAGTGAGATTCTTGAGGAATGCATCAATGTGAGGATGTGCTCTTGACCAAATTTGAGATATTATGAGCATGTGTAGGATTACCCCCCTGGGTCTGCAGAGCTCGAAGAAAAGTGAGGTACTAGGCACTTTATTTAAGTGTTGGCCAATCCTCAACCATTTTGATAATTGAGTTGTGGAAAATTCATAGGTAAGGACTGGGACTAAGTTTGGTTCTTTAAAAAGTAACCAACAGATGGATTTGGCCAATGAACAAGACTTAGTTAAAGACTGAAATCTCCTACACTTCTGGCTCTATAGGACCAAGGTGGTTCTCCCTTCACAATTCCTAAAGACTTATTTCAATTATGCACGGACATTTTCATTTTATAGTAGATAATTCCCAATTAAATTATACCAAGGAAAGTCTTGGAAAATTCAAATCTGACTATATTTTTGGTATCTCAACACTCAATCAGCAATTGGGAAGTAGAATGCTACACCAAACCTAAACCTAAGAACAAATTAAAATTATTTTGAATTAATTATTTGCTTTTGAAAATGCATTTAGCTGAATGATAGATTAATTCCTAATTTTGGGTCATAGAGTCAAATATAGAATCATAAAGAAAATATCATCAGTAAATAAACTTCAACCAGTGGATTCAAAAATGCTAATGCATTGCACTAGCAAATCCACACTTTTTGTCATCAAAATTCTTCTTACAGATCCACCTTGCACACTTGAAATCATAATTATCTATTTAAAGTAATTTAACTATTTCCTTGAAATAGAGCTATGAACAAACAAAACAATCTCAGGGAAATTGAGATGAAAATTCAAAAAATACTTTGTATATTAAATTAATATGATTTAAAGTATACAAATTTGGAGAAAATTTGGTGATAGTCATGCTCTGTTTGTAAAAACCGATTGATATTTACTCATGAAATCAAAACATTACAATCACATATTCTGTTTGTGACTTAGATTCAAGATTTTTCTATCTACCCAATGCCATACAAAAATTCAGAACCCTTTACAAATGAGAAGGAATGAGAATAAGAAGAAATAGAAGAATCCCTAAAATCTATATGTGAAAGAAACATGGTAGCTTCATCCTCCATTGATCAGGAACAAGAAACTAAAAAAATATTCTCGTCTCTCCTCCTTTTACCATTGTAGTTAATATTATCTGCTTGAGAAAAAACACTACTCTTTTTCCACCAATTTTCAACACTTTTTCCTTTGTATTTTTCTTGTATTCACTCAATTTTATAACAAAAAATTACCCCTTCTTGTGAAAAACTTTCACCTGCATTTACCTGGGCTGCAATTTCTCTGTTCCTTTGTAAAATCCTTTTACCTCTACTCTTGTTTGCTTGGTTGCACTTTTCCATTTCACCTCTATCAAATAAAATACTCTAGCATTTATAATGGATTAATTTAACCCCTTTTTAGCTTTCACCATGTGCATGATATTTTAAATATTCCATTTAAAATATTTTCCCTTAAACATTTTCCTCAGGTAAAAATTCACCCGCTTCCTTTATATTTCCTCATTTCATTAAAAATTATTTACTTTTTAAATGTTGTGGGCCTTTAATATTTTCCTCAGATAAAATATATTACCCATTCCCATCCTCACCATTTTGCATTTAGCAGCCCCACAAGAGAACTTTGATTTAATTTTTTTATTAGCAAAGGTCATTAATAAATGTTTCATCAGGAAACTTTAAAACATTTATTTATGCTCACCTTTTACCTACCCCACATACCTTGTGGCGCCTCTCCTGACATCATCCTTAGTCTCACGAGGTTAGCAGGTTTGGGTAAGGATTTGGCCACATCCTCCATTTTCCTCTTGCTATTGATCTTTCTCTTGCCCTAAATCCTCTGCAACTCCTCCTTGACAATGGCGGCACTAAAAAATGCTTCCCAAAATTCAACAAGAACTCATAGTTGTGCCACTACTCTACCTCAAACCTAGCATTGATACAAGAATATTTCCCATTGCAAATTTATGAAAAACTTTGCAATGCCTAGCAAAGTGTAACTAGTGGTCTGAGGACACCACAGTAATGATCTTCTACAATCTTTTTGTCGATCAATTCATAATGTTTTCAAGCTATATATAAATCGGTTCTTAGTGCCAAGAAATAATTTCCCCAAACAACTTTGCTACATTTTCATTAGAAGCACAAAATTCCCTATGCATTGGATTGAGCATGTTGTGCTAGGTTTATTCAGACACCAACATTTTAACAAAGGTGTTGGGTATGTGTAGGATCATCATGAAAAAAGTAGGCCCTTAAGTGGCAAAAAATTTAGAAAAATCAGAGTTAGGGAACTTGACGCAAAATTTTGAACAAGTTATCTAAATTATTTCAAAAATATGTAAGAATAGAATCTATAGAAAATTGAATGTAGTTTCTAAACTACTGGGTTTATTTTAAAAAGAATATTCTATTTGGTGAAAATTTGAAATTTCAATGTAGTAGCACTTAAATTTTAGGGGAAAAATAAGAAGTACATGTCTGTCTGACCACCCTAACCACAATAAAATGATAATATTTTTCATAATATTTTAGATATAAGTAGATGACTGATGTCCCGATGTGATGCATATTTTTTTGTAATTTTTTTCCAAGTAAATAATTAAGTATGAATTTTTTATTACAACTTTTAAAAAATATTAAAACTCATATGTTTGACCACCTTAACTTGGTAAAAAATTCATGAAATTATTATTATTTTTAAATCCTATAGTATGCAAAGCATAGAATGTGACACATGTTTCAAATTCAAACAACGTGATACCATTTGAAAGCTATAGATGTTTTTCAATCAGCCTATTAATTAGGACTTTAGTTTTATTTCAAATAGAAAATGAATAATACTTATTTATTAAATTCAAATTCAAGCATAATTTATATTGGTGGAAAGCTAAAAACCTGCTTTAAAAACCCTTTTCATTTTGTCAATTTTGGGTAAAAAAATTCGTCAGCCACATACCCTACACATACCCATCATATCACCACTTTTTGGCCCATCATGATCCTGCACATACCTTGTTTTCAGAAGTGGCTTCTTATGCCTTTGTTAAAACTTCATTGGAAATGGTAAATTGGTCATGCTCAGCTAGTGCAGTGGTCAATTCTTTGAAATCCTCCTCTCATTTGAAAAACTAAAAAGTAATTGAAATTTCCTAGTGAAAGTCAATGTGATAATTCTTTGCAACAATGTCACATTGTGCAGGTTTTATTGTTCCCTCTACTCTACATTGACACTGTACATGGTCCCATGAGCCCTCTCAAGATGTATTGCTTCATTCCTTGAAGCTTTCCTCTTGCTACGCAGAGCTAGGAAATAATCCCAAATTCCAAGTGGAATTGTCAACAGAGAGTTCTTTGCATTTGATTTACTTATGCAATTTGAATTACATCCATTTTAAAATGTGTTCCCCATCGATTCAAGATAATGCAACCACATTACCAAGAAAATTGAATAATGTTATCTTGTATAAAAGAGTTTCCTTTTCAATACCATACAGTTGTTCAAATAACAAAGAAATATTAAATAATATTGTGAATTTATCCCATGGGTCCATTTTTCACAGTTACCATGACCAATAGGTTGAAGGAGTTCACTTTTACAAGCATCCTTGTCTCCTTCATTGTGCTCACCAATTTCATCACTAAACTCCATTTGGAATGCTTCAAGAGAAGGCTTGAAAAATTCATAATACAACCCAATGCTAGAGCTTTATGATCACCCTTACCATGGAAATCAGAGTCAATCTTGTCCTCCCTTATATCAATATGAACATTCACATTTCATTACCTAAAGAATTCACACATGGGTCTAGATTTTGACAAGTATTGAAACACATTTTCTATTATTATGTAAATCAATGTTCTCCTCATTCAAAGTGAGAATTTCCATATTTGCTTCATATAAAGAACCACCTACATCATGGAGTATAAGTATCATTATTTGAATCATAAGCTAAGATACCAAACCTAACCCCTATGCATTCTTGTGGTTCTTTAATGAAAACATCACTGATTGTGTCTCCATTACCAACATTAGAACACATACAACTTCATAACTGTATAAAGCATGCCAAGTCCCAATGTGGGCTCAACTAAAAAAAAATCATTTTTCAATTTTTTTTTCTTGAATTAATTTGAGGCTACCTCTAAATGGATCTGAGGTGAAAAATGAACTAGGTTGTCATTAAAATCTACTTTCTAGCATATTTGCATAGTAGTGAAGATAGGACCAGTAGCCTTAGAAATCACCCTACAAAACTAGTCAAACGACTGCCCGAAGTCATGAAAATTCATAGGCATGTAGACATTTGATCCAAGAACTCAGCGCAACAAACAGATTGACAAAATAGATCATGAGGTGCAAGCTATTCATTGTTGAAGTAGCTCACTCAGACTTTTCTGTAACTGCACTTGTCAAAAACCAAATTGGGCTTACCAAGTTATCTCAAAAAAATATTAAATCACCTCTTGGGAAGCTACCACTAGAAACCTTAGATCATTTAGGTTCATTGAGTATATTTGTATGATGGATTTCCTTCAATCATCATTAGGGTATGTGTAGGATCATGATGGGCCGAAAAGTGGTAATATGATGGGTATGTGGCTGATGACTTTTTTTTTACCCAAAATTGATGAAACAAAAAGGGATTTTCAAGGAGATTCTTAACTTTCCACCAATTTAAATTATGCTTTACTTTGAATTTAATAAGTAATTATTATTCATTTTCTATTCAAATTCTAACTAAAGTCCTAATTGATAGACTAGTTGAAAAAATTATATTGCTTTCAAATGGTATCACATTTTTTGAATCCAAAACATGTGTCACATTCTATGCTTTGCATACTATAGGATTAGAAAAAGAAAAAATGAATTTCATGAAGTTTTGACCAAGTTAAAGTGGTCAGACACACAAGTTTTTTATATTTTTAAAATTTGTAATCAGAAAATCATAATTAATTGTTTACCTAGAAGAAAATTACAAAAAAATTATGCATCACATCAGGACATGAGTCCTCTACATATATCTAAAATATTATAAAAAAATATTATCATTTATTGTGGTTGGGGTGGTGAGACAGACACATACTTCTTATTTTTCCCCTGAAATTTAAGTACTACTGCATTGAAATTTCAAATTTTCACCTAATAGATTTTTTTTTAAAACAAACCTAGTAGTTTAGAAACTATATTGAATTTGCTACAAATTTTATTCTTACATATTATTGAAATAATATAGATAACTTATTCAAATTTTGACGTCAAGTTGCTTAACTCTTTTTTTTCTAATTTTTTTGCCACTTAAGGGCTTGTTTTTTCCATGATGATCCTGCACATACCCATTATTCACAAGATATTAGGGTCAAACTTGACCACCTTGAAACATTTCTAGACATGTAGATGTAAAATCATAACAAACTGCATTTTCTTTTGATCTCAAAATTATATCAAATATGATCATGTGGCTCTGAAATAGGACCAAAGAGCATATGAATATGGGGGGAATGTAGGGAAATCATACATTTTTCATGACAATCATTTAGTTGTGAAATATCATCTTGAACAGGAGGCCACTTCATGAGACAAATAGTTTGCAAATAATAGAATATTTCCAGATGCCTTCAGCTTTTCTTTTCAAAACCATGTCAAAGCTTATCATTGGAAGATAAAAAATAGAAATGTATGTTCACATATGTCAACTAAATATGCTAAGCAAGGGGTTTGGCATGAAATTCAATTGGCTCCAAATTATGACCCTCCAAAGTAGGTCACTTGGGCAGATTTTTTCAGGTGCACTTCTAAGTGTGCAAATTAAAATTTCCATTATCAGAACTTCTAATTTGTAAAATTTGAAAGTGCCATTAGTGGCTTTGACTGGGGATGTATGCCCCCTTTTAGCATAGAAAGAAGTCAAACCCTTTGGAGAAGTAGACCCGGTGCCAAGTCCATTGGGTTCTCTGAGTCCTTATTCAATTTTTCAACATCACTTGGTGACCCGAGGCCACCAAAATGAAAAAGGGGAGTCAATTCTTACCCTTGTCAAACTCCAATCCATTAAAAGAGTTGATCTCCCTCAACCCATGCTTTCATCTGTCACACCACAACAACATGAGTGACTACATTTTTACAAAAATAAGTGTCAAGCTTCCTTTCTACAAGTGGAAACTTGCTCCCTTTTAGCTTTGTTTTCACATGGCAACCAAATCATATAGACCACATCACTACAAATCTCTTCATTTTTTTTATTTTGTAGTGAGTGGTAAATTAATGCAGCCATGGTTGGAGGGTCCTAAAAGAGAACAATTCAAACCATGCAACAAGAGTCACACAATGGAAGCAACACAAAAAATGGAAGGAAAAATAGATTCAAACATTCTTATTATTAAAGAATTGAATTACAAACAACTGACAACTTTTAGGTTTACAGATTTGGCTTAGAGGCTTGCTTACAACATGCCCAAAATTGTATCCTCCTACATGCTTCTCAATACGAAAGAAAATCCTATAGATCGGATCTTATCTTTCTCAATCCCTAACTCTGCTAGCTACTAATGATCTATGACAATGACTTATATTCATTTGCAAATCCAAAAACATCCACGTCATCCCAAAGATTATTAAAATCTCTAATTTAAGAAAATGTAATGTGTGTGCATATTTCAGCCTCATAATTGAATTATCTCATCAAAAAGTGCATAGAAAGAAATGATGCAGGAGCATCCAGTGGTGTAAGGGCAATCTTGCATCACCCAAAAATAGTTAAATTTCAAGTTTCTTAGTTTTTAGATGTTTTTACATTTTTGGATACCCTTTTCATCATAATGAAATTCCCAATTTACGGTTTTTATTTTCTATTCCTGGGTTGAAAGATATTGTAGTTTTAGTTTCCCAGATCTGCACCTAAAAATCTTTTGAGTTGGATTTGAGGCACTTAGAGCTTCTGAAATGGCCCCCAATCTTTCTAAAATTGGCGTAGTAGACTTCAAGCGCATTCTTGACTTCAAGACCTCTCCAACAGTTTAAACGGTTCGTGAATCAAAACCCTAGATCAAAACTTATGGCCCCAGGAAGTTGGCGCACTTTCTAGAAGATACAATTGCAAATGTCCTTTTGAAATTTGAACTTCAAGTTGTAATTTTCAGCACCAAACCACCTAAACTAAAATTTTAATGTTGTTTTGGCTCCAAACTAAAGATGAGGTCTATTTATGGGTGGGATTCTAATTTTTTGGAGTAGCTTTTTGGGGACAAGCTCACATATTGCGAAAGGGTTATTCTGTACCTTTCTGTAACTTTCATGTGTTGTAGAACTTGGGGATTGAGATCCTCTGTAGGTAAGAAGATCCATTTTCTGAATAATAAAATTTCTCTTGTTTGTGGATTATTTTCTGTGCCTCGGACCATGTCCTCATCAAGTGGTATTAGAGCGGGTTTTCTTGAGCGTGTGGACAGATCGCCGATCGTGAGGCAGTTCACACCAGGACCGTGGTTGTGGGTCGAGGTCAAGAAAGATGCCTCCAAGAGTGATGCCTGGTAGGCATGGTGGTGCCAGATGTGGTCGAGGCGGTAGAGATGCTGGTGGAAGAGATGCACTGGCAACCCTCCAGAGACAGATTGATGCGTTACAAGAGCAGTTGAGAAGAGGGTTAAACCCGAGGGAGGAAAGTGAGGATGGAGGAGAGGAAGATGGTTCAGATGAAGAAGAGGAAGAAGAAGCAATTGATCAAGACCAGATGTGGCTAATAAGGGCCATTTCAAAGATCAGAAAAAGATCCAAAGCAGAAGTCCCCAGTTATTTCAGAAGTCTGAACCTAGAAGAGTTGATCGACTGGATCAATGAGATAGAAGAATATTTTGAGTATGAGGAAATAGAGGACCCAGATCGGGTTAAGTTTTACAAAAATGAAGCTGAAGGGCCATGCCAGTATTTGGTGGAAAGAGGTCTAGTTGGAAAGAAATCGAAGAGGAAAAGTCAAGATCACCAGATGGGATCACATGGTAGAGAAACTAAAGAAGCAGTTCATACTAGTGGACTACGAGTTAGATCTATTGAAGAAATTGCAAGGGTTGAAGAAAGGAAGAAAATTTGTGAAAGAATATACTGAAGATTTTCACAAGATAATCATCAGAACAGGTCACACAGAGGCCAATAAGGAGAAGGTAGCCCGATATCTTAATGGGTTACGACTGAGCATTCAGGAAGAGTTAAGCCTAGTTAGAATGACCACCATTGAGGATGTGTATCAGTTTTCTCTAAAGGTGGAAGAGAAGCTGAACAAAAGATTTGATGGCAAGCAAAAATGACGAGGAGGTCAAAGCAGAAGGGGCAGTGGCAGACCTCAAGGAAGTCGAAATGATGATGAAAAGAAAAGTGAAGATGTGGGTACCAGCCAAAGCAAAAGGAATGACAACTTCTACCACCCTCGTGATCAAAATAGTGGTGATCAAAGAGGTAGAGAATGAGGGAGATATGGACAAGGATCCGGAAGAGGTGGTTTTAGAGGAACATGTTTCTAGTGTGGTGAAGAAGGGCATCCTGCCTACGAATTCCCACAACACCAAGGAAGGGTAGACAAAAGGGCAGAAGGTCATGGAAGGGTTGCGCATGGAGATGAGGAGGCCCAACTTGAACATTCAGATGATGCTGAAAGGGGAGAAACCCTAGTGATTAGGAGAGCCCTAGTGACTGAAGAAAAAGAACTAGAACAGAGGAAGAATCTGTTGCGCACAAGGTGCAAGTTTGAAGGAAAATGTTGTGATGTCATTATTGACAGTGGGAGCACTGATAATCTGGTGTTAGAAGAGATGGTCACAAAGTTGAAGCTAAAGAGGGAAAGGAACCCACATCTGTATTGGATTGCTTGGTTGCAGAAAGACCACAAAGTTTTGGTCAATGAGCAGTTCCTAGTAAAGTTCAAGATCGGGAGCTACCATGATGAGGTACTCTGTGATATCATCCCCATGGGTGCATGTCATATGTTGTTGGGGAGGTCATGGTAGTTTGATAGGTGAGCTATACATGATGGCCATGCAAACACTTATTCCTTGACAAAGGATGGGGTTTGTCACAAGTTGAAACCCCTGAAGGAGACTGGAGAAAAGGTATGTAGTAGTGCTAGAATTTGTTATGTAGATGGAAGAAAATTTTTAGAAGGTATGAAGCATGAGCATGTGTGTTATGCATTGATTCATAGAGTGAGTAAGGAGGATAGTGAGAAGGTTCCAGAAGAAGTTTTTGGGATGTTGGATGAGTTTCAGGATATTGTTTCTGATAATGTACTTGAGGGTTTACCACGAATAAGAAAGATCTATCATCAGATTGACTTGATCCCTGGACCCAGTTTTCCAAATAAGGCAGCTCATAGAATGACTCTAGCAGAAAATGAGGAGTTGAACATACAAGTTCAAGAGTTGTTGAGAAAGGGTTTGATACGGGAGAGTTTGAGTCCATGTGCAGTACCTACAGTACTACCACCAAAGAAGGATGGGGAGTGGAGGATGTGTACAAATTCTCTAGCCATAAACAAGATAACAATCAAGTACAGATTTCCCTTGCCAAGGATGGATGACCTGATGGACTATTTGAGTGGAGCTCAGTACTTCACAAAGATTGATCTGAAGAGTGGATATCACCAGATCCAGATTCGAGAGGGAGATGAATGGAAGACTGCCTTCAAGACCAAAGAGGGCCTATACGAGTGGTTAGTCATGCCTTTTGGGCTAACCAATGCACCAAGCACATTCATGCGGCTCATGAATGAGGTACTAAAAGAATTTCTGGGAAGTTTTGTTATTGTGTATTTAGATGATATTTTGATTTTCAGTAAAACATTGGATGAACATTTGATGCATATTTGGAGAGCCTTTGAAAAGTTAAGAGAAGAGAAACTATTGATTAATCTAAATAAGTGAATTTTTGTGAAGAGGGAGTTAGTGTACTTGGGGTTTGTTGTCTTAGTAGAAGGTCTCAAGATGGACCTAGAGAAGGTGAAGGCTATCCTAGAATGGCCTACCCCAAGAACTGCTACTGAGGTGAGATCTTTCCATGGTTTAGCTAGTTTTTATAGAAAGTTCATTAGAAATTTCAGTAGTATTTGTGGACCCCTAACTAAAACAATGAGAGGGGATAGAAAAGAATTCAAGTGGAGCATTGGAGCAGCAAAAAGTTTTGAACTATTGAAGCAGAAGGTGATAGAGCAACCTGTTCTAGCCTTCCTAGATTTCAACAAGGTGTTTCAAGTGGATTGTGATGCCAGTGGTTGTGCCATTGGAGCAGTATTGAGCCAAGAAGGTAAGCCCATTTCCTATTTCAGTGAAAAATTAAATGATGCCAAGAGAAAGTATTCTGTATATGATCAAGAATTCTATGCAATAGTTCAAGCATTAAAGAAATGTAGACATTATTTGTTGCTGAAGGAATTTGTTCTATATACTGATCATCAGGCCTTGCAGTACCTAAATAGTCAAGGAAAATTAAATTAGAGGCATATAAAATGGGTAGAGTTTTTGCAAAGTTATACCTTTGTTTTGAAACATAGGAGTGGGAAGTCAAATAGGGTTGCAGATGCCTTAAGTAGGAGGCATACATTGATGACAAAGATACAGATTGAAGTGGTTGGGTTCAATGAACTCAAGACACTGTATGCAGAAGATCCTGATTTTGCAGAGGCTTGGAAAGCTTGCAAGGAACCTGTTATAGTGGACAGGACAAGGTGGCTGATTTCATAATCCAGGATGGCATGTTATTTAAGGGAAGTCAATTGTGTATCCCGAGGAGTTCCATGAGGGAGAACCTGATAAAGGAGAAGCATAATGGAGGAATGGTAGGACATTTTGGTCGGGATAAGACCATTTCCATTATCAGTGAACATTATTATTGGCCTCAGGTGTCATAGGATGTGAAGAAGTTTGTACAAAGCTACATAGTATGTTAGATGGGTAAAGGAGTGAGCCGAATACAGTGCTTATATCAGCCTTACCGTACCAAAGAGGCCATGGAGGGATATAAGTATGGACTTTGTTCTTGGTTTGCCAAGGACACAATGAGGGAATGATTCAGTCTTTGTGGTGGTTGATAGGTTTTCGAAGATGGCACATTTCATTCCATGTCAGAAGACCCATGATGCAGTCCACATTGCTTACTTGTTCTTCAAAGAGGTGGTGAGGCTACATGGTCTGCCAAAGAGTATTGTTTCAGATCGTGACACCAAATTTGTGGGGTACTTTTGGAGGACCTTGTGGAAGAAGCTGAAGACAGAGTTGAAGTTCAGTTTTACACACCATCCACAAATAGATGGGCGACATAGGTTGTTAATAGGAGTCTAGGTAACCTACTAAGATGTTTGGTAGGAGATAAACCCAAGGGATGGGACTTGATCTTACCCAGAATTTTCTTACAACAATTACAACGAAGCACTGGTAGATCACCATTCCGATTGTGTATGGAGGTAGCCCCAAACAGCTCCAGAATTGAGGAAGATGGATCAAGAGAAGAAAATAAGTGTTGAAGCCGAAGATTTTGTAGAACACATCAAGGATATACATGAGAAGGTAAGAGAACATATTAACAAGATGAATATGCAGTATAAGGCTAAGGCAGATCAAAGAGGAGGTATAAGGAGTTTCAGATTGGTGATGAAGTGATGGTCCACTTGAGGAAAGAAAGGTTTCCAGTGGGAACATATAACAAATTGAAGATGAAGAAGTTCGGTCCTTATAAAATTTTGAAGAGGCATGATTCAGGGAATGCATATGAGGTAGAGTTTCTAGATGGATTCAACATTTCCCTTGTGTTCAACATTTTAGATTTGATAGAGTATCATGAAGGTGGTGCATAGGAAGTACCAATGATGGAACAATGTGGGATTCTAGTACCTACTTCAGAAAAGGAGGAGATTGCAGAAATCTTGGATAGTCCTGTGGGAAGCAGTACCAGAAATAGGCAGTATAAAGAATATCTAGTGAAATGGAGAGGAAGGCCTATGGAAGATTCATCCTAGCTATCTAAGGCAGCGGTTGAAATTCCCAATTTATGGTTTGTATTTTCTATTCCTGGGTTGAAAGATATTGCAGTTTTAGTTTCCTAGATTTGCACTTGAAAATCTTCTAAGTTGGATTTGAGGCACTTAGAGCTTCCAGAATGGCCCCAAAACTTGCCAAAATTGGCATAAAAAATTTTGAGCGCATTCTTGACTTCGAGACCACTCCAACGGTTCAAACGGTTCGTGAATCGAAGCCCCGGATCAAAAGTTATGGCCCTGGGAAGTTGGTGCACTCTCTAGAAGATACAATTCAAATGTCCTTTTGAAATTTGAACTTCAAGTTGTAATTTTCAGCGCCAAACCACCTAAACTCAAATTTTAATGTTGTTTTGGCTCCAAACTAAAGATGAGCTTTATTTATGGGCAGGTTTCTAATTTTTTGGAGTAGCTTTTTGGGGACAAGCTCGCATATTGCGAAAGGGTTATTCTGTAGCTTTCTGTAACTTGCATGTGTTGTAGAACTTGGGGATTGAGATCCTCTGCAGGTAAGAAGCTTCATTTTCTGAATAATAAAATTTCTCTTGTTTGTGGGTTATTTTCTATGTCTCAAGCTGTGCCCTCATCAAGAAGTGTGGACCTATGATGAGATCCGCAAGTCAGATGGATGATCCACTATAATGATCAAACTAACCGAAAAGAAAAGAACATTATTCCGGTGTCGGTTTAAGAAACTGCTACATAATCCTGAAGTGATAACTTGCCTAAAAATGAACCAATCATGCTCAAATATTGGAACATGATAAATGAAAATGTCTATGAAGAAATCATAGATCTGCAAGTTCTGGTGAGCAAACATGAAGAATTACCAGATCTACCAACTTGAACTAATAAGAAACTAAAACAAAGACAAATTGGAATAAAAATATTTTTGGGTGATGCATGATTTCCATGACCCAAGGATGCTCCTACATCTTAAATTTTGAGGATAATGATCAAGAACATATGAATACACGGTCTTATCACATTTACTAACCCCCTCATACTAATTATTCTTAGAGAAGATTCCATGCCTAAAAACATTGTGCAATCCTCCTATGTGTTGAACAAAGAACACTCACGCATTTGTAACTCCTTAAATTGAATTGCATCATAGGCCAGTTTATTATTATCCCAACAACACTACTCAAGCATATTCTTACATGCCTTAAGGTTTTAAAACTTAGATTTATCAACACCCAAAGTACTTTCATCTTCATTTAAATAATGACATTCCAAAGAAATGTTAGCATCCCATACACAAGCAATGTTTTTGATCTTAGGTTCATAGACAAGATTGTTAGCATTTTTCATATTATCAGACAAGGCTTCAAATGCATATTCACATGACTCAAAATTTTCATTTGAAAAAAACTCATCATAGTGCATGTTCGAGAAGCATTCACTACTACATAGAGTATCCCATTCAACATTATCTCCTGCTACACCAACATGAAAATCTAAAACATACTACTCATGAGAAGAACTATGAGTTGCAAATTTAGAAAGAAAGGTTCTCATATGCATCTATGTGAATTGTAGATTTTTGGGTAGGGCTTATAGACTACTCCTGCACTCTTAGTATGTTTCACCTAAAAGGAGAGAGATAAACCCCACTCAAAGGAATCTAGGTAGTGCACTCAAAGGGTGATCCCATAAAGCTGGTTTAAAATTTCTAGGAGATTGTAATTTTTGCTAAAATCACATATTTTTAGAAAATATAGTGATTTAAGCCTTGAAAAGTTCCATTTAAATCATTCAAATTGAAGGGGGTTTGATCAAACTACCTTAGATCAAGCCCCCTTGGATAGAACCCCACTATTTTAAAACCATACCTATAATAGAGTCACCTTTACACCTATCAAAATGCTAATAAAAAACCACTTTTGATTTACCTTTTGGGGGATCAAATGAATTCATTTAAAATTTAGTTTTTGTAAGTATGTATTCCTTATTATAAGCTTCCCAAAAAGTATAATTTTAAATAAATTTAATTTTTTTAATTTTTTTTTAGACTGCAGGAATCGGGTAGCACGACCCCCTATAAACTGCAGTGCACCTGGTAAACTTTTTAACGTGACCGGTGGCGCTGGCGCGACATGCCCTCCGGTACCATGGGATGGGGGAGACTAGAACTCGTGACCAGCAGAGCCGCAACGGAATTACTTAGCCAACCGAGCTAGGGCCCCCGCCCTAAATAAATTTAATTTAATTATTATATTTATTTTGTATTTCTTGTGAATGTAGGTTTTTCACTAAAAATCAAGCTATTTTTTCTACACGTGGAAAAATAGGAGTTTATCAAAAAAAATTGAATTTTGATACATATAAAAAAAGTTGTGTTTTAAAGTCCACCTATGTCTAAATTGTAATTGGTTTGACTTTGAAACTTGATTAACAAAAAAATATTCAATAAAACACTATGAAACCAATTGTAAGAACTAGATATCATAGTTAAACATCTAAATTAAAAAAAAAAGAATCTTATGCTTCATGGAAAAAAAATTTATGTGTTATACGATCAACGTCGCTCCTTAAAAATGGTGTTTATTGAAAAAAACTAGTTTTCGAAGGAGATGGAAAACGAAGTACAATATAATTCCAATTTTTTTGAAAAGAATATATTTAGAATCTAAAGAAAAAATGTCACAAATCATTAGTTTGCATCATCTTCAAATTCCTCAAAGCTTAGCTTCCATAGGTGCTCGAAAGTGAAGATTTAGTTATTAAAAATCAATTTAGTGTCTAGTTTGGCCAAAAATTGTAAACTAGTATTGCGAGATCACCCCAAATTATGCAATGTATGATGTTATTTAGACTAAATGAGATGATCTAAATGCAACTAAATGAACTTTTTGACTGATTATGAATGCAAAATTTAAGATACATGCAATGTTTGAAAACACAACGATGTTTGCAAAAAATTTAAAATGAAGAATGGAAATGCAAACCAATCCAAACAAAAAGTCAAATCTCAAAATTTGTGCACCTAGGAAGTTGAAGAAGATTGCAAATAAATCTGAAAATCTAACAAGACTTGATTTTGAGTTGACGAGGACTCATTTTCCACCCTGGGTGAATCAGTCCTAGGTTAGGTTTTTCCTACACATAAGTTGTTTTCTGTCAATTGGGTTTCTAGATCTACATCTAACTCAAAATGGAACTTCAGAAGGGACTCATTTTCCATGCATGGTGAATCACTCCACTTTCAAATTTCTATTATTTTAAACCTTTGTTTTGCACCTTAACACCTGTACAACAGTTTCTAACAGAAACCCGTTAGGATCTTGGAAAATTCTTGCAAAATAGCTTAAAATTATTTGTCTAATGGGGGGTTTTCCTTAGTCAAACCCCTACTTGGGTAATTAAACCTTGAATGAATAAAAATCTGCATAAAACCCTAGCCTTAGATGTGTTAAAGACTAGGATATTCTAAAGTATTACAAAAACTCTATTCTATTGTGCAAGAATAAGGAATGCAAATGTGATTTGAATGATGCAAGATATCAACCCTAGAAATCTCACAACACATCACAAATGGAGATAAAATAACATGAAAATGGAATGTAAATGAAATATAAACCTTAATATGAAGATAGAGAAGTAATGGAAGATTTAATTACTTTGAAAAAAAGTGTTTAGGTGTGATTTGATGACTAGTTACATCTCCTCAACCTAGATTTCTCCATGATTCACCATAGGAATCCATCACCAACTCTTTGCAATGTTGAACTTTGATCCAAAAAGTGAGCTTCGAGACCTATTAAAACCCTAGTTTTCTGCCCTAAAACTTCCACTTTACTAATGAAAATTGTTGTAGAAGATTTGAATTGAGAATTTTCTTTTGTAAAAATATTAAAAGATGTGTAAAATGACTAAAAATGAGTATTTATAAGAAAAAAAAACTTAATTTTCCCATTATTTATACCTAAGAGGCTAAAATTCTCTAAAAAATTAAGTTGAATTAATTGAATTCCCGATCAAAAGTGAATTTTCCCTCAAAAGGGACACATTCACCACCCTTGATGAATGGGTCGCACTAGAGGGGACTCATTCTCCCGAGGTGGCAAATGGGTCCCACTACTAATTTTTGAAGGTGGTTTTTTCATTATATGGAAGAATTGAATGTTGTTTGTCAGGATTTAAGTTATTTTTGAGGTAAAATGGGCCTCTAGATCAAAAATAATGGGTCTTAGGGGCCTATAAATGTTGTTTTGAAGGATAAATGATGCAAGGGGACTCAAAAGTGGATCTAATTACACATGAAATTATCTCTTTTCTCAAGAGGGTCCAATTTTCTATGGTGCATTTAGCCCCCACTTTAGCGCCCATATGAATCTACATGCATATGTAAGCTAGAGGACTATAAATGATGCACTTTATTACATAAAACGATACTCATTTGAAAGGTGGGAGAATGAAGCCTCCAATGTAGTTCTTTGCAAAACCACAATATTAGGAACCACATCTTGCAACACACATTCATTAATTGTACAAAAATCCTTTTTTCTAACTCCTAGGAATCCCATTTGAGGGTAAATGTATGCCCCCCTTGATTCCACTTCCTTTACGTAGGTGGAATCAAGGTAGCAATATAGCCACATCAAACAAGGAATATCATACCGTAGTGCATTTCCAAGTACCATGCCACATAATGATAAATGATTGATGATTTTACGTGTATAATCATGATTCCAACACATCAAATGGTGTCAAAAATGGATTACCCTAGCTCCCATTGTGTTTATTTGAAGAAAAGATGCTCTATTAACTCTTAAAAGAAAATAACCCTATTTTAATGCATGAGTAAAAAGGGATGAAAATGGATGAGAAGAGATAAAGGGGAGTAATTTTTCACTTACTATTCATTTTACCTTCGTAAAGCATAAGAGTGATAAGTGAGAAGAAAATATTGAGCAGACGGGATTACACAACTTCGCAGTTGGATGAGCTACGTGAGCAAGTGGCGCATGATGAGCTTTATTATGAGGTGAGTCGATTCTTCAACTGTCGCTTTGTGATTTTGTAATAATTTAATAATTTTTAATGCAAAGATAGGTTAATTTAGGATCTTGGAAAAAAGTTCGCAAAGTGCCCCCTTCTTTTGCAAAGTGTCACATTTGTTCGTAGAGTGTCCCTTTTTCTGCAAAGTGTCTCATTTCTTCGTAAAGTGTCCCATTTCTTCGCAAAATGTTCTAAAAGGGTTCTAAAGTGTCTATGGCTATTAAGAAAGCACTCTAGATTTACTTTAATGAACTTTCATGATAAAATATGTAAAAACTAAAGAAATTAGATGGATTTTAGAGCCTTTTGTGATGATTTTGATAGGTCCCTACCTGGTCATGACAACAGCTAGGGGGGGCGCAACTTACATTTCTTAGAGATCACACTCAAATTCTATTGGCAACAAAGACAAAGCATTTATAGTCAGTAGGTATCTATTGGTCATATCTTATGCCACCAATGAGATACCAGGATGCCATGCTTATGGCCCTCTACGAGCGTTGGGATGCCAATACTTGTACATTTCATCTTCTCATCGGGGAGATGAGCATCACTCTCAAGTATGTACACCACATTCTACAATTTCCCATTTGGGGAGAGCGGGTGTATTTCTAGGGGGATCGGTCATTATGTGAGAAGAAGAGGGATATGTAGTATTTCCTTGGTGGACATGTTCATGAAGAGCATGCTAGATCATAGATCAAGCTCCCCATACTGCTATATTTAGGAGCTCCTATTGTTAGATGGATTATGATGCACATAGTGGCTCTCATTCTCAATCTAGATGGACAAGTGAAACACTTAGATGGAGGATTGGTACATTTGATTCAAGGGATGTATGAGAACAAGATAGTTTATGCTTGGGGCTGGTGCATCCTAGCACACTTATATTATGATCTTGGATGATTTTTCTTTCAAGAGATCGACAGTATGGTGCACTATATGATTCTACAAGTTTGGTGCCTTGAACATATCACATGTACTAGGCCTGTCGGGTTCCCTTGTGCTATATTTCTAGGATATCCACAAGCATTCAGCTTTCCTCTATGATGCTTGTGGTAGTACAAAGATTTACACTTTTGGAGGGTGAGGTTTGACTAGCTAGAGGAAGATGAGATCTTATGGAGACCCTATCGACTCACTCTATAGTGGCTAGATCCCATAGGACAACTAAGAAGGATGCAAATCAATAGGTTTTTAGTTGGAAGGTATGACTATGTTGTACAACCATTCTATTACGAGTGAGTCATGTGATAGTTTGGGTAGGTATAGACACCACCGAGGGAATGCCCCTTCATTATGAAATTAGTGTAGAGTACCCATAGGCTAGGTGATACTATTCGGCTTACCATAGATCATGTCCATGACAGTGATTCTGATGATTCAGATCACAACCGACCACCAGTGTTTGACACTAATGATGTTTGTACCACAAATTAGCATGGGGAGTGGTGGTCAGTGACACGATGAGCTCCTATGTTCCCCATGGATTTCCCTATAGGCGATGCATGATTAACACTGGATGATGGAGATGATCTAGAGGATAGAGTAGACGATGTGCAATATAGGCCATCAGATATATTTACTAATATTATTGATGATGAGTATTATTCAGAGGTTGATCTTGGGGTATGTGCAGGATCATGATGGTCCAAAAAGTGGCAATATGATGGGTATTTGTAGGGTATGTAGCTGATGACTTTTTTTTTACCCAAATTTAATGAAACAAAAAGGGTTTTTAAAGGAGATTCTCAGCTTTCCACAAATATAAATTATGCTTTACCTTGAACTTAATAAATAATTATTATTCATTTTCATTTGAAATTATGACTAAAGTCCTAATTGATAGGTTGATTGAAAAATATCTATAGCTTTCAAACAATATCACACTTTTTGAACCCAAAACATGTGTCACATTCTATGTTTCGCATACTATAAGATTAAAAAGAAAGAATTCAATTTCATGAAGTTTTGACCAAGTTAACGTGGTTAGACATATGAGTTTTTATAATTTTTAAAAGTTGCAATAAAAAAATCATAATTAATTATTTACTTAGAAAAAAATTACAAAAAAATATGCATCACATCGAGACATGAGTCCTCTATTTATATATAAAATCTTATAAAAAAATGTTAACATTTTATTGTGGCTAGGATGGTCAGACAGACACCTACTTATTTTTTCCTTGAAATTTAAGTACTATTGCATTGAAATTTCAAATTTTCACCAAATCGATTTAAAAAAAATAAAACTAAACCTAGTAGTTTAGAAACTACATTCAATTTGCTACATATTCTATTCTTACATATTTTTGAAATAATATAGATAACTTATTGAATTTTTTACATTAAGTTTTCTAACTCTAATTTTTTTGAATGTTTTTGCCACTTAAGGGCCTATTTTTTCCATGATGATCCTACACATACCCCTTGACTATGAGAACTAGGATGGAGGAGCGGATGATGAGGTGGAGACACCTCTGAGAGAGGGGGAAGAGGTAGTGATTTAAGATTAGGATGAGCATGGAGAGTCCTCACACACTTACAAGACTAGATCACGTGTAGTAGCAATGGTAGACATCAGTACCCAGAGTCAGAGAGAGGATAGCACATCCTCCATGCCCCCCAGAGAGGATGAGGTGGATATTCCTCATGATTTTGGTGACATAGGTGATGATTTATTTGATTTTACACATGTGCATGAGTATATTTATGTTTTGTTTATATATATATATATCATGATGATGTGTATTGATTGTGTAGCTTTTCTATCTTGTAGGAGTGATGCGAGACTAGTGAGAGTTCTATCATTAGGATACCACAAAGATAGTCCATGCATCCATCATCGAGGAGGACATGGATCCTGACTACATGCCCCCATTGATCGTGGAGGAGCTAGAGTCACTTAGACCTTTTGCGAGGCTACGCGAAACATACAAGAGTGTGAGAAGATGACTCCATCGAGCTGAGAGTGTAGGAAATTCATCACAGACCTCAACAGAGGTGGAGAGATTGAATACAGATCTAGCACAAGTACGAGCGGAGAGGGGTTAGATGGAAAAGGAGCATCTTGTGGTTGTTGGTCAAGTATAGGATCTAGAGTATGAATTTAGACATGACATTTCTAGGTCACGATCACACATGACCATCTCATGACATCCAGGGATTGGATCTCGAGCACTAGAGCCTGAGGGGTCTAGCTCTCACAGACCTTGGTGATTTTATATATAATATTGAGATGTATATAAAAATTGCTTTGATATATATATACATGTGTATTTTGTGTTTTTATGATTATTATTAATGTGTTTGAATTTTAAATGCAATGTGATTAATTAAATTACTTTATAGTAAAAGTAGTTAATTAATATCTTCATGATTTAATGGGGTTGATGTGATCTAATGTAAAACATATTTCAGTTTTACTGTAGATACAACTTTGTTGATTAGAGAATATGTTAAATTAAATACACCTATGATTCATATAAGGATATAACCTAACATAACACAAGGGTGAATAGTATGAATCCTAAAGTAATTATAAAATGTACTGAAATAGTTACCTTAGTGCTCAAGACAAACACAACATGAGTTGTCAAGAATGAAGTAATGTTAAAGTTATTTAAAATGACAACAAATAATTTTAAAAAACACTATTGTAACAATCATATTATTCAAAGAGGTTAAAGGTAATATCGATGCAAATGCATGACATTATTAGGTTCCTTAAGGGGTGTTCTATCAAGCTGCGTGAAGACATAAGCACCAAACCCATAATTGGTATCAACTATATAAGGTCCTAACCAATTAGGGGTGAATTTTTCTTTTTCTTCATTGTCAGCATTGGTGTTACATTAGTTCTCAATAAGAACAAAATCACCCTTACGAAACATGTGTGTGATAACATGTGTGTTGTGTTTGTGTTGCAATTGTTTGATGTGAGCTTGGAGATGGTCAAGAGCATTAATGCACATTTTTTCAAGCATCTCAAGTTGGTGCAGTTGTTGGTCTTTATAAGTGGCATCGTCAATAAGTTCTTGGAGAGCAAATTGCAATGTAGGAATTTCTAAGTCCAAGGGAGTGATTTCATCAGTGTTGTAAACAAGGTTATAGGGTGTGGTTCCTTTAGATGATCTAATACACATTTGATAAGCCCAAAGCACATAATATAATTGTGTATGGCAGTCTTTATGATGTTTGTTGATAGTTTTCTTGAGGATTTTTTCTAGAATTATATTACTTTTTTAGCTTGTCCATTGGATTGTGGATAATACAGTGTGGAGAAGTGATGTTGAATGTTGAAAATTTCAAGAAATTTCTTAACTTTTTTATTCTTAAACGAACTTCCATTGTCAAAAACAATTGTAGAAGGAAGCCCAAATCGATCAATTATGTGTTCCAAAATGAAACAACAAATTACTTTAGCATTTGTATAATGAAGAGGGATAGCTTCAACCCATTTCATGAAATAATTTGTTGCAGTTATGATAAACCTATGTCTAGCAAAAGATGGAGGTGGAATTTTTCCAATAAGATCCAATCCCCATACTAAAAATGGCCAAATAGGAACTTGGGCACAAAACTTAGAAGTAGGAGCATGTATCGAATTGCTATGTTTTTGAAATTTACAACATCATTTAATGTAATTAAAACAATCCTTCTCCATATGTCTCCAATAATATCACATATGGATAAGTTTTTGCAATAATGTTCGTCCTCTAAAATGACCTCCACAAGCACTAGCATGAGCCTGTTCAAGTGCTATAGGGATTTCAAAATCCTTAAGACACCGTAGTAAGATACCATTGAAATATCATCTATTTAATGCATTGGCAAGGATCACATATTTAGCTGCTAGTTTGCATAAACACTTGCAAGTGTTTCTTGTTGTAGGTTTGGGAATGGTACCAATTTTTAAATAGTTGTATATTGTATCTATAGACACGTAAAATGTACTGGTTGGCATTCCACACTCGATCCTGATTAACTAACACTATTTCATCCTTAATCATACATCAGTCTATCCATTTAATCAAATACCGTTATTTGATTAAATTCATCAATTACTCCCTTAATTAAATAAATCATTTATCTGATTAAGTCATTCTCTCTTGTTAATTAAATCAATCAATCTGATCTAATTAACCCTAGCTCTTTATTAAATAAATTGATTTTATTTAATTAATCTCTAAAGTCATTCCACTAAATGAAATAAATTAATATTTATTTTATTTAGTCTAACACCATCTTCTTTAATTAATTAAATCAAAATATTTATTTAATTAGATCTAAATCACAGTCTTCTCATCTTTTGATTTAAATCAACCCATTTAAATCTAAATCAATTAGTCACATCATCTATTCCCTCAATAAATTAATTAATCCTTGATTAATTTAATTCTAATCCATGTCCCATCGTCTAGATTTTTCCACTTGCACATGAAAATAAATTTAATTCATTTATTAAATCCCTATTTTCTCTCAACATGGCATAAAAGAGGAATATTCCTTCAAATTTGAAATCTCTCCAAGTGGACTTAGTCCTTCCAACAAGACATTTATTTCATCTTACAAGTCCTTTTCCTTGATCCAAGTGGCATTTAAGTCACTCCTTTTTCCCTACTCCATGTAATTTCATTATTTTCAAATTTCACCTAAATGTTTTTATGGGCACATTCATCAAAATGTGCACATCCTTCATCTATCCATCTCATGACAAGTTGCATTTTCCATCGGTTCAAAGTTAGTCCCACATTGCTTCATTTTGGGAATTTCATCATCTTGTCTTTCTATAAATAAGAGGTTTCTCTCCTCATTTCATCATCCACAATTTGAGAAAACTTACTATACTCATTTTCATTATCAAGCATTGGCAATTTCATCAAGGCATGGCTAGGTTATTGTAGGTTTTCTCCATGGAGTTCATTTGAAGCAATCACCAAGTGGATCAATCATCATCAAATCATCAAAGGCTTGCATAGGAGTTGGGAAATGACCAATTTTGATATCAAATTGGCACCAACTCCCCCATCAGATCAAGATTTTGCATGTTTTTAATAGGATTTGATTTATCTCCTTTCTTTTTCATTATGTTGTTTTTATTCCTATTTTGAGCATTGCTAATAGATTTTATGGGGAAATTGGATCTTAACTTGCATTTGAATATTCTAATGTGTTTGTTTGACATGTTTATGTAGGTCTAGGATCATGGTTCTACATTTTGGTGCTAGAAGCAAGGAAAATCTCACGTTTAGACCGTGTTTTTATCAAAAAAATTATGCTTTTTTCTATTTTTCTGTCTACAGGGAAGTACACCACTAGTAAACCAGTGTCATAGTATAGAACCACTATAATTCCAACATTTCTATATAGCACCACTTCAAACTTCAAACAACAATGCTCTATCTTTCCTACCCAAGATTCAAATTTCTAAACTCCATCACTAGTTCAAATTCTCATGTGCTAGAATTTTCAAATTCTAAATTGCACCGCTAGGTGAAACAACAACACCATCACCCTCTTTGTTTTTCTATAGAGAGATGCATGCAAAATTAGTGGGTCCATATAGCATTGATGGGTCTCTCAAACTGCACCACTTATGTAGGTTCCACCACTAGAGTAAAGGAAAAAGTGAAATCTTAATTTTTATGACATGTGCCTTTTTTATTCTGATCATTTGGGTTATTAGTTCATTTCCCAACCATCTATTTTGTAGTTCTATCTAGGTTCTTGGTAGGTTGGCTTATTCAAGGTGAAGAAAGGAAATATAGTGGAGGTCTCATAATGAGATCATTATTTCATGATACCAAGTGTTTTTGAACACTTTAGTGTTTGTTTAACACTCTTAGAGAATTCACAATTTCTCTTCAAAAATGTGTTACCTTTCATGTGCTTAGGACCTACTAATTTTCTTTTTGGGCTCTAAGAAGAACATTTCAATTTTTTGCTCCAAAGGGCTTAAAAAGAACTTTAGGACAAACTCATTAGATTTGGTTTGAGGATTAACAATTGAACAAGGAAATCTCCACATTTCCTTTGGTGCTTAAAAAGAAGTCATTATTGCTTTGTGGACTTAAAATGAACAAGTGCTTCTTTGGTTTGTAATTACTTACTCAAAATAATACCATCGAAAGGATGCATGCAGTTCTCTCACACCTCACGATGATATTGAGAATCAAAAGTCCTTTTTGTGAAATTAGGTTGGGTAAAGTAATTTCCTCCACATTTCATTTTGGGATTAAAATTGAACAAAACATCTTGCGAGTGTGAGTGGAGTGTATTGCATACATTCTCTCTCTTTGTGTTGCAACAAAGATTGAATTGAGTTAAGTGTATTGTTTTTCTCACTTTTGTTTATCTTAGAGAGTCTACATTGTGGGAAAATGTAATCATCCAAGGGAATGACCCAACTGGTAACATGCTAAAGCCAAGTGTATTTCCAACTGGTATATAAGTGTGGATACTAGAACAAAGGCCAGTATCACATGGTTGCTTCCAACGAGAAGGGAAACAATGGTTTCTCAATGTATGGATCAATCCCTACAAATGGAAAGTATGAATTAAAACCCTTGTTTAGAAAAGGCCAAAATCCTTGATCTATTTGTTGGTGCAAGAACAATCATTCTAAAGCCACCCCACACTTTTATAGTTTTTAGTAGAAATGGAAAGTATGCCATGGGAGTTTCATGGGTGTTGATGCGTGGCTGCCCTGTATAAGTGAGTTTCATGGAGGGCAGCCAGTGGGGTCAACCATCTAAGAATTCACTAAAAATAAGCGTAGCTAGACTTTCCCAAGTGGGAATTCAACAAATACAAAACACTTTGCTTGCTCGTAAACATTGGGAAAAAAAATCAACATTGTCATCAAAACTTAAAATCCTTTATGAAGCAAATATCTTTGACAACATTCATGTGTTATTGCTTTCCCTTGGGACTTTATCCTTAGAGGTTTCTAAACACTTGGATTTATATCTCAATTTTCTTACTAAAGTAAACAATAGGTAACTCTTGCCTTGATTTCATCAAAGTTCCACATAATGTATTTTGTGGAATGAGAAGAAGTTAAGACATTAGGCTTATAGTTTCAAAATATAATCAAGAGATTTTTTATGGTAAAAATAAGTCACTAAGAAAATCTAAGAACAATTGAACCCCACACATGTGTCTCAAATGATTTCACACAAGATCAAAATTTGGAAACCAAAATCAAGAGGTCTTAGTAAAAAAAAACATCAAAAGAATCTATGAACTCTCTACGAATTCAAATGAAGATTACTTTTCAACTTTCATAGGAGAGCTTCAAGAAAAAATCCTGGATTGTACTCATTCTATTATTGTCAAATTCCAAATCTGTTTCAGGAATTTGGACACCTTGTTTAGAGTAAAACATGTTCTTCAAAACTAAGGTTTTGTAAACAAGATTCTTTTTAGGTACATATAGGATCAAAATAAAAACCCTCATCCATCTTTTAGACATCAAACCAAAATCATCTCACCAACAAATCTTGAAAATCTTGAAAACATCCTTCATGCTAGAATTTTTAGAAAATCAAAATCATTGAAGCAAAGTCCTTAAAATCAATCAAAATCCTTGAAATCCTTAAATAAAAACATCAAATAATCTTTGGCTAGGTATATGTAGATGCATCCTTCTTCATGTGCTTAATCAAAAAATATCAAATCATCTTGTTTAACTAGGTATATGTAGATGCATCCTTCTCCATATGCTTAGTAGAATTATCATCTTGTTTGAATAGGTGTGGGTAGATGCATCCTTCTCCCTACACTTAGTCAAATTATCATCTTGTGAACAAGTCTATCCCATAGATAACATCCATCATCTTGGGATCTATTTGTTCATTATCCAAAATCAAAGCAATCCAAAATCAAATCAAGGTCAATCCAAAAAATCACAAAATCCAAAATAAAAATCCAAGAATCCAAACAAGTTCTAAAATTCTAGCATCCCCTCAATATCTTCTAAGAGTTTCACCATCCATATCATTCATCTTTCACACATCTTCATCATTTCACCTTTGATCCTTAAATCATCCTAAATTTTCTCTTTTGTACCTAAAGTTAGATCAATCCAAAGAATTAGAGATTCATCTCCCACATTCTTGAAAATTGATCCCTATTTTATGGTGCAAACTAGATCTCAACACAAGAGGAACATGGAAGCCAACAAAGAAAAAATCACTTCAAGTGACCTTAGTCAAACCAATTCCGAAATAAATCATGGTGGATCAAGTAATCCTCTAACTAAATTTCCTTCATCATCACAAAATCCTCAAGTGGAATGTCAAGTAGAGGATATCACCAATAATGCCTTCCAAATGACATGAGATGAGATCACTGAGATGGTCCAAAATCTCAAGAATCATAAAATTATCAACATCATGATGAGACTCAATCCCTGTCTATACATACTTGAATTAGCAAAACAAGGGGCTAAACTCCCTTCTTATTTCGATGTGAGCACCATTATGGAACCACCTTCTGGGATCATGCCTCAAATTTCATCCATGCCCCTAGTATCATCTACACCTCCATTCCAAAACATCACTTAACCCAGCCCCCAAATTACATCATCCATCGCTCCAACTCAACCCATTGTTAATAAGGGAAGCACATTTCTCAATGCACTACAAACACATGCCCTAATGAATAATCAAGATTTGGATGCAAACACCATCCTGGGGCAATCCATACCCCAAAATCCATCACATCCATATGTCCCCCTCATCTTTCATGATCCTAATGACCCATCATCATCATTTCATGCAACACCTCAAACCTCTCTCCCTATGACCTCACAAGGAGAAGATGACTTATTTTGACTAGGGGGCATTTTTGATGCTTCATCTACATCATTTCCTCAAGGGAGTATGCCACTCACATTTCTACCACTTCCACCATTTCCATCAATATCCACACCACCTCTTGGTTTAGGGCTTCCCCCTTTACCAACTATCAATCAAAATCAAAGCATCATACCAAATCCTCACATCTTGCCATTGATATCACAACAATAGTTGGAAACTGCACAAGCAATCACAATATCATCTACCATCCCCCAAATTTCTCAAAACATGGTCTCTCAAGGATCAAGCATATCAATTGCACCATCCACCACTCAAAACCCACTCATAAATACAATGGTGCCTCTCATGACCACAACAAGCACCATTCCAAATCCACCTCCACCACCACCACCAAACATGAACACATCAAACCAATACAACATTGTGTTACAATCCACTTAGTAGGCTGCCTATTACAACAACAACAAGATTCCCAAGCATAGGCACAAGTGCAAGGTCGAGCCTAGTACCAAGCTCAATAGGTGTAGCCACAAGCACAAGCAGAAGTGAAAGCACAGTACCTCACACAACAGCAAGAATCTCAAAAACAAGCATAACAAGTGTTGAAGTAATACCAAGAACAACAAGAAGCAACCCAACTAGCAGCCCAACAACAAGCATTGTTGGTACAACAATAGCAATAGTCTCAGCAATAGGAACTATTAGTGCGACAACAACAAGATCAACAACAAGCATTGTTAATAGAACAACAAGTGCAAGCACCATCCATCAACACAACAAACAATCCACCCATCCCACCAACAAGTGAACCACCACAGAACACCTTTATCCCACCCCCCTACTTTGCAAAATGATGTAGCAACATATATTAAGTTACTCTAACAAAAATTACTTGATCTTCAATTAGGGAGAACCACATAGACAACCAAAAAATTGTGTCCCTATCCATTCAAAACAACCTTCTAATAAAACTATTCCCAGAGGGATTTGAGATCCCCAAATTTGATAAATACCATGGGATGGGAAACCTTGAATATCACATCAAGGAATTCTAGGTTCATTGCATGGAAGTTGCATATGAAAATGCCTATCTGATGTGGCTATTTCTTATAAGTTTGGCTGGCCACACCATGGATTGGTTCTCTCATCTTCCTCTAGGCATCAAGAAGTTCCAATAAATAGTAGACACATTCATCCAAAACTATGCATTCAATATTGGTATGGATGTTAGTCTAGAGGAAGTATCAACTCTGAAACAAGGTAAGAATGAATCATTTGCTTCTTTCCTACAATGATGGCAATCCAAGGCCAATCAAAGAAAATGGGTCATGCCAGAAGAACAACAAGTTTTCACCATTATATCCAATCTAGACGGAGCCTTGGCATTCCATCTTAAAGTGTAAGGTATCACCACATATGACAAGTTGATCTCTAAGGTGCTCAACATCACATTAGTCCTTATTTCACAAGAAGGATCACTCGCATATCCTGAACAACAAAAGAATCACCCATCCAACAACTATAATGAGAAACCTCACATATGGGAAAGGAACACAAATGTCACAAACGATGGTGTTGTTGATGCTAAGGTCATGATTAGTGCTCCAAGGAAAAACACCCAAACCTGCCAACAACCACAAAACAATGATTGGAACAATAGCCAAACCAATGTAGTATCACAACACTAACCAACCAAAAATTAGGTTAATAACCTCAATAATCAAGGAGGACCACCCCAGTGAAACAAAAACTCCCCCAATTGGAAGTACACTGCCCTTGGGGAACCACTCAAGGTCATCATGAAGAAATTAATAAACGAAAACCTCATCAAGGCTCCCACCCATGAGAATTACCAGGAACCAGATGTGAAACCACACTAGTACAATGAAAACCAACTCTGTGACTTTCACAAAATCAAAGGGCACACCAAACAGAACACCTACTTCCAACTCAAGATCTGTTCCCAATGGTTATTATGTCCTCGATCAACTAAAAAGAACCCCAACACAAATCTCCATCATGGAGTTGCTAAAAATTTCATTTTCCCACTGAAAAATCCTTGAGGAAGGATTGGCTTCATCCTCTATCCCTATAGATTTTGATGTGGAAAAATTCCAAGCTATTGTCAAAAAAATCATTACCCCAAATATCCTTATGTTCTCTAATCAAGATTTTCCCACCCAACTATCTCACAACCATACACTCCATTTGGAGGTCCTAGTGCATAAAAAAAGAGTCGAGAGTCTTGGTGGATGGAGGTTCGAGCTTGAACATTTTCTCTCAGAAGCTTATAAAGAATTTGAAAATCTTAGAGGATTCCATCGACAAAGGAAAAGGAATTACAATCAAGGTGTATGATGATTAGGAAAGATTGTCCCAAGGCACAATCCAACTCCCTATTCAAATAGGTCTAGCAATCATGGAAACCACCTATCAGGTCCTTGACCTTGATTTTCCTTATAACATTCTCTTGGGACATCTATGGATCCATACGATGCAAGAAATAGCATCAAGCTTCCATCAATGTGTCAAGTTCACATATGAAGGCCAAGAGGTCACCATCCATGGGGATCCCAAACCATTCTCTTACTATAAGAACCTAGAGGAAAAATATTAAAAAATCCCTCAAGTGCCTAAAAATGATGAAGGTCCATCAACTCCATACATTGATCTAGCCATTCTCGCTTCCACTTATGTGATAGAGACACCCAACACTCCCGCCATCCCCACCATCTCTGATATCAAAGTAATCATTCAAGACAATGGTTGTGAAAACTATACAATTCCAAAAAATACTTTTGTGCTAGGAGAGTTACCACAATCTCATAGATCCTAAGGACAACTGCAATCAAATGAAGCCTCCACATCCCAAACATCCACTGAAGGATATTCTAACTTCATAAGTTGGGGAGATCTCAACCAAGAAGTAATAGAGGAGGACCTATCCCTTCTCTTGTATAAAAACAATAGACTAGTAGCAAATTTACCTATGAAATTCAATAGCAAAGGCTTGCAAATGATGCTCCAATGGGCTATGATAGACACTAAAAGCTTGGAAAAAATGAAAATGGGATTCTAATACCCATCATTCCAAAAATGTAAATGAAAAATATTGGCCTTATATGTACCCCTCTGAGTATAATCATATGTAGCCGAAATCCCCTGGTTAAAAAAGTAAAATATCCTTAGGAAACAACAGTCACCCTGCAATTACCTGTATCAACTACTCTACCCTTCAAAAATTTCACCTTTGACATTACAAAGGTGTGTAGTAGTGAGGATCACGAACCTGAGAGACGTATACCCACACTATTTGAAGAATCTAACCTCTTTATGATCAAAACCCTATCCTATGAGTTTGAAAACCAGTCCCATGAGATAACGCTAGTCTACCCCCAACTCATCGATCATGACCAACGAGGACTGCCAATTCTTGACAAATTAAAAAATAATAAGGTGCTCTCAAAATTCATGAGACTGAGGGATAATATTCCATGTGGGGATCATAAAGTAGGATTTATCATTGATTTGGACATACATGCATACTATGGGGAAATAATTGAATCCCTTAGTTGCAAAAGCCAAAAACTAAGAATAATCTCTAGGTCCTTGAGTGAAAACCACACTTTGACACTCACTAACCCAAAAATAGTAAAAAGAAAGGATGCATTCGATGGTGAAAACCTCTCTAAGGTGCTCAAGGATGGGGGATTCAATCTTCCTCTTAGAGCTCTACATCAGGAAAAATAGCGGTTCTAGCCAAAAAATGCATCTGAGTCAACTTGGGAATAGAAGAAAACCTGCATATTACATTCTATGTAGAGTCATTGTTGTCAGAGGAACATGAACTCATAGCTTCCTTTTTAAGAGAATGGAAATTAAACTTTGCATGGAGCTATGCCAACATGGTTGGGCTTGATCTAGAGATTGTGGTTCATCATCTAGTAGTCTACCATGAAGCAAAGCCTATCAGAAAAAATCTCAAGAAGATGCACCCCCAGATAGCATTGTTAGTTAAGATGGAATTGAAGAAGTTACTTGATGTAGGATTTATATGACCAATTGACTATCCAGTGTGGGTGTCAAATTTAGTTCTTGTTTCAAAACCTGATGGGGGCATCTAAATCTACATGGATTTTAGAGACCTAAACAAAGCATGTCCAAAATATGATTTCCCATTGCCTAACATTAACATGATAGTGGACATGATGCCGGGACATTAAATGCTTTCTCTAATGGATAGTTTCTCTAGGTACAACCAAATAATGATTTCCAATGAAGACCAACACAAAACAACCTTCACTTGTCCATGGGGGACCTACTGTAGGAACATGATGCCATTCATCCTAAAGAATGTTGGGGTCACCTACCAAAGGGCCATGACATTAATCTTTCATGACATGATTGACAAAACTGTCAAAGATTACGTTGATGACATACTAGTAAAATCCAAAAAGAGGAGAGATCACATAGAAACCTTGAGTGCTATTTTCAATAGATTGGAGGAATACAAGGTTTGTCTAAATCCAAAGAAGTGCATCTTCAGTGTACAATCAGGAAATTTGTCAGGATACATAGTGTCAATGAGGGGTATTGAAATAGATCCTACCAAGGTAAAAGAAATCCTCAAGATGGAGGCACCTAAAACATTGAAATAGTTGAGAGGCATCCAAGGTAGGATTCAATCCATCTACAGATTTAGAGCACAACTAGTAAACAAGAAAAACCCATATTCTCACCTACTTCACAAGGGTGTAGCGTACAAGTGGGATGATAAGTGTGAGGAAGCCTTAAATAAAATCAAAGAATATTTTCTCACACCTCTGGTCCTCATGCCACCAATCCAAAGAAAGCCTCTCATTCTCTATGTATCAGCAACAACAATAGCCCTCAATGCTTTTTTGGCTCAGCATGATGAAAATGGGATAGAGAGGTCCATCTATTACATCAGCCACACAATGGTTGAGCATGAGTTAAACTACTCATTCATCAAAAAATCCTATCTAACAATAGTATTTGTTTCACAAAAATTTAGACACTACATGTTGGCACACAAATCAAACTCATCACCAAAATTGACCCCCTCAAATACCTACTGTCAAAGGCAATGCTCATAGTAAGGATGGCAAAGTGGGTCATGATTCTATCTTAATACAACATTGAGTACCTGGAATGGAAAGCAATCAAAGGCCAAGTGATAGAAGATTAGCTTGCAAAACCACCCATATATTTAGAGAATCCACTCATATCACAAATTTTCAGATGAATCCATTTTCAATCTCAGAATAGCCAACCAGTAGAAACTCTACTTTGATGGTTCCTACACATAGCATGGATCAGGATTTGCTGTCTTCTTCATCACCCCATAGTGGGATGGTATACCCAAATCATACAAATTGGCATTCCCCTGCACTAATAACATTGCAAATAATGAGGGTTTAACCATTGGTCTCTGAATTGTAGTGTAGTGGCACATCATGACCCTCAGAGTATATGGAGACTCCTAACCAATATTAAATCAAGTGAATGATGAGTACCAAACAAAGGATGGTAAGCTAAATCCATACAAAAATTTGTTAGCAAGTCTTAAAGAATCATTCATTGATATCACATTTGAGCAGATTCCTAGGGCAAACAACAAAGCATCAGACACCATGGAAATAATTGTATCTTTACTAGATATCCCTCGCAATGTCCCAAAACATGGATTCTTGGTAGAGAAACTTCTCATGCGCGCATTTGAGGTACCAGAGTAAGAATTTGTGTGTGAAATTGTTGGTCCCAATGATCCTTGGTACCATGAAATTTATACCTAATTGCAAATAGGGGTCCTACTTGATGACTTATGTTCAAGCCTAAAAGGAACCTTTGTCAAGAAAGAATTTCGATTTGTCATCCTAGGAAATACCCTTTACCATAGGAAGATATAAGGAACCTTATTACACTGCCTAAATGGTGAGGAGACATTGAGCACCTTAACTGAAGTGCATAATGGTAGTTGTGGTTCACACTCAAATGGAACAAACTTGGCCAAGAAATTGTTGAGGATGGGGTATTATTGGCCTACAATGGAAAGAGAAGCACATGACTATGCCAAAAGATGTCTACAATGTCAGTAGCATGGGGGCCTCATCCATGCTCTAGCTCAAGAGCTTTATTTGATTGTCACACCATGGCCTTTTTCTTAGTGGGGGCTTGATCTAGTTGAGAAAATAACTCCCACCTCATCCAATGGCCACAAATTTATCATAACTACCACTGCATATTTAACCAAGTGGGTGGAAGCAATACCAATGACCTACATAACTGGGAAGCAGATATCAAAATTCATCCTGAACTCTCATATGCCACTATGATGTCCCATAAGCCATTATCTTAGATAATGGGACACCATTCAAAAATTAGGACGTCTGTGACCTATGCGAAAAATTCAAAAATCAACATCGCTTCTCCACACCATACTATCTCGAAGGAAATGGCCAAGAAGAAGCCACCAATAAAACCATTCTAAAAATCCTCAAAAAATAGTTAATGATGCAGGTTGTGACTAGCATCTACAACTAAATCCTGTCCTCTGGGCCTACTGAACCAACATCCACACACCCACTAGCACCACCCCATTTTCCTTGGTCTATGGATAATAATCCATATTGCCCATCCAGATTGAGCTCACGTCACTAAGAATATCATTAGAAAATCTTATCACATATGAGGAATACAATGTATCAAGACTGAATGAGCTAGAGCTACTAGATGAGCAATGTTTGGAAGAATTAAATCATTTATAGGTCTATCAGAACTGACTCAAGAGGAGCTATAAAAAAAAGATCAAGAGCAGAACCTTCTAGGTCAGAGAACTTGTCCTAAAGGAGAATTAGAAGAATGTACTAAATCCAAATGGAAAAGGAAAATTTTAGCCCAACTGGTTGGGACCATTCATTATCATTGCAAGCAATAAGTTAGGGGGATATTAGTTATCAACACCCAAAGGAGAACCTCTGCAAGATCCCATCAATAGCTCCCATCTCAAAAAAAATTATGCCTAGATCTTTCAAGGTATAGAACCAAAAATACAAAAAAAATTGAAAATGTCCTAAAAAAATGGTCACCTTGATGAAAACCTAGAAAACAGGCATCTTGGTGAAAACAAAAAAATGAAAAAAAATAAAAAATCCAAAAAAAATAGAAAAAAGATAAAAAACAGTAAAGAGAAAAATCGTCCTCTAGTGAAAACCACTTCAGTGGCACTTTGGGCAAGTACCTTGGTGAAAACCTAGAAAATAGGAACCTTGTGTAAATAAGCACTGTCCATCCACCAGTACCTTCACATCTTGTTTTGCATCATCTATCCATCATCCATCCATCATCCATTGCATTCCATATCTCCATCTAGCATCGATTGTATCAACAATCATAGCTTGGTGTTATGTTTGTGTCATGATCCCTCCTAGTACTACTCGGCCCATTCTTAAGGTTAGTTTCTCCTGCCTCTATCAGATTAGTCTATTGCATCATGTTGGGGGAATGTTCTCATCATATCAAATTCATGTATATTCTTGAAGTCCCTAAATCAAAAAATCCAAAAACAATAGAAAATCAAAAAATCCAAAAAACATCATAAAATCACAAAAATCCAAAAATATTTAAAACATTCAAAATCCAAAAGCAAGTCAAAAAGTCATTCAAAAAGTCAAAAAATAGATTTTTCTTGTCAAACTATGGGTCTTTGAGCCTTGAACTTAGGCAAGGTTGATCTTCGATCATCCCCCGAGACACTTAGGTTAGTCCTTTAGGAGCCCGTCATAATAAACTAGCAATCCATCTATTCATATCTCATCAATAATCGAGTCTATGTTAGTTGAACTAGGTGGTATCTATGTGTATAATGTAGGCAAGGATAATCTATTGATCATCCCCCAAGGACCCTAGGATAGGTCTTTAGGTTAGTCTCTTGGTCAAAATTTTAGAAAACCTCAAAACATGTGTAAAATCTCAAAAATACCAAAAACAACCTCAAAATATTTGAAAAAAACCATCTGTCTCATCTCACTTTCACTCAAAATAAACATCATTCATAATAAATCATCGTCATCTCCAACCTTTCATGAAACAGTCGGAAGCAAGTCTAGCAGATCGAAAGTGAAAACTCAAAACGTCAAAATCTTAAGTCTAGGTTTGTACGTAAACAAGTTAGTAAACTCTTCATGTCACCAGCTTATCATCCAATTAGTTTCTTATTAAAATCATCTAATTTTTTCATTTCCTAGGATGCATCCTTCCTACAATGGACATCAACATTAGGCATCACCATAGTTTAGTCTTCGCTAGTGGTATTGAAGAACATTTGCTTGTTTGTTTACTTTCTCTTTCTCTTTTCATTTATCTTATTGTGCTCATTCCAAGGACCTCGCGATGATGTCCGAACTAAAGGATTTAGAGAGATAGGAATGGGTAAACAATCATTATCTTTTATTTGTTGTGCATGTTCGATATTTTTGTGATATAACCTTGGTTAGGTGTGCTTTGTTTAGATGTAAGGAGGATGTTTTAGATATCTTGTTGACCACATGGGAAGGCTTTCCTTCTATGGTTTGGCCCGAGATGTTTAAAATATGTAAACTACATTCCGAATAAGGTTACTTATGTTAGGTGTGAACAAGAGTACTCCTATCTGATTGTCAGGTCAAATTCCATCACACTAGATACAACACCATCTTGGTTCTTTATACCTTGATGCATTGTACCTATGTGTGTAATCAAACATAAGGTAATTTTCCCTTTAAAAATCCCAACTCCTCGGCAAGTAATCATCATCATTATTATCATCTCCTATGTCTTGTTAAAATCTTTTGTTTTCATCTATCCCTTGCTTTTCATGCTAACACGGTACAATGAGAGTTAATCACAAATCATTATCATCATTGCATTTAACCTGCATTCACAAACCATCATCGCATTGTATATTGCATATCATATAGGAAATATTAAATCATATCATAACATTACATTTCCATCATTTCATAATATAGATTGGTTATTCTAAGCACTTCATGGATCATTACATTGCATTCATTTCACATAAACACAAAAAAGAAATCATCCCATAGCATTATAAAGATTTTGCATCATCATAGCATCACTTGTGTTCATTCTATCATAACATTGCATAATCATCCCATATCACATATAAGCATCCATTACGCTGTCACATATCATATATCAAACTATCCATGTCATAAATATCATTTGCATCCATTATAGCATATCATAGACATCATCATAAGTGCATATCATACATAGAAAAAGTACATTACATGATACCATCCATCACTACTTAATATAGATTTGTTAGTCTAATCATTTTCACATCATAACATTTTGCATACATCAATAAAAATGCATAAGAAAAGATATTGAAAAATAAATGCATCATCACTTAGCATAGCATATCAGATCAAAATCATCATCTCATATATCATCAAAATAATACACAATCATGGTATAAAAAATTCTATCAATGTACATGTGTATGTCAATAAGTACAAGGGTCCACTAGGGCTATCAAAAATGAGCCCATTAGGTACAAAAAGAATCTTGCCTCAAAACAAAATAGGCCTAACCCTGCTAGTTGCTGCCCTTGCACACTTGAGTATAGACACACTTGATCTCAATTAACTAAGACCATTTCATCCTTAATCATCCCTTAGTCTAGCCATTTAATCAAATACCCTTAAATTTGATTAAATTCATCAATTTTCCTCCCTTTATTAAATAAATCATTTATCTGATTAAGTCATTCTCTCTTGTTAATTAAATCAATCAATCTAATCTAATTAGCCCTAGCTCTTTATTAAATAAATCAATTTTATTTAATTAATCTCTAAGTTCATTCCACTAAATTAAATAAATTAATATTTATTTGATTTAGTCTAACACCATCTTCTTTAATTAAATAAATCAAAGCCTTTATTTAATTAAATCTAAATCACATTCTTCTCATCTTTTGATTTAAACCAACCCATAAATCTAAATCAATTAGTCACAACATCTAATCCCTCATTAAATTAATTAACCCTTGATAAATTTAATTCTAATCCATGTCCCATCCTCTAGCTTTTGTCACATGCACATGAAAATAGATTTAATTCATGTATTAAAAATCCCTGTTTTCTCTCAACATGGCATAAAAGAGGAATATTCTTTCAAATTTGAAATCCCTCCAAGTGAACTTAGTCCTTCCAACAAGACATTTATTTCAACTTACAAGTCCTTTTCCTTGAGCCAAGTGGCATTTAAGTCATTCCTTTTTCCCTCTTCATGTGATTTCATTATTTTCAAATTTCACCTAAATGCATTTATGGGAACATTCATCAAAATGTTCACATCCTTCATCCATCCATCTCTTGACAAGTGGAATCTTGCCATTGGTTGAAAGTTAGTCTAACATTACTTCATTTTGGGTATTTCTTTGTCTTTTCTTTCTATACATAAGAGGTTTCTCTCCTCATTTCATCATCCACAATTTGAGCAAACTTACTATACTCATTTTCATCACCAAGCATTAGCATTTTCATCAATTTCATCAAGGAATAGCTAGGTTATTGTAGGTTTTATCAATGGAGTTCATTTGAAGCAATCAGCAAGTGGATCAATCATCATAAAATCATCAAAGGCTTGCATAGGAGTTGGAAAAGGGCTAATATTCACATCAAATTGGCACCAACTCCCCCATAAGATCAAGAGTTTGCATTTTTTTAATAGGATTTGATCTATCTCCTTGCTTTTTCATTATGTTCTTATTTTTATTCCTATTTTGAGCATTGATAATGGATTTTATGGGGAAATTGGATCTTAGCTTGCATTTGAATCTTCTAATATGTTTGTTTCTCATGTTTATATAGGTCTAGGATCATGGTTGCACAATATCATACCATTTGCATGAGTCATCCCGAGTTATTGTTAAAATGTCTTCTAATGGAGTATCAATTGAAGGTTTCATGATGGGATGGTTAACAAAGTTGAAGTATGTGGAAATATCATGTTTGGATATTAAAGAGGCAGCACTTGCCATTGCATCTATGTATCTATTGTCTTTTCATGAGATGCTATCAATGGTGAATGATTCAAACATCTCTAACAATTTCATTGTAAGATCGTTATATTTTTATAACTTGTCATGTTTAGTTTGATATGTCCCATTAATTTGTTTTATAACTAATTATTAATCACCAAAGATCTTGATATGTTTAACATCCATTGTTAAAGTAGCTCTCAAACCCATGATTAATTCCCCATACTTAGTTGTGTTATTTGTGCATAAGAAATTTAACTGATAAGACAAGGGAAGAGGTTGTTCGTTGGGTGGAATCAATACCACTATAGCACCAGAACCTATTCAACAGTTAGATCTATCAAAATACAATTCCCATGTTTTAATATCAATGCACAAGACATTATCATCAGGAAAGGAGTCATAATTAGGTAAGGCGGGATGAGAAGGAGCATCAACGAAGTGATCAGTGAAACAAACTTAAGGTCAAACTCAATTAACAACATTACCCACTTCGCTAAGCATCTAGAGAGGTTAATTTTATTAAAAATATGTTTAAGAGGATCAAATTTTATGATGACTTTCATTTCAATAGTTAGTAAATAATGTCACAATTTACTAGTAGCGAATACAAGAGATATGCATTGTTTTTCAATTTGTGAGTATCGAGTTTCAAAATCAACTAAGGTTTAACTAATGTAATAAATGGGATTTTCTTTGCCAAGATCATCTTGTTGAGCCAAAAATGTAGCAAGACCATGGGTTGATGTGGCTACATACAAAATAAATGGTTTGTTTGGCATGACAGGTTGTAAAATAGGTGGAGTTTCTAGGTATTCCTTTAAACTCTAAAAATCATATTTACAATACACATCCCAATCAAAAGGTACACCCTTTTTAAGAAGATGTGTGATCGGCTAAAGATGCAACAAAATGACAGATAGCTTGAATTCGGCCTTGTAATGTTCAAAATTGAGAAATGTTCCTAGGAGGTGGCATGTTAATAATTGCATCAATTTTCTTTATGTCCACCTCAATGCCCCTATGAGATATGACAAACCCCAAAATTTTACCACTATCTATGCCAAAGACACTTTTTTTGGTTTAAGCATGTATTATATTTATGTATTCATTCAAAGACTTTGCGAAGAACATTTAAATTGTCTTGTCGTGTGAAGGATTTAGCTAGAATATCATCAACATAATCTTCCAAAATTTTGTGGATGTAATCGTGAAAGATTAATGTCATTGCTTGTTGATAAGTTGTGCCAACATTCTTTAAACTGAAGGGTATCACAACCCAACAAATTTTTCCCCAAATAGTTGTAAAGCTGATTTTGTATTGATCTTGAGGATTAATAAGGATTTGATTATAACCAGAAAATCGATGCATGAATGACAACAAAGCATGTCCAACAATTGAATCCGTGATCATGTCAATATTAGGAAGCAAAAAGTCATCTTTTAGAGAAGGTTTATTCAAATCACAACAAACGTATAGATCCTAATATGATTATCGAGTTTAGGAACACTGATAATGTTTGAGATCCAAGGAGAATAATCAATAGGTGGAATGAAGCCTACATCAAGTAGTTTTTCAAGCTTTGCTTTAACATGCAAGGCTATGTTAGGGTGCATTTTTCTTATCTTTTCATGAATTGGTTTTGCATTTTTAGTTAGAATGATGTTGTGGGTCATGATTTTCAAGTCAATTTCAAGCATCTCAGAGTATTTCCAAGCAAAAATCTCAGGAAAATCATGGAGTAAAGTTGTAATTTCCTCTTGTTCTTCATCGTCAAGGAACTTCCCAATCTTAATAACTTTGTCTTTATCATCAATGTCCATTGGCACATCAATTGTATCTCCTAAAGGGAATGCATTGGATTTAGGAACCTCAAACTCATGAGACTCTTCAACAGTATCACTATTTCTTTTATTGGTAAAGATTGTAGCACGATTAACTTGTTTCATGGGGATAGTAGAGGATGCACTATCATAAGATTCTAACATTTATTTCAAAGTTTCATCACTATCAACATACTGCCATGATGGTGGTAAGTTCATATCACGTAATTTAGGATGTTTGATTGTGAGTTGGTGTTTTGGTTGAAAAATAATAGCATTGATGTTTAAAGATGGTTGTTGAGTAGCTTTTTTCATTTTAGAAAAAGAATATCCCAAACTAGTTTTTGTCTCTTGCGTATTAGGTACGATAGGAACACGAATGTCTTGTTCATGTTTTCCACATTCTTTTCTAGTATATCCTAATTGTTTCACAAGTGAATAGCCTTTTCCATAAATTATTTCCATCTTTGTCGGTGTTGGTGGGGACTGATATTCTATCTCATCAAAAAAATTTGTGTATGTTGTATTTTCGTCCAAGATAGAAGAGATAGATGTTTGAGAAGATTGGTCAGGATTTTGAGTGGAAATGATGGTTGGTTCTTCTTGTTTCTCATCTTTCTTTTGTGTGATTATGTATTCACCCATGAATGAAGGTATGAATTCTAAGGATCCCGAGTAATCACCAAATAATTTAGATGGAAATTTCTCATTATTGTGTTCAATTTCTAGAGGATATATGTTAGATGTTGGAATTAATGTTTTCAAATGAATAGTAGCTCCTTTTTCAAGCTACAAGCAACTTTAAGGATCAGGATCTATTTCAACTTGATAAATATTATTGTTATAGACATATTTCATGATACAATGAAGGGTCAAAGGCACTGCATTCATCTCATGAATCCATGGTCTACCTAAAAGAAGATTATATGAAAGATCATAAGGCATGACATGAATAGGAGTTTGCAAAGTAGCCACCCCAACCATAATAGGTAAAGTGATTATACCAAGTGGTTGATTTTTTGTGTTGTAAAATCCTCTAATGGATATAGAATTGGGTATTATTTGTGACTTATCAACGTACAATTTATCAAGGAGATTCACACCACACACATTAAGGGTAGAACCATTATCGATAAGGGTTCATTTGATACTTATGTGATTCAATTGAGAAATTATCTTAAAGGATTCATTTTGTTTTTGAAACTCTAAAGGAGGGAGCTCATGTTGATGGAAAGTAATATCTAGATTAACTTGGTTCATTCCATGTATTAGAGTTGCCACATCAATCAGAGTAGTACTAGGTGGAACTACAACTTGTTTTAAGGCTGTTTGAGAATAGTATCGTAATTTGGTGAATTTTGAAGTAAATCCTAAAGAGAAATATTTGCAAGAGTGTTCTTTAATTTTTCAACAAGATCATACTCCTTTGTGTGTGAGAGGTAACAAAGGGAACTAGGCGGATTGTGTAAAGTTAAAGATGATGGGGTTTGTTGTGGTGGTTGTGGATTATTTCGGGTATTATATGTATGAGCAACAGTAATGTTACTTGATTGCTGCAACGCATTGGTTTTGTTGGAATGAAGCAAAATTGAGAGGGGAGGTGAATCAGTGTTATGCAATTTTTAACCTTATTAATCTGATCCTTAAAGTGTTGATAGCATTCAATCAAAATAAAGATGCATGCACATAATAAAAGTAAGCACAACACCATAACACAAAGATTTTTACATGAAAACCCTATTAGGGGAAAAACCATGGTGGAGGTCAATCCATAATATGTTATGAGTATACTCAAAAGAAAAGTTTACAAAATGAGAATAGACTTGTATTCAGGTGCACTTCCTAGAGCTCACTGCTCAAAATCAAGAAGGCTCACTACCTTACAAAATTTTGGAATACTTCCAAAGATTTGAACTAAGAAAGTAGCATCTAAAAATGCCTGATCATAGTTTTGGTTAGGTTCAATAATCAATTTTTTCTCCTTCAGACTCATTCTTCTCTTTTGCTTTGTTTTGCATCAACTCGTAAGAAAAATCTTTAATGCACAAGTGAAACTATGTGTAATCACTCTACAAACCATCTAAAATTTGTAACATACATTAAATCATCTTGAATACACACCAAAATGATATAATTGATCACTTATATATATTGAATACAAAGGATTTGATCGCTTCATGTTGGCTTCAAAAATAAGAAAATATTCACAAACTATCAGTTCAAATTATCCATAATATTCAATGCGAATCCACAAGAGTCGGCCACAACATAGTGAGGACACAAATTAAAATGATTAAACACAAAAAAACTTAAACAAGAACTCCTCAAATATCTGCAACACACTATATTCACCAAGTCAGCCTTTATACAGTGATGAACACAAAATTAGACAACCAGACCTTCTATCTTACACCCAAATTGATATGAGGCGCCAAGATTTATAGATAACACAAATTATGCATTGAATAATACTCCTTAAGATCCAAAACACAAAATAATAATAGGAAATTTGCATATGAATCAAAGAACAAAAAATTACCAGATGCTTTGTTCTAACTTAACAGATAGTCATTAATCTTCAATCTATCTACTGGTATGAGAAAGATGCAAAAAGTGAGTCAACTAGCTAACAAGGGTTTCCATCAATAACAACACCATAAAGCATGTGCACTGTCTCTTGCCAACAATCTCCCCCTTTGGCATTGATGGAAACTCTTAGTGAAAAATTGACTAAGTGTCAGATTAGTACCAACAAAAATGTACTGCCAACTAAAACTCCAAAAATATGTTCAAAATTATAGCTCCTCTTTAGATGAATATACATTTTTCACTATTCTATTCTCTCCCTTTGAAATCAATGGCAAAGATAGGGAATCCACATACAAAAACTTCAGACTTCATATGTACAACAATTTACACAAACTTGAAAATGTCAACAAATTTTTTTTTCAACCAGTTCAAGATTAAGTTCCAACACTTCTTAAGACTTTCCAAAATAGTTATGTGACTACAACATAAATAGGATTGAATCTTAGCTTATTCAAGGTTTTTAGGGTCACTGACCAACAAAGCACCTTGTGCTTCTTTCAAAGCACTCAACATAGTTTCCATTTTTGGACAAATTAAACCTCTAAGTTCACAAGTTCTTCCCACAACTCTATCATTTTCATGCTTCAAACTCTTTATTTTGTCAAGTAAAGAGATAACTTGACATTCTTGTACTCCAACAAAAATAGTTAAAGGATCAAAAGAATAAAAAATATCAACTAACTCTTTCTCATTATCCTCAGTAAGTTTTGATAAAGACAAACATGACTTATAGAATTTTCCACCTTCAGATAGAGAATTATGAACATTTTCCACATAGGCAGCTAATAGAGATTTATCATTAGCTATCATACCTTTTAGACTACTAAACCTTTTGTCATCAAACTCCTTTTGAACCTTGACCAAAGCTGATTTCTCAAGTGACTCAAAATGAGTACTTACCAAATTTATAAGTTTCTTCAGCTCACTGGAGGAAGAACTAGATTGATCCTTAACATGAGTAGGAACGATCTTCTCCAAAATACCAGATGCAAGATTCAATAATTCACTATCCTCAATTTGGGATTTTATAATTTCCTCCCTAGCCTTAGCTTGTGAAAATGATGCAACTTACATTTTTTGAATTGGGGAAAAAATAGATAAATGAATAGGGCCTTCTCCCAACTCAAGATCAAATTCTTCCCTTTGCTCTTCCAAAAATCTCTTCACTGCCTCTATAGTCTCTCTTACTTCCACTAGAATTTCCTTAACTTCAACATTCTTTTCCTCAATCACTATTTCTTCAACCATAGACTTTTGCTTGTCATTTGGAATTTTAACCTCTTCAACCGATATCTCCTTTTCTTCAACCAACACAGATTTAGGAGCTTCATTCTCCATAGGTATTTTTGTATGATGCAAATTAGGAGGAATCTGAGTATCCTCAACTATAACCTCTTAATTTACTAGACCAAATGAAATTTCTTCCATGTTCTCTTCTTCAAAAACAACATCAATTCTATTCTTTAATATATCTTCATTTAGAATTCTCTCAGTTTCTTGTGCAACTTCTTTTTTCCTGCCCAACATAAGCTTGTTAATCCTTGATTTTCTCTTGAATTCTCTTTTTGCTTCTTTCAAGATTGACTTCATTTCCTCAATTAACATAATTGGACTTATATTTACAAGAATTCATTCTCTCAACTGCTCATCTTCAATTCTAGCACTGACTCTCCTAATCTCAAAAATTTCATACAATTCCTTAGCCAACTATGCTATTATCTTAACAAAAGTCATATTGAAATTATTCAAATACTTTATTGTAGCTTCCTCAAGAGCCCTTTGACCAACAGTGTCAAAGGTACCATACACTTCACATAAAGGCTTGAGATTTCCATCCTTTATTATACCTCTTTCAAATTCCTATATGGATATACCTAGTTTCTTAGGCTTCATCTTCTTCTTTGCTTTCTCTTTTTCAATGGAGGGATTTTCCTTTGTGACTGATGTTGTTGCTTGGGTGCCCATATGCTTTATTTCTCTAACTTCTTCATCAGATTTTGTCTCTTCATCTTCTAAAATAGTTTCATACACTCTTGTTCTCTTATCCTTCTTCCTCTTACTAGGTACCTTGACTTGGGCTTTTGTAGGGGCTGACTTCTTTGCATGACCAGATAGGGGTGCAGAGCTCCTTGTTGATCTAGTTCAGGTAGAGGATGTTGTCAGACTAGTAGATTCAATTTGAATAGGCTCTTTTCCTTTTTCTCTTTCAGCTTGTTCTCTCTTCCTTCTGGCTTCTCTTACTACTTTTGTAGATATTCCCATGCTTTTTGAAAATATTTCCACTTCTTTCCTTACTCTTTGAACTATCATTGGCTTCTTTAACTACTCATGGACTTGAATGTCCTTTTTTTGCATATGTTCCAAACCTTTCTTCAGACAAATCCAAAGGCTTACTCAACAGATGTTGTGGATATAGCTCCAAGATTCCTCCTTTGAATTCATATCCCATTGGAATAATCCAAACAGTTCTAGGTTGTGCTTCTTCCATCAAGCATTGATCAATATCCACCATAAAACAAATTGTGTTCGAATACTTCTCAACAATAGAAGTAGGAATCATTTCCCTTACTTGCATTACATTCTGAAAGTTCTTGAGATATCCCCAGATTACAGTTTTTGTGACTTGACTATCACCAAGGTGTGTTGTAGAAAATGGACCCTTTGCTTGAAAAGGGATTAATTCATGACAAATTGAACTTAACAAGGTATTAATCTAGTGTTGTGACGTGTTTTATGCATCCACACTAGGTATTTGACCTTTATAAATTAAATAATACTCTTTTAATGATGTCTTGTAAAGGTGTTGTAAAGTCCTGCAATGAACTTTCACTCTTTTCTAGACTTAATAAACCTATTTCTCCCTAATCCAACATTATAAAACATATTTAAATACATCTTCAGATCATTCTAAAAGTTTTTTGAATTAAACTTAATGATAAACTAGTGTTTCAATGTGCCTTACACGTTCACATTGGTTCTTGTACCTTCCTAGGCTATGTGGACCTCATTTTAGTGTTGTAAACTGTATTAAATCACACTTTCACATTTATTTTTGTGTCCCAAGCCCTACTTAACATTCACATCACCATTAATAGTCCCATATTAATCCATATTGTGCATCCCAAGGCTTTAATAGATCAAATACTCGACAAAGTTACAATTTAAACCTTATTTCCTTATCTCCTAGCTTCTTAGTTGTCAAAATGGCCCTTGTGGGACCCATTCGCCATGCATGGTGAATTAGTCCTATCTAGGCAGGACCCATTTTCCATGTGTGGTGAATGAGTCCTATCTGGCCCACAATTTGACCTTTGAGTAGGAAAAAGTGAAATTTAAACTTTATTTTCACTACATGTCTACCTGTGATCACCCTCCCTTGAAGAACTCAAAAGAAATGTTATGACAAGACTTCATTTTTTTCCTATCATAGAGTTCATGGACATTCAACTAATAAATGCAAAGCTTTGAGTCATAAAATCCAACATTTTCAGGAGTTTGGCATGCTTCCCTATGTAGGGACATCTAATTCCTCTAATTGTCATTAATTTTCACTCTAGCATGCATCTCATCAACAATTTAGGCTCACCCTTGTCCCAAACTAAGTGGGGGGAATAGAGTTAGATAGCCTTATCCCTTGTATGTCACTTGTCATTGTCTCTTTTGAGTACTCATTAACTTTTCATGAACAAATAAGAACAAGATTGAGATGTGAACAACATGTCTTAAGATTGACTCGCATGTGACATACTCCCTTTCTCTTTTTTTTCATTTTCCTTGACATGACATAGCCTCACTTTGAAACATATGGCTTGGCATAGGGCTTTCCAAGTTGGCTCTCATGTCTTCTTTTCTTTTTACATTATCTTTTTCTTCTCTACTTTTAATTAATTGCTCACAAAATGAAGTGTAGCAATTCCTTTAAAGTGGGGGGCATAAATCACCATAATTCATTTTCATTCTTGGTTCCTAGTGCAGCCTTGTTATTTATATGATGTGTTTGTCACTTTTTCGATGTCATTGGGTGTGATTTCCTTCATAAGTGTGATATATCTCAGCATATTACATTCCTCTTGGTGGCTTTTTGCAATGCACTACATCCCCAAAGTTGTGAATATACTATTCTTTGATTGGTCCTCACTTGAAGACATTGGACACAATGTTCCCTAAGTGACTAAACTTGCATGAACTGAACAAGATTCATTTGAACTTCTTTTACATTTTACATTTTGGCATTTTTACATTTTGTTTGCATTTTTCCACCTTGCATAACACAACTTGCATGACTGTGGTACCTTTATCTTTTCACTCATTAGCATTTTTCTGTGTGGCACATTGTTAAACTTATCAACGGGTATAACTTTAACATGGTTGAGCAAGAAGCCCACCCAGCGGCATGAATTTTCCCCATACCCATTTTTGTTTTTAGTAAGTGAATACCAACTAGCGTATGTATCTTACCTTTTTGGGTCTTCTCACCCTGTGAAAAACTAGTTATGTGGCCCCAGAGTGAGTACATTTGGGCCTTCTCACCCGGTGGACCCTTTTGTGTTTTGTCGCCATAGAGTGAGTACACATTCTCTTTTTCAATTAATCAACCCAGATCTCATCCACAACTAGTTGGATAGATGATCAAAGGTTGATGTACCTTTTCAACTTTCTCTATTTTTTCATTGCATGATTTTGTATCTTGATAGCTTGACTCAGGATCTTGGATCCTGGGGGCTTGGCCACCTCCTTTGATCTTTTTCATTCTTTGTCATTTGCATTTGTACATGTGGATCTCTCTTGAATGTCTACTTTAGTGTGAGTTTGAAGTAAATTCATCCTCTCACTAAAGTGGGGGCTAAATGTGTTGTAGAAAAATGGACCCTTTTCTTGATATGAGATTAATTCATGACAAATTGAGCTTAAAAAGGTCTTAATCTAGTGTTGTGAGGTATTTTATGCATCCACACTAGGTCTTGGACCCTTATAAATTGAATAATATGCTTTTAACGACCTCTTGTAAAGGTGTTGTAAAGTCTTGCAATGGACTTTCATGCTTTTCTAGACTTAATAAACCTATTTATCCCTAATCCAACATTATAAAACATATTTCAATACATATTCACATCATTCTAGAAGGTTTTTGAATTAAACTTAAAGATAAATTTGTGTTGTAATGTGCCTTACACATTCACATTGGTTTGTGTGCCTTCCTAGGCTATGTGGACCTCATTTTAGTGTTGTAAAGTGCATTAAATCACACTTTCACATTGATTTTTGTGTCCCAATACCTATTTCACATTCACATCATCATTAATAGTCCCATATTAATCCATATTATGCATCTTGAGACTTTAAAAGATCAAATACCTAACAAAGTTGCAATTTAAACCTTATTTCCTTATCTCCTTTCTTCTTAGCTATCAGAATGGCCCCTGTGGGACCCATTCACCATGCATGTGGGACCCATTCACCATGTGTGGTGAATGAGTCCTATCTGGCCCCCATTTTCACCTTTGAGCAGGGAAAAGTGAAATTTAAAGTTTATTTTCACTACATGTAAGCCTATGATGAGGTATAACTAGGTACTAAGGTACAATTGTCTATAAAGAAGTGTTTTTATCCTCATTTTACATCTAACAACTCATTTTTACATCTCTCATCATTAATTCATTATCTATCTTCTTATCCAGGTCAAGTAAGCTAGGGTTTCTTCATTAGAAGTCATCAAGTTAGCTTTCTAAAGCATGCAAGGGCTCAATCTTCATGTATTGTTGTAGAATTTCGAGATCAAACATCATGATAAGGTAATCTATTCCATTATCACATGTTTCATTCATTTCCGTCATCATTTTAGTTTAATTACCTAAAAGTGGTTTGACCAAGGCAAACCCTAGGCCCTAACAATCAACATTTCTTCTTCTCTTCTTGTGTGTTTGAAGATTTAGATTTATTGGAAGCTTAAAAATCATTGAAGATCAAGTTACAAGGTTTCTAAAATCTAATCCTCTTTGTTCAAGTCAAGATATCAACAAAAATCCACTTACAGTTTCAGAAATTAGAGTTTTGAAAGAAGACACTTGTAGGGCATTAAAGTGTAGATCAAATGCTTCAGAATCCACTCTTGAATGTTCAGAAATTCAAAATTTAACTCATTTTCCAGGGTGGTGAATGAGTCCCACCATAGGGTCAATTTTGAGTTTTCTACATTTCTGAGTACCCTTTTGTCAGAAATGAATTATGACACAGTTTAGCAGAATTGGGACTAATTCACTCAGTATGGCAAATGATTCCATCCAAGCCTAAGAAACATCATCAACAACATTTCAAAAGCAATTTCTAGTCCTTGTCAAGGTTCCAGGTGGACACTTTCAAGCTGAATCATTTTGTTGCAGTTTACTATTCATTCTTAGATTATTTTGCATTACACAATGTGTTTCAAACAAGTCATAATTTTTAGATTTTACATTCATGTTTGATCAATTTCGTAGCTTAGAAGCATTTATATCATTTCATTTAGCTCAAATAACATCTTACAATCTTCTATTTGAGTGAACTATCTAGATTTTAAGTGTGGGATCTATCTTTTTCCATTAGGTGAAAGACCCTAATTAAGTAAAACATACCTAATTAAGTAAAAGAGACCTAGTATCCCTAACCCAAAAATCTATGTTTCACAAGGTTAAATAACATGTCTCTAATTTGAATAACTATAGGCTTATCACGTCTTTTCCAGAACCCTTTCTCGACTCTTGAATCTTCATTCATGAAATAAAAGAATAAACACAACAATAGATTACCGTATTTAAAATAATTCTTCGTCTTTCTTTATCTTACCAAGATTCTCCATAAGCTTACTTCAAAGCAATTCGTACAAGTCATACTCTACATTCTCCCTTACCATCTGATAAGCTACATATATGGCAATACCAGATACAACATTTTCTCTATTGGAGTGATATATCTTATAACCAATGACCATTGAGGAAAATTTCACATCCACATTAGTGATGTTATCAATTTCCATTGCTCTTCTATCAAATGTCGAAGTAGTCACATCAGTGACTATCTAATTCTTTACATACTTCAAAATTGACAATCCAGTAGAACAATTTAAACCTGTAATAGCTCTTATAGCCTCTTTTGTTATCTTGAAAGCTTGATTCAACCATATAAATTCAGCATGGACTCAACTCAAGATGTACCAAACCCATTCACTTTCATAAAACATAGGGAATATTAGAAACTGCGTGAATTTCTTCTCCTCTAGGGTTTTGAATTGAGGCTTAACACAAAAATCCTCTCCAACAATGTTTTTGGAATATAAATTCAACAACTATGAGCTTCCTATCTCCTCAATATTAGCATGAACATATTCCCTAATGTCTTCAATATGTAAAACTTTGTATGACATAGACAAAAATGCCCCTAAGGGCTCAATCTCAATAGACTTGAAAGGATGCCATTTGAATTTTGGATGGGGTCTATCCTTGACTTCAACGGCCAATGGAGTATCCTTTTCTAGATCCGTAACCTTCTCCTCTCTCATATCCAAGACCTCGCTTGTCACCATCAGTCCTCTGACCTTTAATCAATTCATCAAGCTTCGCTGAGCTAATCTTGAACTTCTCCTTGTATGCATTTGTAGTAGAAATTTCATGTCTAAGATCAACAATGTGCTTTTCAATCTTCTTCATTGTCTTTGGTTTTTTCTAACTCAAGTTCCAACATAATAAATCCATCAGTAATTCAGCTGCATTCTTTAGATTTCTCCTTTAGTGACTGGGAATTTTTTTCTTCATTCTTCTTTTTGTCTTCAATCCACTTAGTAATCCTCATCATATTAGATTCCATCTCATTATTTTGAATTGCATTATCCCTGGCAATATTTTCACATTCTTTTATCTTTTCCTTTAGGTTTTCACTCAACTGTTCATCTATAATGTGTTTACTATCTTCTTGCTTGATTTGATCACATAGTTCCCTTATCTTCTCTCTATACTTGTTGATTTTTTCTTTCAATGACAATGCATCTCTCAACATTCATGAGATTTTTTTGTAATTGTCAAAAAATTTGATTTTTATTGATCAAGATCATCTAGGGCCACCATAAGTTGTTGTTGAAGACTACTTGAATCCATTGAAACACTTTCCAAGATCTTCACCAAGCTTTTAAGCTTCTTTCAAGGAACTGAGCTCTAATACCAATTGTTGGAATCAAGCAACACTAAGAGGGGGTGAATCAATGTTGTGTAATTTTTAACCTTATTAATATAATCCTTAAAGTATTGATAACATTCAATCAAAATAAAGATGCATGCACATAAGACAAGTAAGTAAAACACCATAACACATAGATTTTTACGTGGAAACCTTGTTAGGGGAAAAACCATAGTGGAGGTCAATCCACAATATGTTCTGAGTATAATCAAAAGAAAATTTTACAAAATGAGAATGCACTTGCATTCAGGTGCACTTCCTAGAGCTCACTGCTCAAAATCACAAAGGCTTACTGCCTTACAAAATTTTGGAATACTTCCAAAGATTTGAACTAAGAAAGTAGGATCTACAAATGCCTAATTATAGTTCTGGTTAGGCTCAATAATCAAATTCTACCCCTTAAGACTAATTCTTCTCTTCTGTTCTATTCTACATCAACTCACAAAAAAAATTCTTAATGGGGTATGTGCAGGATCATCATGGAAAAAAGAGGCCCTTAAGTGGCGAAAAATTTAGAAAAATCAGGGTTAGGCAACTTGACATAAAAATTTTGAATAAGTTATCTATATTATTTCAAAAATATGTAAGAATATAATCTGTAGCAAATTGAATAGTTTTTGAACTACTAGGTGTATTTAAAAAAAAAATCTATTTGGTGAAAATTTGAAATTTCAATGCAATAGTACTTAAACTTTAGGGAAAAATAAGAAGTAGGTGTATGTTTAACCATCCTAACCACAATAAAATGATAATATTATTTTATTATATTTTAGATATAAGTAGAGGACTCATGTCTGGATGTGATGCATATTTTTTTGTAATTTTTTTCCAACTAAATAATTAATTATGATTTTTTTTTTAGAACTTTTAAAAACTATAAAAACTCATATGTCTGACCACCTTAACTTGGTCAAAACTTCATGAAATTATTATTTATTTTTTAATCCTATAGTATGTGAAGCATATAATGTGACACATGATTCAAATTCAAAAAATATGATATTGTTTGAAAGATATAGATGTTTTTCAATCATCCTATCAATTGGGACTTTAGTCATAATTCAAATAGAAAATGAATAATAATTATTTATTAAATTAAAAGTAAAGCATAATTTATATTGGTGAAAATTGAGAATATCCTTTAAAAACCCTTTTTGTTTCATCAATTTTGGGTAAAAAAAAGTCGCCAGCCACATACCCTATGCATACCCATCATATATCCACTTTTTGTCCCATCATGATCTTGCACATACCCAATGGGCGAGTGAAACTATGCATAATCACTCTACTGAACTTTTGAAATTTGCAACATAAATCAACTCATCTCGTACACACACCAAAATGATATAATCGATCACTTATATATATCCACTACAAATGATTTGATTGCTTCATGTCGACTTCAAAAATCAACAATTATTCACAAACTTTCGGCTCAAATCATCCATAATATTCAATGTGAATCCACATGAGTTAGACACAACATAGTGAGAACCCATATTAAAATGCTTGAACACAAAAATACTTAAACAATAACTCCTTAAATATTTTTGACACACTATATTCACCAAGTTGGCCTTTATACACTGACGAACAAAAAATTAGACAACTTGACATTCTATCTTACACCCAAATCAATATGAGGCACTAAGATTTGTAGACAACATAGATTATGAATCAAATAGTACTCCCTGAGATCCACAACAAAAAATAATAATAGGAAATGTGAGTATGAATCGAAGAGCACGGAATTACCAGATGCTTTGTTCTAACTCAATAGATAATCATTGATCTTCAATTTGTCTTCTAATATGATCAAAATTCCACATATGGATCAACTAGATGACAAGGGTTTCCATTAATGACAACACCACAAAGCATGTGCAGTGTCTCTTGCCAACAGATTGTAGGTGGTTAAATAGTGTACTCAGGTTTATTAGAAGGATGAAGTTTATGCGAGGGTGGGTAAAGAATGAGTTGAGGTTGAATCATGTTAACATCCTTAGTTTTATATTTCTCACAAAAAACCCTAGTGGATTATTGGAGTGAGATGAAGTCCCGAAGGGAATCATCTAAAAATTTCTAGTCATAATGACTAAAAGGTTTGAGTTTAAACAAGATCTTATTAAGAAACTACCTGGTTTAGGATATAAAGATGGGTATTCTACACAACTTAGGGTAGATGTGGAGAAATTTGAAGACAAGTGTAGAAATACAAGGGATGTGTGGACTTCAATTTGGGGATATGAGCTATTTATGTTTCATTATTATCAGAGCAATAGGTTCACGCCAGTATGCAATCCCTAGAAATTTAACCTAGGAAAATTGGTTGTCCCAAACATATTTGTGAATGTGGAACTATATAAAGTCTTAGCTACCCATTACAATCCTATACTCAAAGCTATCTGCAATTCACTGGGTAAACCTTTTATACATGTGTCAGAAGCTGTAATTTGTGAAATTTTTAACCTTGACGACACATCTGATGAAGAAATTATGCATGAGAATTTATAGAAGGAATTATTGAGAATGGATACAACCTATAGGGGGTGGAGATTACCATTGCATAGGCCTAAGAAGGATGGAATTTTGGTTCCATTTTATGACAATGATGGGCCTCCATTTCATGTAGACTTATTCAAGCCCTATTAGAGATACACATACTTCTCAATTTTTCAAGTGTTAGTGATGGATCCTAAGTTTATGTGAATTGTACCAATGGTAATTACAATCGATGTTCAGTATGAAAATTCCAGACCCTTTGATTAAGCTTCATATATCTTTAGAGGAATTTATTTAGGACTGATGGCAATTAAAAATGGATCCCTTGTTTTGAATTTCAAGCATCATTCTATTTTTTATGCATATAATAATATACTATGGACAAGAATTAGGAATATGGCTAGAGGCGTTAAGGATTACATAGTTTGATAAGGAGGTCAACTGCTACCAATTTAGTTATGGACTACGATTTGGGATAGTAGATTTGTCAATTCAAGTTTTGTGCATTTTGAAGAGTACTTTGTTAAAAAAATGTGAAATTTTTTTAGCCATCCTTGAGAGTACTCATTATTTGATGAGATTAAGAGTTTCCTCAAACCCAAGGATTTCAATGGACCTATTGGCCATAACTGGGGAGATTGGTACTATTTTGAGGATGCTAATATGATCAAGGTGTATGGTTTTGAGGATACACCATTTATTTTTCTAAAAACAATGCTTGATAGAATTTCTTACATGCAAATTGTTAGGAAAATGGACTACTCAAGTGTAATGAATCTAAGTTCCTTTGGAAATTTGGCATTCATGTCAAGCACTTTATGCTTTGGAGATTTTACTATATTATGAAAAGAAGGATATGATCTAATTTTGGATAAGCTATTGAATTTTCATTTGAAGAGAGCTCCACCATGGAAAGGGGTTGATCTGGAGGGATACATTGATATTGCAAGAAAAAGATGAACCTAGGTGGGTATGATCATATACCTTATCCATATTATGATTTTATCAAAAATTTGGAAGAGAAAGAAGTTGAGATGGTTGTTGAAAAATATAACAAGGGAGTAGAACAAAGAGTAAAGGAGATACAAGAAGTAGAGCTGTTATCTTGTGGTGATGAGGGATCTTAGGGTCCAACTGATAAAATCTCTAGATTGAAACTTAAGGATTATAAGTCTCCCCTTAGAGAACCAGAAATTGAAGAGGCTTCCAACACTCACACAAGGAAAATGGAATATAGATCCTTTGTAGTTATTGATGAATTTGTAAATCTCTAGAATTCAAAGCCTTCTTGTACAAATAGAAGGGAAAATAAATAAGAGAATTTGTTGAAAATATAACACCAAACAATGAGGATCATTTTTTGAATAATTTAAAATTTATGTGTGGAAAAGGAAGTGAAAGATATGGCCCAAGAGAAAGGGAGAATATTATTAGAGGAATCATATGTTATGATTTTCCCAGGATTAGACCTAAATTCTACTCTTGTTTTTTACAGTTTCTTGAAGGATAACAATGCTACACATAAGCTTAGTACTAAAGGAGTGACAAAGGTGTATACATGATAAATGTATAATCTTGATGAAGGTTCCCTCGTAATCTGGGCCTTGTATCCACCATATAAAAAGTCTATTATTATTGACACTAAAAGAGATTTTGGCCATGTCATGACAATAAAAGTTGATGAAGTTGATCCTGTAGCCATAACTAAGATTGGCATCAATGTTGCTAAGCTAAATAAAGCACAGATCAAAATGTTGATAAAAGAAAAGGAGATGTATAAAATGAATAATGAAAGGATAATCAAGGAGAATGATCCCTTGAAGGATATGGTTACAAACATAATGAAGAAATCTACTAAGTTACTTACTCAAGGAGAACTCTGAAACGATGGACGACTCAGAAAAATCAGATGTATATTCTCAAGGAAAATTTGATACACTTTTCGTAATGTTTAGGAAGAGACAGGCTAACTTGATGGTTTGGTTGAGCAAGCTCTAGGGAGATCACTCAAAGAATTATGTTGCAAAACAGAATCATAACATAATTAGTGACAAAATTCTAGAGAAATTTTAGGAAATACAAAAGAGAGATACTCCTAATAATGAGGCTATCACTACTGCTAGGGGGATCATGAGAAAGCACAGAGTTTACCATGAGGAACTTCAAGGAGATGCAAAAGGATTTATTGATGCCACAAAAGAAGGAATACCAGGATTTTTTGACAATGATGGAGAAAGAAAATAAAGGACCAAATGGATTGAAGAATGCAAGTTGATTCTGGGTATGTGAATGATCATCATGGAAAAAATAGGCCCTTAAGTGGCAAAAAATTTAGAAAAAACATAGTTAGGCAACTTGACATAAAAAATTGAATAAGTTATCTATATTATTTCAAAAATATGTAAGAATATAGTTTGTAGCAAATTGAATGTAGTTTCTAAACTTCTAGGTTTTTTTTTTTTCTTAAAGTTGGTGAAAATTTGAAATTTCAATGTAGTAGTACTTAAATTTTAGGGAAAAAATAAGTAGGTGTATGTCTGACCACCCTAACCACAATAAAATGATAATTTTTTTTACTAATATTTTAGATATAAGTAGAGGACTCATGTTTTCATGTGATGCATATTTTTTTGTATTTTTTTTTCAAATAAATAATTAATTATGATTTTTTTATTACAACTTTTAAAAAATATAAAAACTCGTATGTCTGACCACCTTAACTTGGTCAAAACTTCATGAAATTTAATTTTTCTTTTTTTAAGCCTATAGTATGTAAAGCATAGAATGTGACACATGTTTCGGATTCAAAAAATGTGATACCATTTGAAAGCTATATATGTTAAATTTCAATTACCCTATCAATTAGGACTTTAGTCGTAATTCAAATAGAAAATGAATAATTATAATTTATTAAATTCAATGTAAAGCATAATTTATATTGGTAGAAAGTTGAGAATCTCCTTCAAAAACCCTTTTTTTCATCAATTTTGTTTTTAAAAAAATCATCAGCCACATACCCTACACATACCCATAATATCACCACTTTTTGGTCCATCACGATCCTGCACATACCCTTCTACAAAAGTAAAATTGGAGGAGGCCACACATAAAGACTTGACATTGGATGAAGCATGTGAGTAGAATGAGAAAATGGTGATCATGGAGATAGCTGCTAGGAATGTGTTTGAGGATGCTGATACTCACAAGATAATAGATTATTTGGACCATTTGTCAAAAGTCCACTTATGGCTAACTAGATCCTAATTATCTATGTTTAACTATTGTTATTTTTTGTTAGTATCAAAAGAAATTCATGAATGGGTACAAACTCTTCATATTTTTGATATATAAGTCAGTTACATAGCTAGAAAAAGATATAGGAAAATAGGGATAGATAGACAATAAAAAGCTTCCATGATGTTTACATTTTGAAAGACTATGTTGCAAGCATAATTTTGAGGGGATCAATGAAAGATATCTAATTATATGGTTTCATGTTGGTATCAGTTTTTTGTTGAATATATTCAGTTATTTGGTTGTCTCCAGCATAATATTTCCTTGTTACTTAAATTGGTGTTAGAGATATATTCAATTTCTCAAAACAATTTTGTTCTTGTGTGATATGATTAATTGGTTTCTTTTAAATAATTAAAACCCTTCTAATTAGTCATAGTAATCTAGAAGTGTTATTTGGATTAGTAAGAAGAATCATATAACTAGGAGTCCCATTCTATCTACAATTTAGCTTTATCTATCGTTCTTGTGTGATTTATTTAATTGGTTATTTCAAGTAAAGATTAAAATCCATTTAATAAATCATAAGTAACTTGGTTGTGTCGATTGGATCCACAAGTAGATTTTTTCAGTCAGTTTCTTGCATGTTTATACAAGTTATAAACAAACATAAGTGAGCCAAATAGTTCAACTTATTGCCAATACAAATCATTTTTTCTTAGATCTTCATTTGAATCCATTCACCCAACAAGGCACTGGTCTTATCCATTTCATCGATTAGATTCATTAATTTTATTTTAAAAAACTTCACATCTGTTAACTGAACATATTCATAAGCTTCACCTTGATATTGCTTATACAATTTATGTACCAAATTAGCTTTGCATCTCTCCACTCTCAATTGCAATTGTGGATAGATTTTTCAAGTAGGAAAAAAATAGTCTAAGTCTACTCCATTTGCATAGGTACACTCGCCTAGGTCTTGTAGAGCCTGAAGAGAAGAATGTTCAAATAAACTATTTGGCTTTGTTTGTTAGCCTAAAGCATACCAAGAGCCTAACAACCTCTTTAGGTTTTACAACCAATTTTTTTTAGAAATAACATATCCAAGCTCCAACAGGGGTAGAAAGGCTCATCCAGGCACACATAGTATGATCACGAGGGAACACATCACAAAATACACTCACATAAAATATCAAGAAGGGGCCTCCTACTAACACTGACCGATCAGGAGGTCATCTGCTTCCAATTATAGGTCATCATAAGGGGAATGATGACAAGGCTACAATGATGGGATGTTAAGAGGAGGAGCATCTGACCCTCCTACAACAAGGGCTAAGGAGGAGGGTCCCTCGAGTTCCTCTCCACTGAGCTCTTGTGGAGCTAGGGTCAGGGATTTTGTGAAGATTACTGAAAAGGCCAAAACTTTATCCATAGAGTTAAACACACACCCTAAGGGAGCGTCATGTCTAACTTTGATGGATAGGGTTGGTTGCACCTAAGATTCACTGCTAGGCTCGTAAAGTGACTTAGGAGTGGTGAAAAACTCAAGGGAAACCAAGACGGGTTCCATCACTAGGATAAAAGAAGTCATCATGGGACCACCTTGTGAAGAAGGTTGGCTCCTCTTGTGTCCTCCATTGCTAGAGGGACCACACTCCACCTTTTCCTTTGTCAGACGAGACAAATTCCCCATAGATGAGGCTAAATATGTGGGGGAAGAGGAGGAAATAATCATGATGCATATAATCGAGGTATTAATCATATCCATGGTTTTGGGAAACACTGGATATTGGGAAAAAATATTAGCAAAGGTGGCTCCATCGAAGGAGCGATGAACACTTGTACCCCCTTGGGATTAGGTGCATTCACACTCACTGTGAAAGCCAAAAGCAACATGGGACCAGACTGGGGAGAGGCAAATGGAAGGGAAGATGACAACACTATAGGGGGCCTTGAAGCAAGGGTGGTCATTTCTTCCTCCTTTGCGAGGTAGCCTGCTCAGCCAAGAGAGCCTTTTCTCAGCCCTTCTACTCACACAAAAGGTAGTTTTTATGACTCTTTAAGTTGGAGGCCAGAGGCTGTGAAGGACCAGAAGGCTCCTGCTCAACCATGGGAATGTCCAGTATAGTCATCTCTGGTGGAGGAACAGACTCCTAAGTAGGAGAAAAAGAAACAGATTGAGGAGAAGTGGGGGGACTTGGCTCAAGAGCCTCGATAGGGGACCTCTTCCCATTCACTAGTTTAGGTGTAGGAGAGGTAGGAGGCTGAAGATCAAATTCCCTTCGGGAACCCTTCCTTCTTCCATATAAGTAATACCATGGTAGAGGGTATTCGTTAGGGAGGTCCAAGATCCTAAGCTTGGGCCTACACCAAGGAGGTATCATCGAGCTTAGTGGATAGCCACAAGGCCAACTCATCCAGTACTCTTCCCAAGAGAGGGGAGAGGATGAGGTGTTCTGGGGAAAGGAAAACTTCTCTTTTCCTTTATAGGAAGGAGAGGGAGCTAGTGTGGACTTCTCTTGTCTTTTCTAAGAATGGGGAGCAATCAGTATAACCTTCTCCTTCTCCTCTCAGGAGGAGGAGGTGACCGATTCTTATACCATAGGAAGGGTCAGTTTCAACTGTCCCTTTCCCCAAGTCTTATAACTTACATAATTATTGTAAAGTAGGTCCATTCTCAGATGAAGTGGACCAACTGGGGTGGGCCAAAAGTGATCCAATGGATATACACCATGGGACAACATTGGATAATATTTGGTGTCAAGCATCACATGCAAGACACCTTCATGAGAAAAATTTTAAGCACTTGTGAAAAATGGAGGTGATTCCATTCTAGGAAGCTAGCCAAGGTATGCCTAGCTTTATCTTGAATATATTTGACTCCAGGATGACATCAATAACCATGTCAATAGCTCTAGGTCCAACTAGGATAGATAAGGTTATCGAGCCATAAGGTTTGAGACATATACCATCATGAGTACGGATGGTGGATTTCGTTTCCTTGTATTCTTCCCTCTATAAGGAATTTAATACCAATATTTCCTCTATGATGACATTCACATGGATCATGGGGTCTACCAAGAACCTTGTCACATTGTTACCATTGAGGTGAGTGGGAATGTAGAGGGGAGATGGTTTATTGTTTAAGGGTAGGTCTTGTGATGTGAATTTTATATGCAACGAACTAGGTACAGGAAGAGTAGTAGACATCACCATGACCATGTTAACATAGGCATTGGGTTTAATAACAAGATTAGTGGAATCGATAATCATGTTAGCAGAGTGTGATAGAAACGGGTCTGTGTATATCTGCAATTCACCATTAGCTTTTGTCACTGATTTGTTAGTGTTTTGTTTACTCCCGCCAAGACAAAAATAACTCAATGTCTTGTTAGTGTTTGATATCATGTCCATTAACTCAATGGTATTGACAATAAGTACTCTCATCATACCAATTAGGGTAAGGCTCCTTAATAGGCTTAGGATTCAACAAGGGTAGGATATTATCCTTCAATAACTTTTGTAAGATGGAAGAATAATATTATAATAAATTTGTGAATTGTTGGTTACATTTGAGGTCCTTGTCATCAATAGCAGCTACTATATTCATAATGGCCTTACCTTTAATAGAGATTGATACAATGGAATTTCACTCAGAATGAGAGCACAAGGAGGATCCCCTGAACTGAATGACTGTATGTTGGTACTCTCGTAAGGTTACACTCAAGTGTAAAAAAGAAAGGTACTTCATAAGGGAAAACTTCGCTTGCAAAGGCCTTTGTAATTTCCCTTTGAATACCTTTTGCATGTCAAAATCAGGTAGCTGATATGATATTTGTGAAAGGAGCACTTGATAGTTTTCCATGAAATCAGTGATCTTTTCATTGTCACCTTGCTTACATCGAATGAGATCCAAAAAGGTCATCTTCAGTTTGATGTTTTCTTGAAATTGTCTAAGGAGTTGATTTACATGTTGTTCAATTGAGAAAATGGAATTGTTAAGCAAGGAATAGTGCCACTCTATTGTTATGTCCTTAAGAGATTGGGGAAATAGTTTAGCCATCAACACATTGTGATGGAAGAAGTTTGTGCACAAGGCATTAAAAGTAGATACATGTGTCTGTGGATCCCATTTTCCATCATATTATTCAAATTTAAGATCTCCATTCCTTGCAGGGAGGGAGTGTTTAGAATTGCAATGGAAAATGGGCTATTCTGGAAGAGGGGTTGAAAGATGGGCTAGGCAGAGGCTTGGGAAAGACTCACCAACTAGCTTTGCATCTTACCCATGTTTTGAAGGAAGGTATTCATAATAGGGTCATTAGAAGATAGAGGGCCAAATGAACCTCCTACAGAACGACCACCAAAGCCATGTCCAGAACTGCCACCCGTTTGACCTCCACCAGAACCACTACCAGAGATACCACAACTAGTAGGGTCTATGTGAGAGCCACCTCCACTTTTGGGGCCACCACCATGACCTCTGTTGAAACCACCTCCACCAAGATCACCTCTGCTACCAAATCCACCACCACTACGAAATACTCCATCACTCATTCCACCAAAGTTTTGACCATTAGAGGTGATAGGAAGGTGAAGCTAAATCCCAAGGCTATCTTTTTTACTTTGATAGTTTTAGGCTGTTCTGAGATAGAGGGAATGCTAGTAGAAGGGCATCATTGGCCATGTAAATAGACATGGGAGGCATTGATACTCCTAACTATGCTTCACACTCTTAGAAAGTGACTCCTTTTGTAAAGATAAGATTGTTCGAAGGTGCACATGCTTCAACTAGAATGATGAGGCTATTCATAAGTTCTATGCCTATTCGATATTTACCCATCATATGTTTTATCTCGCTAATGACCCAAGTGGCCCTGACCATCTTCAATTTTATTTCCAAGTGATTTTCCAAGTCACCCAATCCTTTAACAAGGACAAAGACATATTTTGAAGTAATTTGAACAACCTTGTGCTCATCTACTGATGGTGGTGTATGAGATGTAGGGGGGTAGGGATGAGATCGGTCTCATAAAAAATCCCATCTTTTTCCATAAAAACTATTCCCATACAGCTAGATGAACAACATGAGTAGAGAAAAGTCTTGTAGAGAAACCAATAGTGAGATTCATCCTTTCCATTGAAAGGTGTTGTATGCTTCTCCTCACAATATGCTCAAAATTTGTGGACTGGGTTGTGAATCTCATAAACCCTCACAACACTTAAAAATACAACAGTCACAAAGCACATGAGAGAAGCTTCAACACCAACAGATGAAAAAATGTTGTCTCACGTCTAGTTCACCAAAAATGTAAGAGAGGGGGACCACCACGTACAAGGCCTCAGGTCATAGAGGGCCAAAATGTGGAAAGCTACCCTAACTTACCTTAGATTAACAACATGTTGGGGAATGCAAGATGAGAATGATGAGGACTATAATGTCCTTCAATTACCCTATAGACCCGAAATACAAGATGGGGCTAGGAAAGCTAAATTTTAGGTTCAAAACTACAACTTAGGGATCTCTCTATCTGTGGACAAAAACACCATCCTAGGATGATAGTACAATGCGCTAGAATCTCTCAAGTGCACTGGCGTTCATATGACCAAACAACTTTGGAGACAAGGTAAAACCTAAGAAAACAAGCTAATGGCCTAGCTAACTAATATTAAAGGGCTAAAATAACATGATTAAGTAAATAAAATACTCTCTAATGTGATAAAGTAAAAATGTGATTGTTAAGGTAGTAAGAAGGATCTCACAAAGAAACTCATTCACCAGCTAGCTCCTCAAAAACACATTCACCTACACACAAGAAGGAAAAAAATGTTGGGTGTCTATATAGGGGCCTACCTCAATTAGACCCCCATTTTTGTGTTTCCACCTTCATGGATAGAGAGGAAAGTGAGATAAAGGAAACATTGTAGTAAAGAACACTAAAGCACTACAAAACACTAAATGTGCTTACTCTACCAAGTAATAGAGGAGAGGAATGGGAAGCTTACCACCTCCACCAAAAGCACTCAAGGTTGATGGGGAACATATTGAGAGTACTTAAGTCTCTACTGCAATGGTGTGGTCCAAAACTTTCTCTATTGAAGTGGTGTAGTGAAGTTTTTGCAATGAGGTGCAAAGTGCTACTAGAATGCTTGAAGTGAGTGCAAGAATGTGAAGAAGCTAGTTTGAATTCTTGGAATAAGTTCAAATGAATGCTTGTTGAAGGAGTGAATTTGAAGAGGATATAAAGAAAACTACAATATTCAAGCCAATCATCCAAAGAGGGCATTACAACATGACCACCAATGAGAAGTGTAACACCTTTGTAGGCTCAACCATAGGAATTTTCCATGGACATAAGCATACCACGCTGATGTCTACATGCTGCGTGGGTGTCCCCAATAAAAATTATGCCACTAAAACTCAAAACAGGCACTAAGTGAGATGCAAACAGTGAGCTTAGGTGTAATTAAGCCTTCAAACTTGTTTTTCTAAGATGGAAAAAGGGAAAATGTGGAATTTGCATAAGGGGTTTAAATTCACTCTTATACAACACATATGTGCTCATTTCAATTTTCTTACTTCATGGGTTTTTGAGACAGACTGACTAAAAAAAAGGAAAGGAAAAATAATTAAACTACGTACATATTTAGCCACCTGTTGGTGGTTAGACATGGCTATTAGGGCCCTTTCCCTTTTTCCTATACCTCCAAAAACTCATCCAATCGAACCTCCATGGTTCCATTGTCTTCAACTTCTAGATATTTAAGCAGTTGTAGTGCAAGAATCTTCATGGAGATGGGAAACAACGCTTCTTTCCTGTACACTAACATGTATGGAAAAGTCTTGAGGACTTGCTTGGGTGTTACATAGTCTTCTTAGAGGGCTACCTAAAGGTTCTTATGCCATTCTTTTTGATGTTTTGTCCTGATCCTTTTATGGAGTGAGACTAAATTTTTGTTAGCCGACTTGGTAAGGTCATTTCCTTGCACGTAGTAATTTGATGATGTTTTCAAGGATATTCCATGCATGAGTAGGAATTTCCATACCTTAGAGCTAAGGAAAGCCTTGGAAGTTTTGGATAGGATGGTCTTTAGCATGTCGAATCTCATTAATAGCCCCTCCAGGAAGTATACAATGTCTTCCTCTATCACATTCTTCAGGGTCATGGCCTCGTTCCACCTGGTAAAGTAGTTTGTGGCCACAAGGATCCATTTGGTTCTAGTGTTGGAGGCAAGATTGATCATCCTGATGAAATTGAGGCCCCATTATGTAGAAGGTTCATCAACCACTATCGGGTTGAGAGGCATTGTAGAGTTTTTCCTCCTTGGTGCAAAGAATTGACATTCCTTCTAGGATTTTACTAGAGAGTATGAGTCATTGAATATCATGGGCCAGGAGTAACCAACGCACATGATTTTGGTGGTGATAGTTTTCATCGAGAAGTGTCTGCCCATGGGACTACTATGGAAAGTGTCAAGAATTCTCTTTGCTTGCTTTGTGGTAACACATCGTAGTAGAATTCCATTTAAGTTATTTTTGAAGAGGTCTCATTCAATAAGTGTGTATCCGTTGTTCTATAATAGGTAGAGCCTTTTCTTTTGAGAAGGAAGGCCTTGTGGATATCTTCTTGTGTGCATGAATCTCACTTGATATACTACCTAGTAGCCTTTGAAATTAGACTCATTTGTCAGGACCAGCTCTAGTTGCTCCTCTTCAATTGTCATTTCTTCATCATCCACCAAATATTCATATAGTCCTCTTTCATGGACATTATTTGTAGGCATAACCTCAATGTCATGTTCAAGGATCTTGGTCATCCAATTGGCCCTCTTTTCAATGATGTCTCCTTCCATGATATATTCACACACACTAGAATGTGTGACATAAACAACCACCTTGTCGCAAAATATAAGATGTTGAAACTTCTTGAGTCCCTTTACAATGGGAAATTCTTGTCTTTCAATGAAGTTGTAGTTCATCTCATAAAATTTTACGGTCCAGAATGAAATGCTATTAGATGTTCTCCCTTTCCTTCATCACCCTTTTAAGTTAAGACAATAAGAAGGCTGGATTTGCTACTAAATACATACATTATAAAGTCCCTTGATAGGTCTATATTAAACAATACCGGAGCTAAAAAAATAGCATCCTTAACTTTCTTGAAGGCTTATCTAGATTCTTTTGTCCATTTGAATAGTTGATCATTTTTCAACATCAGGTTGATTGGTCTAGTTATTCCTGCAAATTCAGAAATAAATTTGCTTACAAAGTTAACCTTCCCCAAAAAAGACTAGACTCCTTTTTTTTTGACTAGTAGGTGAAGTTCCCTAATTGGTTTCACCCATTCAGGATCAATTGAAATTTCTTCTTTGGAAACTACATGTCCCAATAATTTTCCTTGCGACACTCTAAAAACACTTTTTTGGGGTTTAGGGATACCCCAAACTCTTGACATTAAACCATTTCAAGATGATCAAATTGATCATCCTTAGACTTACAGAATATGGTCAGATCATCCAAATAGATTAGGATAATCTTGTTGATCAATTCACTAAAAGTCATATCCATTTCTTGTTGGAAAGTGGCTCCCACATTTGAGAGGCCAAAAGGAATTTTAGCATATGTGAACGTTCCCCACTTGGTAGTGAAAGTTGTTTTGTGTTGCTCCTCCTCTTTGACCTAGATCTGATTGTAACTAGAGGAACTGTCGAGTAGAGAAAAACATTGTAATCTTGCCAATGTTTGCAAGATTGACTCCATAGAAGGCAATGGGTAGTGGTCTTTTAGGGATGCTTTGTTCATGTCCTAAAAGTAAACACATAGGTGGATGTATTCATTCTTCTTTCAGACTAGAACCACATTGGATACCCATGTGTTATGCTTGATCAAAAAGATGATTGAAGAATAAATTAGCTTTTTCATCTCTTGTGCCATCAAGGCTTCAATCTTCAAATTCAATGGCCTCTATTTTTGGCAGACTTGTTTTACACCTTCCATAACTTCTATAGTAGGTTGGATGATTTCGTGATTGTATCCCTTAAGGTCATCATATGACTAGGCCACTACTCAATACTTTTCATAGAAATGGATGATCCTTTCTTTATCATGATGCAGGACATCTTTCCCAACATTGAGTTTTCTTCCATCTTTGACTTAAAGGTTGGCATAGTCACTCTTGTTTGCTACAAATTTCCTTTTGTCATTTCTTTCATTATCACAATCAAACACATTTTTGAGAGTGACTATTCCCTTTGGACTCTCTTTAAACCTTAGTTGAATGATTTTTCCATTGTAGGCCTTGGAAATCTTTACTTGGAGTTGGTCAGAAAACTCTCCCAATTGTTGGATGAATGAGGCAATGTGTTCTTCGCTTTCAAACACTTTCTAGCTCTGATCATTATCTATAATTTCTAGTCAGACTATCACTTGCATAGAGTGTAGGTTATGAATTAGGTCAGAAATAGGATCAAATTGAGATCTAATTGCTGCCAGGTGATCCACATCTATATTTTTCTCTCTAGGGACTATCTAGATATTGAAGGCTTCAAATCCCTCAATTAGGTCCCAAACTCTATGTCTATAGGATCTCATGTAGATAGTTTTAGTTGTAGAAATCCCTTGGACTTGATTGACCACTAGTTCAAAATCTCCAATCACCATTATTTGTTTGATGCTCATCCACTTGGCTAGGATTGGACCTTACACAGGCCTTCATATTTAGCTTCATTGTTCAAACAAGAAAACTAGAAGCAGAAGGACCAAAGTGTCTTTTCAGTATGTGGGGATATCCAACATATCACATCTCCTATGCCAACCTTGCATCTTTCTCTATCAAAGTACAACATCCATAACTCTGAGGCCTGACTACTCTTGGGTTCCTTCATGATCTTAAGAATCTCTCTATCTTCCTCATAGATGACATAGGTGCCTAACCCAGTATCATGATATTTGCTGAAAGGATCAAAATATATATGTTTTCTCAAGAGAACTTCCTCTGAATCTATCTGGTCTTCGATCACTTTTTCATCCTCTAGTAGCTCAGTGCAATATATTTCCTCTCTAGTGAAATAGGTATGAGTAGCTTCAAATTTGATCATGGCTTCATTGGCCACATGTTCTGAATGTGGAGCTTTAGATACTATTTTAGTTTTAGCTCCATGCTTGGTCCTGAGGACCAAGTGTGACTAGTCTCAAGAAATATAGATGCCTATCTTTGAAGTGAATTCCTAAGATAGGTAGAGGTTGACCATGGGGGGAATAACTATGATCACAATATCTTACAGAACTATGATGCTAAGGCAGGAGAACTCGGTCAAGGGAGGGTCCTTGATGACACCTATGGTTTAGACCTTGTTCCCACCAAGCTACATAAACCCCCCTTTTTAAAGGTTCATAGCTAATTCCTAAGGCTTCAACTATCTATTTGGGCATGACTGTAGTGCTAGTGCCAGAGCCAATCATGGCATTGTGCAATAATTTCTTTCCCACAATAGGAGTTAGGAAGAAGGGTTTCAATTTTGACTTACCTCTAACCTTGGTTGAGGCTTGCTTTATGTTATTTGTGAGAACTTTGGTAGTGGGTGTTGTCATAATAGTGGTTTACAATTCCTGAGAGGAACGAATTTTAGCTGAAATCACATATTTTTAGAAAATATAATGATTTAAGCCTTAAAAATTTTCATTTTAAGGATTCCAATTGAAGAGGGTTTGATCAAATCACCTTAGATCAAACCCCCTTGGATAGAACCTTGCTAGTTTTAAACCATACCTATAAATGCGTCTCCTTTACACCTATCAAAATGCTGATAAAAAATCACTTTTGATTTAGCTTTTGGGGGATCAAATGAATTCATCTAAAATTTATTTGAAATGATTATGGAATTTCTCAGAACAAGCTATCCAATAAATATAATTTTAATATGTTTTTGTTTTGTTATGTATTTGTTTTTAAGTTTTATTAAACATAGGTTTTTCATCGAAAATAAATTTCTTTGTTCTTCACATGCGGAAAAATAGAATATTATCAAAAAAAAAAATGAAAAATATAAGTGCACCAGATATTGAAGTCCTTGATCCAACAAAAAAAATTAAATTAAATTTTGACATATACAAAAACAGTTATGCTTTATACGGTCGCGCTATGTCTGAATTGTAATTCGTTTGACTTTGAAAGTTGATTAAGGAAAAAATATTCAATAAAAAAATATCTAACCAAGTGGAAGCACTAGATATCAAAGTTACAAATCTAAATTTGAAAGAATTAGAATTTTATCCTTCATGGAAAAAAAGTTATGCATTATACGGTGTGCGTCACTTTTTAAAAATGTTGGTTTCTAAAAAAATATTAATTTTCGTGGGAGATGGAAAAAGAAGTGAAATTTGATTCCAAAAATTTTGAAAAAAATATTTTTCGAATCTACAGACAAAATTTGATGAGACTCTAGTTTGCACCATCTTCAAATTCCTCACAGGTTAGCCGCTATAGGTGCCCGAATGTGAAGATTTAGTTAAAAATAATAATTTTTGTGTCCAGTTTGGCCAAAAATTGTAAACCACTATTATGGGATCACCCTAGTGAGTGATGGATCAGAAACCTTTCCCATGAGTGATTGCTCCATTAGCTTGGTGATTGGATCTTCCTAGAGAGCCTTCTGCAACAATGTCTTCTTCTCTAGAATAGCTAAGATATCCCAACTTAGGGACACATTAGCGGAGGATTTTTTTAATTGTTCCATCACATTGAATGGTGGAATATTTGAAGGTTTTTGCTCCTTAGCTCCAATTATAATAATTTCCCTTCATGACTAACATTACTGTGCAACTATGGAGGTACTAGGTGTCTAGTCAGAGGCACTTTTAGGTTACGGGATGACTAGTTCACTTGTGAATCTCCTCTTTGAGCAAGTGTTGTAATTTGATTACACTTTTGGGGCTTTGGATGTAGAAGCATCATCTGCAAACACCACCTCTTCTTCCCCCATACATAAGAAAAGCACATGATTGGGAGCAATATCTGTTTCTTGCTCTATGGACATCCATTGCATTTACACAATGAATACCACATTTTCCATTTGTGGAGAGGCATATAGATAACCTCCAGGGTTTGACACCATTCCTTAGTTGTGTTGTTCTGCCACCTTTTGTTGTAGATTGTCGTGTGTGCAATTTTGGGGCATATGTCCATCGCCACAGGGGAAGCACTAGGGATTAGTGTCTTCAGTGAGATTGTTTTTCACTACTACCAGCTCTCTACTTGAGGTTGGGTAAGCATTATGAAACATAATGGGTATTGACACTATTTGATTAGTTTTTTGAGCATATGGATTTGTGTGTGAGACTCCTTGGAACTAATTTTGTTGGTAGGAAAGTATCCTTCCTTGATAACTTTGGTAGGCTAGATTTGGAGGCACACACTGGCTCCGCTTGATTGCAATTATTTCATTGATGATGGTCCACAACATCTCCTTGATGTCAATCATATCATATTTTGAAGAGATAGATGTAGATGTGATGTTTTTTTGACACACCAAGATATGTGTACATAGATTGGGGAGGAGCACACACACTAGTAGATGCTACTTCCTGAGTGGAAACTGATATTTTAGGAAATATAGGCATGATGGGCCAAGGTGGTAGCTTCCTGACATCTATCAGATTGTTCTCCACCTTGACAATGATGTTGTATGCATTTGGTAGAGTGGTTCCACCAAGAGATCGGATCATCATCAAGATGTCAATGTTGATGGATTTCAAGTAGAACATGAGTGCCAATTCGGCTAGAGGTGGATAGTAGCCTAGATTCTGTACCTTGTTGTGCGGAACTAGGTGTTGAAGTCAATCATGGCTTCATATGGGGCCTACTTTATGGTAACTAGCTGAGGATATAGTGAAGATAGATCTCCAACTTTCAAAAATATTTCATACAAAGGATCTTTGAGCTGATCCTAGGTACTAATAGTGTTAGCTATAGAGTGTAGTACCAATCTAGCACTTTACCCTTGAAACAGGCTACAAGAAACCTTAGCGCTACATTTTGGGAAGTAATTCCATGCACCAAACATACATCTGCCACATCTTGCATGTGTTGAAATAAAGCATAGGCTGGGAGATTAGCCTAAAAAAATGTGTGCTCTTGGTGCTATAAGGGGCCTTCTAGCCTCCCAAGCCACATAATTTATGTTATTGATTAGAAACATGGCTAGTAGAGGGGGAAAAACATTCACTATATGGGTTCCAGCTTGTACTATTCCTAGTGGAGGTACTAACAAACCAAGGTTATTCACTATTTGGGATCTACTAATAGGCCGATGGCTCATAAACCCTGTTTATATTTAGATACATTTAAGCAATCCCAGTGGGTGTGCTAGAAAAAGAAACTGTTGATGCCAAAAATTGAAAAAGTAACAGCTTTATGGGAAACTCAGTTAATGGGGGGACTAATTACACTAAACTGAGTGACCTATAAGTTTTTAAAGAAGTTGGCTTCTTCTATGTTTGGGGTTTTAGAATGGGAAAAGGAAACAAACATGAAAATAAAGATCTAACTAAGGAAATGCACCAAGATGTAGATATAGGCATGGAAAATCTATCTTTTGAGATGTGATTTAAGGGCTCGTTTAGTAATTTGCTAAGTCTCAGAATAACAAAAATCAAAGATGAAAACCTGAATAATTTATTCAATAACATAAAATAACTGTCATAAACATTTATTAAAAAGAAGAATCAAAGACATGGTCTAAATAAACAAACTTGTATTAAAATCATAAAATTTATGCAAATAAACAACTCAGTACAATAATGGCAGAGTATAATTTTTTATAAAATAGTTTAAGAAAATAGAAAGGATGAATAATGGCATAGTCTATGAATTCGATACAATAATCTAAAATAGTACAAAATGGCCTAGTGTCTTTCCCAAATTTTTCTATATCTTGCAAACTCATTTTTGGAAGGAAGAAGTAGTATATATAGATAAAATCCCTCTACCCGGTAGGCCAATAATAGAAAAGATTCTTCATCATGGGTGATGATGCTCAGAGCAATGATTTCTGATGGTTGTTGCAATAGAAAAAGGTTCAAGCCATGAACATGGTTTTCTTCAAGCTAGATGCAAGCCCCGCCAAATTACCACATGTTCTAACTGGCTATGTGGGTGAGCGACACATGTCAAAATGATGTTTTGTTGGGATCACTGCCATCATTTGTAAGGGATGCCTCTAGCTTGAAGGCAACCACGTTCACGGCTCAAATATATTTTTTTTGCAACAATTGTCAGAAATCATTGCTCTAAGCATCATCGCTCATGATGAATAATATTTTCTATTATTGGCCCACTAGGTGGTGGGATTTTATCTATATATACTACTTCTTCCTTCCAAAAATGAGTTTGGAAGATACAAAAAAAATTGGGAAAGACATCAAGCCTTTTTGTACTATTTTAAATTATTGTATGAGACTCACAAATTGTTCCATTATTCAACCTTTATATTTTCTTAAGCTATTTGATAAAACATTATACTGTGTCAGTATTGTAGTAAGTTGTTTATTTGCAAAACTTCTATGATTTTAATACATGTTTCCTGGTTTAGACCATGTCTTTGACTCTTCTTTTTAGTAAATGTGTATGAGAGTTATTTTATCTTATTGAATAAATTATTTAGGTTTCCATCTTTGATTTCTATTATTCTAGGACTTAGCATATTGTTGAATGGGTGATTAAATTGCATCTCAAAAGATAGATTTACCGTTCCTATATCTACATATTGGCGTATTACCTTAGTTAGATCTTTATTTTTTATGTCTACTTCCTTTTCCCATTCCAAAACCCTAAACACAGAAGAATTCAACTTCTTTTAAAAAATTTAGGTCACTTAGTTTAGCACAATTGGCCCCCCCATTAACTGAGTTTCCCATAAGATTGTTACCTTGTCAATTTTTGGCATCAACAATTTTCACCCACAAATTTCTTGAAAACTAAAAAGGTGAAGAATACCTAAATATGTTGTAGCTACTACAAAGTCTTCTTCCTAACTATAAATATTTGTAGATCTGGAACTTTATTCACATCTTCATTAGGTTCTTTTGACATAGTCACCACCTCTCTTCATAGAGGTTTGAACTTCAAGTAGTATGAAGACCTTTAAAAGATAAATCTCCTTTTGAGTTCCTTTCACTAGTAGAGCACCAAATATCATGAAATTTTTAGGTTTACTGCAACAATTTCTTTCTACAACATTAAATTCCTTCAATATTTGAACCAAATGTTTAGATTAGTAAATAATATGATTGTGAAATATCAATCTACAACTGAGGATTCAAAATTCTCCTAGGTCGAGTTGTCAATATGTTGGTTTCCCAAATCAACAAATCCAATGAGTCCTAAAGAATAACCACTTTCTAATTCTCATAATCAAAGATGGATTTTGCCAATGAACAAGATTTAGTCAAAGATTGAAATCTCCTACATTTATGGCTCTGTAGGACCAAGGTGGGTCTCCCTTCACAACTCCTAAAGACTTATTTCAATTATGCACAAACATTACATTTTATAGTAGATAATTCCCAATTAAAGTATACCAAGGAAAGTCTTGACAACTTCAAATGTGGATATATTTTTGGTATCTCAACACTCACTCAACAATTGGGAAGTAGAATATTACACCAAACTTAAACCTAACAAAAAAAATTAAAATGATTTTGAATTAATGATTTTCTTTTGAAAATGCATTTAGTTGAATGACAGATCAATGCCTAATTCTAGGCCATAGAATAAAATATAGAATTATAAAGAAAATCTCATCAAAAAATAAAATTCAAGCAGTGGATTCAAAAATTCTAATGGCTTGCACTAACAAAATCCACTCTTGTTTTCATCAAAATTCTTCTTACAGATCCACCTTGCACACATGAAATCATAATTATCTGCTCAAAGTAATTTAACTATTTCCTTCAAATAGAACTATGAAAAAAAACACAATCTCAAGGAAATTGAGATGAAAAATTCAAAAATACTTTGTATATTAAATTCATATGATTTAAACTATAAAAATATGGAGACAATTTGATGACATTCATGATTTATTTGCATAAACTAATTGATATTTACTCATGAAATCAAAACATTACAATCACATATTTTGTTTGTGACTCAGATTCAATATTTTTCTATCTACTAAACTCCATACAAAAATTCATAACCCTTTACAAATGAGAAGGAATGAGAATAAGAAGAAATAGAAGAATTCATAAAATTTATACATGAAAGACACATGGGAGCTTCATCCTTCGTTGATCAACAACAAGAAACTGAAAAAATATTCTCTCTTCTCTACTCCTTTTACCCCTATAGTTAAAATTATCTGTTGGAGAAAAAACAATTCTTTTTTTCCACCAATTTTCAGCAATTCTAAATGTATTTTGCTCGTATTCACTTGATTTTGCAGTAGAAAATTACCCCTCATGAAAAACCTTCACCTTCTTTTATCTAGGCTGCAAATGCTTTGTTCTTCTGTAAAATCCTTTTACCTCTGCTCTTTCTTTCCTAGCTGCTCTTTCCCATTTCACCTCCAGCAAATAAAATACTCTAACATTTATAATTGAAAAATTTAACCCCTTTTCAGCTTTCATTGTGCCCATAATATTTTAAATATTCCATTTAAAATATTTTCCCTTCAACATTTTCCTTGGGTAAAAACTCACCCACTTCCTTTATATTTTCTCATTTCATTGAAAAAAAAATTTACATTTTAAATGGTGGGGGCCTTTAATACTTTTCATAGAACAAATATTTTACACATTCCCATCCTCACCATTTTTCATTTATCGGCCCCATAGTAAAACTTTGATTTGATTTTTTCTATTAGCGAATGTGTTTAATAAATGTTTCATCGAGCAACTTTAAAACATTTATTTAGGCACACCTTTTACCTATCACACATACCTCGAGGCTCCTCTCTTGACATCATCCTCGGTCCCATGGGGTTAGCGGGATGGGGTTAGGATTTGGCCACTTCCTCCATTTTCTTCTTTTCATTGATCTTTTTCTTGCCCTAGATCCTCTGCAACTCCTCCTTTACAATGTGCTTCCAACAAATGCTTCCCAACATTCAATAGGCACTCATATCTGCATCACCACTCTACCTCAAACCTAGCATCAAGACAAGAATGTTTCCCATTGTGGCTTCATGAAAAACTTTACAAATCCTAGAAAAGTGTAGCCCATGGTTTGAGGGAACCACAATAATGCTCTTCTACAATCTTGCTACCATTCAATTCATAATTTGTTCAATCTATATATAAATTGGGTCTCAATGCCAAGAAATAATTTCCCCAAACAACTTTGCTACATTTTCATTGCAAGCGCAGAATGCCCTATGCATTGGATTGAGCACATTGTGCTAGGTTTATTTAGAAACCAACATCTAAACAAAGGTGTTTCCTAAAGTTACTTCTTATGCCTTTGATAAAAATTCATTTACAATCTCAAATTGGCCTTGTTTAGCTGGTGTGGTGGCTAGTTCTTTGAAATCATCCTCTCATTTGAAAAATTGCAAAGTAATTGCAATTTCCTAGTGAATGTCAACATTATAATTCTTTGCAACGAAGTCACATTGTGTAGGTTTTATTGTTCCCTCTGCTCTACATAGAAACACCACATGGCCCCATGATCCCTCTCAAGATGTATTGCTTCATTCCTTGAAGCCTTCCTCTTGTTGCGTAAAGCTAGGAAATAATCCCAATTTCCAAGTGGAATTGTCAACAAATAGTTCTTTGCATCTGATTTACTTATGTAGTTTGAATTGCATCCACTTTAAAATGTGTTCCCTATCGATTCAAAATAATGCAGCCACATTACCAAGAAAATTGAAGAATGTTATCTTGTATAAAAGAGTTTCCTTCTTAGTACCATATAGATTTTCAAATAACAGAGCAAAGTTAAATAATTTTGTGACTTTATCCCATGGGTCCATTTCTCATGGTTACCATGACCAACACGTTGAAGGAGTTCACTTTTACAAACATCCTTGTGTCCATCATTGTGCTCACAAATTTGATCACTAAACTCCATTTGGAATGCTTCAAGAGAAGGCTTGAAATTTTCACAATACAACCCAATTCCAAAGATTTAAGATCACACTTACCATGGACATGATAGTCAATATTGTCCTCCTTTGTATTAATATGAACATCAACATTTCATCACCTGAAGGATTCACACATGGGTCTGAATTTTGACAAGTATCAACACATTTTCTATTATTAAGTAAATCAATATTTTCTTCATTCAAAGTGAATATTTCCATATTTGCTTCATGCAATCAACCACCTACAGCTTGGAATATAAGTATCATTATTTGAATCATAAGCTGAGATACCAAACCTAGCCCCTGTGCATTCTTGTGGTTCTTTAATGGCAACATCATTGATTGTGTCTCCATTACCAACAGTGGAACACATACAACTTAATAACTGTGTAAAGCATGCTAGGTCCCAATGTGGGCCTAGCTAAAAAATAAAAAATAAAAACAAATTTTGTCTTGAATTCATCTGAGACTACCTTTGAATTCATCTGGGGTGAAAAAATGAACTGTGTTGTCATTAAAATCTACTTTCTAGCATATTTGCACAATAGTCAAAACAAGACTAGTAACATCTAGAATCGCCCTAGAAAACTAGTCAAATGACTTCCTGAAGTCATGAAAAATCATAGGCATGTAGACATTTGACCCAAGAACTTAGTGTAACAAATGACTTGACGAAACTGATAACGAGGTGTAAGATATTCAATGTCGAAGTAGCTCACTCAGAATTTTCTACAACCGCATCTATCAAAAAACAACATCAATTGGGATGTGTAGACCTTGATACAGAGATAGACATGGTTGTTCTTGATCAAAGTTCTACTAAGGAAGGATAAGAAAAAATATACATAGAAGAATATGAGCTATGTCCAAATTTCCATCATGAGTCAATAGACATATCAGTTGAAAACACAGTTCAAAACCCTAGTTCTGATCATCTCAATTCTAAATTAATTGATCCATTTTGAAATATTTTGTTTTTAGTTGAAAGATCATGATTAGGAAGAAGAATCAAATTATGGTATGGATCTAGAAACATAAATTATTTATGATCTCTGGAATCATGTGAGTGATTCCTTTTGTAAGATGGATTATGCTTTAAATGACAATGAAACTGCCTTGAATTATGATAAATTTATTTTTCAAGAAAATGAGGCATGGGGAAATAGATTAGTTTACATTGTTCTAATGCATATATTGTTCTAATGCATATGAATATCAGCTTGAGGAGGAGCCTATGTATCAGTTCTTCTTGTCTATTACACCAAATGGGTATAGAGTTGATCCAAATAAATTTGATGTTAGTCAAATAGACTATGATTGTTTCACTTTCCCAAACCAATTAAGTGAAAATTTGATGAAAATTAATGATAATTTGAATCAAGGGGAATGCTATACTACTCACATATACTAGTTAACCCCTAATTACAATGCATAGAGGGATATAAATGAGAGAGATAAGTGCAAGCTATGACACATGTCTATGATGGTTGAGCATAGTAGTTGCAACATAATCAACTAGTGGGCTCTTCATGGTAACGTTTTCAGTAGGGGCATGGTGCAAGGGGTGGAAAATGGGGTTTTTGACAGAGGTAAATGCTGGTTTTAAGATTGGTCTGGCCCTATATCTTATGTAATTATTGTACCTATGTTGTTTGGTTTTGGTTCTCTTACTTTGTCCTTGGTTTTTCATTTTTGTTCCAGTTTTGCTTCACCTAAGTTTCTAGATTCTCATTTTGTTCATTGACAAATAGATGTCCCCAATAGGAGGGCCACTAATGAAACCCTAAAAAAAAAATTGTTTCATCTCAAAATTTTGTTACATTTGGATGTAGGGCTAATATTTGAGGGTTTAGGGTTTTATTCGTTATAAATGCTTGTAACATTCTATTCAATTGTTAACTTCTTATCACCTATTGCTCGTCACTTAAAAAAATCTTATGTCATTCACTATCATCAGGTAACTAGTCCCTCAAGTCTAGGTCCGAGTCTCATAATTTTTATAAGGTTAGGTAGAGAGTCCCCTTTTGGCCTTTACATCCTTTGCACTTTGTGAATTATAATTTTTTGAGCCCCTTCTCTCACAGCATCCTAGAGTGTCCCCTCCTCATAACAAGTTAAGTTCACATGTTTAAAGTTTCCTCTTAAGTCCTGATGGCCATATTACTTTATGGCTCCTTACTGATCTTTTTAAAATTGTATGTCCTAAATTAGCGATGAGCAATGAGTGGCATTTCTTTGTTCTCGCTCATCATGAATAGCTATAGGAGCTCTTGGAACAATTAGTAATGAATGATGTTTCATGTATTGTTAAGGAATAACTTATTGCTAATGGATTTTGAGCCTTGAGCATTGTAATAGTGATAAGTGATGTACGTCAACCTTACATTCTTATTTCTCATTGCGGATGGTCATAAAATAATAAATTAAAGATTAGCAGTGAGTGATATCATGAAATTCTTTTGTATCAGGTATCACGTATATGTTTTAAGTGATAAAGTTCTATATTAGTGATATGTGATACACATTGTCACTATATAAATCCTCTCATCGCTAATTGCTTGCAAACTATATGAGGAGAATTAGCAATGAGCGATGGTCTAATGTTTCTATATTTTATCACTCATCATGGATTCATTCTTGAGCCTAAGTTTCAAAACCATGATGACCAATGAGTTTTTCTAAAAGGTTTATTTCACTCATATAATAAGATCTTATGTATGATGTCTTTTGTACCATTTATTTTCATGTAGGTGTACATGTCTAAATTTGATTTCTTCACTACATTTCCCATCGTTGATAGGACCCAAGGTGCAAAGTTTGAATTAGTGATACGTGATGGAAGGATGAATGTGATCAAACATGGGCCATAGATCCAAGGGCTGAGATTTCATCACAAGGATGTTGACATCATTGATGAGGTCGATGAAGGATGAGATGCATCTATGATAGGCGATGGCTACTGATGGAACATGTAATGCTGCAAAATCCTGAGGACATTGTATAAAGGAAAGTAGTGAGATGACTGGAGAACCATTGATGTTCTTTTAAAATAGGATAATCTAATGGACTAAACTTCATCACAGAAATACTTTCATCACTAATTGCACCCTAAATTTTGGGGAGGATCAGCAATGGAGGATGAAGTGTATAAGGAAATATTCTCTTTAAGAAACACTAGTCTTATGTACTTCACTGATATTAATGAAAGAGCATGGATTAGGCTAGCGATACATGCTAATTTTTAGATTGCGTATGAGTAATCAAGATTAAACGAAAACATGCTAGCATTTGAGATGGCATCGTTGTTTTCTAGGAACAAGTTGCTAATGATGAAAAAATTATGCTCATGGTCAGCATAGATGAAGTTTTAATTTTTTTAAGATCAACGACCTAGATTCAAAGCTGAGTTGTTAAGTTATAAACTTCCTTGGATAAGGAGTTCTTGAATCATTAATTTTGCATGCTCCAAATTCTCTATTTAATGTAGCTTGATCATTGTTCAATTTTCCCATCTTTCTAGTCTGTAGTGAATGTAAGGCATAGTGTGAAGAACAGTGAGAGGTTGTTTGTTTTCTTGAGTTGAATATTGAGTGTTCTTGTCTTGAGTAAGCTATTTTTGAATTGGGTTCTCTAGTCTAGTTAGGAAAATTTGTATTGGGTTGGTTACAATTGTCTAGGCTTGTAGTTTTGTCTCCCTATAGCTTTGTTGTAAATTGCTAAACTCTACTTGTTCTGGAGATTGAGAAAATTGGTGTGACAATTCAACCTACTAGAAGGTCTAGCTGATTCAATGTGTTTGAGTGTCATGAGGATACAACTAAGCAAGAAGTGCAGGATTCTCTTGAGGTTTCAAAGGGAAAAAGGAGGGCTAAGCTAGAGGTCATAAAATGAAATCAATTGTGTAGAGTATGTAAAACTTGAGAAACATGAACATTTCAAGAGAAATGGTCAAGTTCAAAGGAAAGGAATTGGCTCAACTAGTGAAGAGGGCCAAGAAAAAGGATAAAAATCATAGGGCCTACCTGGGAAAACATAATTCTCCTATTGTGCTCTTTGATACTCCTTTGGATGCTGAAGGTGACATTGACTCAGGATATGGCATGTACCTTCTTTCTTTGGTGCCATATAGGAGCTTTGAAGATGATGTGGTGATGGTCCCTCCAATTTCATCGAGGACAAGGAATGGTTGGGAATTCTCTAATGTTGATGAATCCGAATAGAATTACCTCCTTTTTTTTTTATGGCACCATGGTCTTTGCATAGGAGGTATTTGTTTCAATATGTCTTTGGTTTGTCTTTTGATATTCCATGTTGATGTTGAGGTCCTTCGATTGATATGACATGGAATATTTTTTGTTCAACATGGATGTGGTGACAACAACTAATGGTATCCTACACATGTGTTTTGTTTTTTTTCATTCCCTATTCCCAAATGATTGCATAAAACAGCCTAGGGAGTTCTTTGAGGAATTAGTTGAAATTAGGTTTTTGAAATTGAAATGAAATGAAAATAAAATTGCAACTTAGCCAGATACTTGTTACTCCCTTCTTTATAAAGGGGATTTCATAGCTGCATTTGAGAGAGTTTATAAATTTTGAGTCTAGAATAGGTCAAGGTAAATGCTATGTTCTCAGAGCAAATAGAACATAAATAAATACATTAGTAAATATATCAGAAGCCAATCTAGGGTGAAACTTATACTGTGTGAAGATCTTTAATATAGTTTTACAAAGTAATATTAGTAATGAAGGAGAAAATTAGTTCTAAAATGTTTCTCTTCTGTGTATTTTTCTTCCAAATTATGAATGAAGTTGTTAATTATAATTTCATTTATCTTTTGTCATTTGCACTAAATGAATGAGAATTTTTTAAGCTTTAGTCGAATGAGTTGATTAAATTCTATAATGAGGCCATTAGTTTGTGAGAAATGAATATATTATTTGATAAGGAAGCAATATTTTAAAACACAGTGAATTGGATGCTACAAAGTGGCATGCTAATAGTCCATTAATTTCTGAGATTCAATCATAATTGTATTACTAAGTGATTGCAAGTTATGACTATTATTCCCTCAAATAGGGCACTAGTTGTTTTATTCTTTTATCTCATGGCCAACTGAGCTAGTAATGAATTTTCCCTAAGATTCAAGATGAAGATGAATTCATAACAAATTACTATAAACTACACTGCCCCAAATTTCAGTATATAAACACATTCCCTGATACAAATAGAACTCCCACCCAAATTTTTCCAAGACTTTAATGAAATGAGTTTCTTGAGGAATGCATCTATGTGAGGAAGTGATCCTAACTAAAATTGAGACATTATGAGCATGTGTAGGATTACTCACCTAGGTCTCACAGAGCTCGAAGAAAATAAGTGAGGTAATAAGTACTTTACATAAGTGTTGGCCAATCCTCAACCTTGTTGATAATTGAGTTGTGGAAAATTCATAGGTAAGGACCGAGATTAAGTTTCGTTCTTAAAAAAATAACGAACGGAAATGGAGAATCCATTGGGGGTCTTCTTGGGAAAATATTTGTAGTCCAATAGCTTGCCTTGATAGAGTCATAGAGGTTCTAAATACAAAGTTCTCAGTGATAGTGAGTGGTGACTCTAAAGAACTCTATACTTGTAAGAAAAAGAGAGGGTGAAAGATGAAGAATCTCAAAGTGGAATCAACTAATGGAAGCACCTACATATGGTTGAAGTTTGATCTTCTAAAAAGGAAAAAGTGACTCTATACAAAGGGCCTGATAAAGTGTGAGATCTACAAATATATCTAGGTATTTTCCCTTTTGTTTTGACTTGAAAGAAGAAATAATTGTGTATAAGAGCCATTTTAGAGATATGGAATAAATACTTTATTCCTAATTCAATGAGTTAAAGCACTAAGTAATGTAATAGTTATGGTCATATTGCATACATTTGAGTTAAATTTTGTAATACCTAAATGAAATGGAGGAAGTATTCTTAATTTTGTAATATGCCTTTCAAAGATTACAAAGGAATAAAATACACTTAAGTTGTACATTTACCATAGGGTTAGTATTTGAAGAATGAATATAGATAAAAAAGAGATGTACCCTTCCCCTATCTTCTCTAGTAGAATGTCAAATACAAATATGCTAGTCATTAAGCTCCTAGAATACCCACAAGGAAGTTTTCTATTGAGAGATATACATCTTTAAGCTTTGGAGGTATCATAGGTTTCCCTAACAAGATTCCTGATGACATTAGGAAACATTTACCAAAGTTTACATGGAAAAAATATGAGTCAAATTCTAAGCATTTAAATGCATTCATAGATGTAATGGGAGATTTTGAAATAAATCATGAGGATGTTGTCATGAAGTTTTTTACTCAGTCACTAGAAGAGGATGCTCAAGATTGGTACTCATATTTATGAGAATGTTCTATAGCTTCATAGGATGCTTTTATGATAGCATTTATAGAATAATTTGGTGAAAGGATTAGTCCCAATGAGATAAGAAGAATATTTAGGGAAATCCAACAAGAGGAAGAAGAGTTAGTCCCTTCTTTTAATCTCATATTCATCAGAGTAGTAAATGATATTGCCGAGTGTTTAAGACCTAGTGATGCAAAATGTTTAATTACATATCTGGGCACTTTTAGAAATAAAATGAGTTTTTTCATAATAGATAAAGATTGTCCAACATTGCAACAATCATATCATATTGCTACAGACATAGAAAATACCATTAAATACTCAATGATGAAAGGATATGTGGTTGCAAGTTTTTGTTCTCCTAATGCACATTATAAAGATGAAATAAATAGGAAAGAAAAAGATGATCAATATAAGGATAATCTTGATGTATCTTTTTTTTCATTCTTCCAACACATGGATCTTCAGCAAAGTCAGGATAGCTATCATTAGTGTTCAGATAATAATCATCAAGAATTGATAATTTAGAAATTATCTAGTATGATAAAGAGTAAAGAGGAATCACCATATGAATTCTTGGTGTGAATAAATATCTTGTACCTATCTAATTCACTCACTAGATAATTAGGGGACATATTCACATGCTTGAGTTTATTTAGGATATAAGATTATTTCTAGAAGTTTTAGTTGGATTTTCTAGAACTTATCTTATCTAGCTAGTATTGCTTGATTCCTAGGTAGTTAGTTTGATAGTGTCTCATGTAATAGGATTAAGACACTGTTCATGATATTTTATAATCCTACCTCTCTACCTTGCCTTTATAATAAAGGAATCTCATGTACATATGCATCAATTGAAGCATATTTAGCCATTATTCAATCTTGCATTGTTGAAGCAAGGTTTCTTTCCATTCTCTCTCTTGTGGAAGTCATTTTGGTCTAGGTCTGATACCATGTGGGAGTAAATGCATACAAAATGCCTTCTCTTTATGAATTTTCAGCTCAATGCTTCAAGTGGAAAAGCTAAGAACCAGAAAAAGGCTCCCAAATCAAATGATAAAGGTAAATATTATCCTTCACATAGCACTCCTGAGTCCACACCCTCTTCAAAAGAGGAATTATCTAAAAAGAAGAAGTTTAAATGTGCATATTGTCAAAAGGTTAGGACATGATGAGCATAGATGTTATAATAGGAAGATTGATGAACTCACACACCTTCTTCAAAAGAATAACATTTAATTGTCCTCATCAATGTCTTCTACTTCTTCTTCAACATCACAATTGGCAGCCCCCTCAGCATCATCATCTTAGTCAGATAATATAGCATCTACGTCTGGGCTACATAAGATGAAAGGGAAAGCACTCTTGGCCTATGCAAGTCTTGAATCACATAGATGGCTTCTTGATTCAGGGGAATCTCACCATATGGCATCTTCTATGTATATTTCTTCTTCTTTTGAGCCTTGTAATTCACCTCATATATTGATGGGTAACAATACATATTTGAAGGTAAGTGGGAAGAGTTCTATTGATATGGTGGAAGGAATTTCAATGATGTACTTTGTGTTCCTTCCTTGTAATCTAATCTCCTTTCTATTTATCAAATTTCTCATGGGGTCAAGGTAAAATAGTTGAGTTCACTCTAGATAGAGTGTACATAAGGGACTTAGAGATGAGGGATATTGTTACTATCAGGATGGTTGATCATTCATCTCATATGTATTCCTTTTTTACATTTTTCTTCAAAAGAAGATAATGTTCCTTTGACTATATCAGACACTCCATTGAGTGTGAACCATATTAGTGAGGAGAAGTTTGTTCATCTACACCTTGGTATTCTAGAGACCAATGCTAAGATTCCTACTCCTCCATCTCTTGCTTCTTTAGCAATTGGTGCTTCTATTCAGTAGGATGTTCATAGTTTTTCAAATCTTTCTTTTTCAGATGGGTATTTCATAAGTATCTCTAGCTTGTTCACGAAGTCTCATAATGTAGATTTGGAGGACACACTTGAGGGATTTTATCTCCTATTTGATGATAGTTTCAACACAACTATTATACCATCTACTTTTTCTTTGGAAATTAACATTCATGAGTCTCCTCATTCACTTGATTTGTCATGTTTCCTTGTTGTGTTTAACCATGATTATGTTGTGACTTATTCAAGATTGGAGGCTCCTCATTAGTTTTGAGAGACATACATGTTGAGTGTTCATTCTTCCTATTTTTTAGTTGGATATGGAGTGGCTTCTTCATTAGCTTATGGATTTGTTTCTTCCTAAGGGAAGATGTGTTGCTTGCAGACATTGGGTCATCTTTTTTTTTTCAAGCATTCCTCATCAACTTTGTATCTTCTTCATCTTGGGGGGAATATCTTATCTCTCTACTTCCCTCTTATGGGCGCTTAAATGATTGTAAATACAAATATAATGGATGCCCTTGGAAATGCATACAAAATTCCTTCTCTTGATGAATTTGTAACTCATATCCCAAGGGAACAAGAAATGTTGGTACACATTGGCACATTGAAGTCTACTACATCTCATGCTCTTTTTACAAAGGATACAAAGGATTCAAGTGGCAAAGTTTATAATCCGAATAAGGCTCCCAAGTCAAATGACCAAGGTAAAGATTCTCCTTCACATAGAACTCCTGAATCCACACTATCTTAAAAAGAGGAATCATCTCAAAGGAAGAAGTTTAAATGTGCATATTGTAAAAGGTCAGGAAATGATGACCATAGATGTTATAATAAGAAGATTGATGAACTCACACACCTTCAAAACAATAAAGTTCAGCTACCCTCATTAGTGTCTTCTACTTCTTCTTCAACATCACAATCAATAGCTTCCTCATCATCATCATCATCCCAATAAGAGAATATAGAATCTACTCTTGGGAAACATAAGATGAAAGGACAAGCACTCTTGGCCTATACAAGCCCTCAATCACATAGATGGCTTCTTGAATTAAGGTCATCTCACCATATGAAATCTTCTATGGATATGTTCTCTTCTTTTGAGCCTTGTATTTGACCTCATATATTGATGGGAAACAATACATATATGAAGGTAAGTGGGAAGGCCTCTATTGATATGGGGGAAGGGAATTTCAATGATGTAATTTGTGTTCCTTCCTTGTCCACTAATATCCTTTCTATTTATCAAATTACTCATGGGGGTCAAGGTAAAACATTTTATTTCACTCCATATAGAGTGTACATAAGGGACTTGGAGACTAGGGAAATTGTTGCTATCGGGATGGTTGATCATTCATCTCATGTGTATTCCTTTTCAAAAGAAGATAATCTTCCTATGACTACATCACACACTCCATTCAGTGTGAACCATGTTAGTGAGGAGAAGTTTGGACGTCTACACCTTGGTATTATAGAGACCAATGTTGAGCTTCCTACTCCTCCACCTCCTACTTCTTCAACAATCAATGCTTCTATTTAGCAGCATGTTCCTATTTTTTTAGATCATTCTTTGTGGGATGAGTATTTGATAGGTATCTCTAGCTTGTTCGTGAAGTCTCATACTGCAGATTTTGAGGACACACTTGGGGGAGTTTCTCTCCTATTTGATGACAGTTTTAGCACAATTGTTATACCATCTACTTTGTGTTTGGAAATTGGAATTCATGAGTCTCCTCATTCACTTTATTTTTCATGTTTCTAGGTTTAGTTTCACCATGATTATGTTGTGACTTATTGAATCTTGGAGGCTCCTCATCAATTTTGAGAGGCATACATGTTGAGTGTTCATTCGTCCTCTTTTTTAGTTTGATATGGAGTGGATTCTTCATCAACTTATTGATTGTTTTCTTCCTAAGGGAAGATGTGTTTCTTGCATACATTGGGTCATCTTTTGTTTTCAAGCATTATTCGTCAGCTTTGGAGCTTCTTCATCTTGGGGAGGATATCTTATCTCTCTACTTCCCTCTTATGGGGGGTAAATGATTGTACATACAAATACAATGGATTCCCTTCGAAATGCATATAAAATGCCTTCTCTTGATGAATTTGTAGTTCAACTCACAAGGAAGCAAGCAAAGTTGGTACACATGGGCATATTGAAGTCTACTACATCTCATGCTCTTTTTGCAAAGCATACAAAGGCTTCAAGTGGCAAAGGGAAGAAACAAAACAAGGCTCTAAAGTCAAATGAGCAAGGTGATGAGTATAGTTTTTGGTCTAGTTTTGGGTATAATCTATAGTCTATTTGCTATTTGATGTCATGAATCTTGATTACTAAATGTTTGTATTTGCATAATATTTCCCTCAAACCATTGAAATTTGACATTATCCTATCTGTGCAAGCTTTAATGAGATTTTGCATACTATGTGGATTATTTATATTATTTTGCATGTGGTTAATGAATGATTCTTAAAGTGGTTATAGATGTGCATTTATTATGCATACTAACTTTTCCATGCATATTTAATGTGCTAAGTTGAGTAAGACACTGCCAACTAGGCATGCATAATAATGTCCAGCTGAGGAATTGATCCAAGTCAAAGGCAGCTGATAGCAAAGATTCTTCATGCAACTGAATGTAACCAACTTGTAGTGGACCTTAATTATTGAGCATGCATGGATGTTATTGTTGTGCTAGATCTTTGTTTGGACTTGCATGTCTAACGAGATTCCATGCATGCATAACCACCATCATTCCACTTTCCCCTATTTTCCCTAAATGGCATCCTTTGAGTCATGGAATTGAATTCCTTTTTTAGCTATAGTATAAATAATTATTTGATGCTCCTTCTTTAGGAGGTTGCACGATTTGACATTGTACCCTCATTCTCCAGTTTCAGTAATATAGATACATTACACTTTTGTATGCATGATTTATAGTTAATAAAATAAAGTTTTTGAGTTCAATCATTTGAGTTCTCATTATTTTAGAGGATACTTATCCAAGGGGGATCACTTGGTCAATAATCCATCTTCTTATTTTAGCATTAGTTTAGTAATATTTCTTGTTTAGTACTTAGTTATAAATTTGGCATCAACTATTCTAGCAATCACTAGAAGTCCATTCTATGTTTGTTCTTGTAGCCAAAGCAAACATAGTAGTTTCTTGTTTGTTGCTCATATATTTATTCCTGCACACATTTTAGCTTAACCTAGTCATTGATTGATGTTTAACATTTGTTTCATTCATTTTCAAACAATTTACTTTCAGTATTGTGTTTATTAGCAGTAGAATGCAATGCTACTTTCAGTTTGTAGTGCACATACTGTGCTTGCCCATTTGAAGTTCATGTCATTGGGTTGACAATTTAAATGTACCTTCATGATGATTGGCATAGCTATTCGGGTTAGATGTCCAATCTATAAGTCATGGTTCCAAAGGATTAGTTATTAAAATCATTGTAGGAGGCCAACACAAGGTAAAGATTCTCCTTCACATAACACTCCTGACACTCTCTTCAAAAGAGGAATCATCTAAAAATAATTTTAAATGTGTGTAGATGTTATAATACAAAGATTGATGAACTCACACACCTTCTTCAAAAGAATAACATTCAACTACCCTCATCAGTGTCTTCTACTTCTTCTTCAACATCACAATTGGAAACCCCCTCATCATGATCATCCCAGTAAGAGAATATAGCATCTATTTCTGAGCTACATAAGATGAAAGGACAAGCACTCTTGGCCTTTACAAGTCTTGAATCACATAGATTGCTTCTTGATTTAGGGGCATCTCACCATGTGGGATCTTCGATGGATATGTTTTCTTCTTTTGAGCCTTGTAATTCACTTCATATATTGATGGGTAACAATACATATATGAAGGTATGTGGGAAGGGTTCTATTGATATGGGGGAAGGTACTTTGAATGATGTACTTTTTGTTGCCTCCTTGCCTACTAATCTCATTTCTATTTATCAAATTACTCATGGGGGTCAAGGTAAAATAGTTGAGTTCACTCCAGATAGAGTGTACATAAGGGACTTGGAGACTAGGGATATTTCTGCTATTAGGATGATTGATCATTCATCTTGTGTGTATTCCTTTTCACATTTTTCTTTAGAAAAAGATAACGTTCCTTTGAATGCATCACACACTCCATTGAGTGTGAACCATGTCAGTGAGGAGAAGTTTGGTTATCTACACCTTGGTATTCTAAATACTAGTGTTGAGCTTCCTACTTCTTTACCTCCTACTTCTTTAGCAATCAATGCTTCTATTCAATAGGATGTTCATAGTTTTTTAGATCTTGCTTTGTGGGATGAGTATTTTATAGGTATCTCTAGCTTGTTCATGAATTCTTGTACTACAAATTTGGAGGACAAACTATAGGGAGTTTCTCTCCTATTTGATGATAGTTTAACACAATTTTTATACCATTTTGTCTTTGGAAATTGAAATTCATGAGTCTCCTTATTCACTTGATTTATCATGTTTCTTGGTTGAGTTTTACCATGATTATGTCATGACTTATTCAAGCTTGGAGGCTCCTCCTCATTTTTCAAAGGCATACATGTTGAGCGTTCATTATTCCTCTTTTTAGTTGGATATGGAGTGGCTTCTTCATCATTTTATGGATTTTTTTCTTCCTAAGGGGAGATGTGTTGCTTGCAGACATTGGGTCATCTTCTGTTTTTCAGGCATTCTTCATCATCTTTGGAGCTACTTCATCTTGGGGGGTAAATTATTGTACATACATGATGTATGTAGTCCTTGGGGGGTATCATTGAGTCCTCCATACACCATGTTCCTTCTATTTTATTTTTATCTCTTTTGGAGAAAATTTTTGTCCCACTAGGTTTTCTCCTATTCTACACTTGTGAGAGATTGATTGCATTGATTGCATTTGCATTGTAAATGTTTACCTTACATGGCCTAGTAGTTGGGACCCATAGTGAGTCTTTACATAGTTTTCATAATAATCTTCTCCTTAAGTTGCACTTAAGGGGGGTGTTGTTGTGAATAAATGTCTTGTACCTAGCTAATTCACTTAGTAGGTAATTTGGGGAGATATTCACATTCTTAAGTTTACTTAGGGTATATCTTATCTAGCTAGTATTTCTTGATTCCGAGGTAGTTAGTTTGATAGTTGTCTAATGTAATAGGATTAATACACTTGTCATGATTTTTTCTAATCCTACATCTCTACCTTGCCTTTATAAACATGACATCTCATGTACATTTGCATCAATTGAAGAATATTTAGCCATTGTTCAATCTTGCATTGTTGAAGCAAGCTTTCTTGTCATTCTCTCTCTTCTGGAAGTTGTTTTTGTCTAGCAACTATTCCTGGGGGTGTTGGGAAGTCACCATTTACTCCCACGTGAATTATTGGAAAGGTTTTTGGATTCCTTGCTAGAAATCTCTAAGAGGCTAAGACCTAAGAATTCAGTCTACATTGATTTGTTCTATGACATTTATGAACAGGGCTTAGTACCTTGCATCAGGAATTAAAACCTCAGAATTTTGATGAAATAGTTGATTGGATCAGAATTATTGAGGAAGCAAAGCATTCTTACGAAAAAAATGTGAGGTTTCGAAATTGCGAGGATACCCTTAGTAACAAAGATCAAGAATTCACCCAAAGCATGAATAAAGACATGTCTAGAGGTGAATGTATGCATAGCAGTACAAATGATGATATTGTCATATTTGTAGACACTATTGGCATATTACCAAAGGATGGAAACTAGGGTAATGGAAATGAAGATTTTAATTATTCTCACAAAAAAATACAAATCTCTATGTGAGGAAAACTTGAAAGCACCTTTGTTGTTCAAGGAATTTCACTGTGTTAATATTCATTTAACTTTTCCTTTACCAAAAGATAAATATACTTCATATGATAGATTCTTAGATAATACTCTAACTATTTCAAAATCGGAATGTAATGATAATATGATTGATGTTAAATCTAAAGACAAGAGTGTTTATACTTGGACTCTGGAATCTAATTTTAAGAAAAGGATGAGTATTGATAGTTAGCTAGGTTGGGTTTCTGAATGTTTATATAAAAAAAAAGTAGGATGTTTAGACCTTGATACAGAGATAGACATGGTTGTTCTTGATCAAATTTCTACTTAGGAAGGAGAAAAATAATCTACATAGAAGAACATGAGCTATGTTCAAATTTCCATCATGAGTCAATAGACATATCAATTGAAAACATGGTTCAAAACCATAGTTTTGATCATCTCAATTCTGAATTAATTGATCCATTTCAAAACATTTTCTTTTAGTTGAAAGATAATGACTGGGAAGAAGAATCAAATTATGGTATGGGTCCTGAAACATAAATTATTTATGATATATATAATCATGTGAGTGATACCTTTTGTAAGAAGTAATGTTCTTTAAATGACAATGAAATTGCCTTGAATTACGAGAAATTGATTTTTCAAGAAAATGATGCATGCGGCAATAGGATTGATTTATATTGTTATGATGCATATGAATATCAGCTTGAAGAGGAGACTATGTATCAGTGCTTCTTGTTTGTTACACCAAATGGTTATGGTGTTGATCCAAATAAATTTAATGTTAGTCAAATAGACTATGAATATTTCACTTTCCAAACCGATTAAGTGAGCATTTGATGAAAAATAATGATAATTTGAATCAAGGGAAGTGCTATACTAATCATAATTCTAGTTAGCCCTTAGTTACAATGCACAGAGGGAAATAAATGAGAGACATAATTGCAAGATCAGACACATGTCTATGATGGTTGAGTATAGTAGTTGTAGCATGATTAGTTAGTGAACTCTTCATGGTGAAGTTTTCAACAGGGGCATGGTGCAAAGGGTGGAAAATAGGTTTTTGATAGAGGTAAACACTAGTTTTAAGATTTGTCTAGCCCTATATATTATGTAATTATTGTACCTATGTTGTTTGGTTTTGGTTCTCTTTCTTTGTCCTTGGTTTTTTGTTTTTCTTTTGGGTCTGCTTCACCCAAGTTTCTGGATTCTCACTCTATTCACTAAGGAACACATGTCTTCAATAGGAGCCACTGATGGAACCCTAAAAAAAAAAATTTGTTCCATCACAAACTTAAATTGTCACATTTGGATGTAGGGCTGATATATGACGGTTTAGGGTTTTATTCGTTATAAATACTTGTAATGTTTTATTTGGTCGTTAACTTCTTATCACCTATTGCTGGTCACTTAAAAACATCTTATGTCATTCACTATCATCAGGTAACTAGTCCTTCAAGTCTAGGTCTGAGTCTCATAATTTTTATAAGGTTAGGTAGAGGGCCCCTTTTTGGCCTTTATATCCTTTGCATTTGATGACTTAGAAGTTTTTGAGACCCTTCTCTCACATCATCCTACACGGTCCCCTCCTCAGAACAACTTAAGTGCATGTGTTTAAAGTTTGCACTTATTTCTCGATGGGCATCTTACTTTATCGCTCATCTCTAATCTCTTTAAAATTTTGTCCTAAATCAGTGACAAGTGATGAGTATAGTTTTTTTTTTCTCGCTCATCACAAATAGCTATTGGAGCTCTTGGAACAATCAATGATGAGTGATGTTTCATGTATTGTTTAGGAATCACTTATCGCTAATGGATTTTGATCCTTGAGCATGGTAATAGTGATAAGTGATGCCCGCTGGCCTTATGTTCTTATTTCTCATCATGGATGGTCATAAAATGATAAATTTAAGAGCAACAATTAGCGATATGGTGGAATTCCTTTGTATCACGTATCATAGATATGTTTTAAGTGCTAAAGTTCTATATTAGTGATACAGGATACACATTGTCACTATGTAAATCCTCTCATTACCAATTGCTTACAAAATGTATGAGGAGAATTATCGATGAGTGATGGTCTAATGTTTTTATATTTTATCACTCGTTGTGGATTCATTCCTAAGCCTAAGTTTCAAAACTGTGATGAGTGATGAGATTCTATGAAAAGGTTTCTTTTGCTAGTATGATAGGATCTTATTTGTGATTTCTTTTGTACAATTTATTTTCATGTAGGTGTACATTTCTAAATCTCATTTTTTCATTGCATTTCTTATTGCTGATAGGAGCCAAGGTGCAAAGTTTGAATTAGAAATATGCAATGGAAGGATGAACATGATTAGAGACAGGCCATAGATCCAAGGGATGAGATTTTATCGTGGGGATGTTGACATCACTAATGAGGTTGATGAAGGACAAGATGCATCCATGATAGGCGATGGCTATTGATGGAATAAACAATGTGGCAGAATCCTGAGCACATCATATAAATGAAAGTAGCAAGATGATTGGAGATCCATTGGCGTGGTTTTAAAACAGGATGATACAATGGACTAAACTACATCGCGGCAATACTTTCATCACTAATTGCACCCCAAATTTTTGGGAGGACTAGCGATGAGCGATGAAGTGTATAATAAAATATTCTCTTGAAGAAACACTAGTCTTATGTACTTCACTGATATTAATGAAAGAGTAGGGATTAGGCTGGCGATACATGCTAATTTTCGGATCGCATATGATGAATCAAGATCAAAAGAAAATGTGGCAAGATTTCAGATGGCATTGTTGTGTTCTAAAAACAAGTTGCTAATGGCTGAAAAATGATGCTTATGGTCACCATAGATGAAGTTTTAATTGTTTTAAGATCAACAGCCTAGATTCAAAGATGAGCTATTAAGTTATCAACTTGCTCATGTGAGGAGTTCTTGAATCATTAATTCATCATGCTCCAAATTGTCTATTTAATGCAGGTTGATCACTAATCATTTTCACAATCTTTCTAGTCTATAGTGAATGTAAGGTGCACTTTGAAGAAGATTCAGAGGTTGTTTGTTTTCTTGAGTTGAATATTGAGTTTTCTTGTCTTGAGTAACTTGGTTTTAAATTGGGTTCTCTAGTCTGGTTAGGAATTTCTATGCTAGGTTGGTTACAGTTATCTGGGCTTGTAGGTGTATCTCCTTGTAGCTTTGTCTTAAACTATTAAACTCTGCTTGTTCTAGAGATGGGGAAAACTAGTGTGACAATTCATCCTGTTAGAAGTGACAAGCTATCATTAGGTCCTAACACTTTAGTGAATAAACACATCAATATATCAACTGGATAGTGTCTAAAGGCTATATTCCATAGAAGACATCTCAAGTTTTCGCTCTTAGGATCCCTAAATACTAACCAACTAAATAAAAGTTCTATGCTAAGGGGCCTCTAATCTTGAAACAGTAAATCATTTATCTAGAAAGCAAGAAAATGACTTAAACCAAGAAAAGAGAAAACTAAGAACATGAAAAGCACTACCACTAAACTAGAAAGCATGGAAATGATTAATCTAAAGAATGCATAAATTTCTAAAGAAGTAGAACATGTAAAGAAATTAGGAAACATTTATTTAATGCAAACGATGACAATGCAACTAGTAATCATAAAACAATTTAACAAAATCAACTAAAGAAAGGTGCTCTAGACATTCAAATGTTAAGCTCAGAAACTATAGACTTAGTTGCAACCTACATGATTGACACTGACATCATAACATATAATCATGAAAGTGAAAGACAATTTATTTTTTATCTACTAAAAGGAAATGAAAAATAAGAAATAGAATACTTGTCTATCTATCTATAACCCTCAAGTGGGTAGCTGTTGGGTGTGTCTATAGCTACTTCAAATCACATGCACTAGAAATATCTAAATTACTTCATTGTAAAGAATTCATTCACATTGCTAGATAATTCAAAGAGTGGTGAGAAAAGCTCATTTTCATATGGTATTTTTTACTCAAAAGATAGATTGGCAGCATAACTGTAATCAAGAGATTTCTTTTAGGTTTGATTAGGAGTGTTAGCAATAACAAATAAGTGACACGAACCCCAAAGATCTTACAAAACACAAAGGAAGTAAAACACAAATGATACCTCCATGATTTACTTTTGTAATACCTTCTTGCTTGCTAGATGATGTTTCCCTCAGATTCATTGTGTGAGCAATCTGCAAATGTCTAAGTCCTACACCAAGCTTTGAAGGATGTATGCAATGTCTAAATTCCTATGCCTAAAACTATAATTGTCAATGTCTATGCCTAAACAAATGCCAAGACTTGATCAAATGACTATAATAAATATTGAAATTGCATATGAACTAAGTGTGCAAGTGGATAAATGTCTAGAATGTCTATGTAAAATGTCTGTGTGTGCATGTGTAATCGAAAAGTGAGAGGAAAATGACATTTTATAGAAAATGTCATTTTGAGTGGACGAACGAGATTAATTGATGATGAGAACCTAAAATGAGAGGTCCAAATTAAATTTGAGAATCCCTAATTAGGATTAGGGAAAATTAATTAATCAAATAGTCAGAATAATATCTCAGATAATCGGATCAATGGTGGAGAATAAATGAGGAAATTAATTAAAGAAATAAAAGATTTTTGAAAAATCAAGAAGATAAGATTGCCTGATTTGTGAGATTCAAAAAATCAAGAAGATAAGATTTGGACTGAAGATTCGATTTGGAAAATCAAGAATCTGCCTGATTACTTGATTTTTGGAAGATTAGTTACTATTTTGAATTTAATTAATTCAAAATAATGATTTTGTGAGATAGTAAATAATCTTTTCCAGATTATTTATCAAAATGGACTGATAGTTCAGATTGTGATGACATTTTAAATAATTTAATTTATTTAAAATGAGAAGAATATTAATTGGCAATTAAATAATTAAATATAATTATTTAATTTAGTAGAGAAGACTAATTAATTAAATAAATTAATCAATTTATTTAATTAAGACGATTAGTGACATATTAAATAAATAAATGTAATTCATTTATTTAATAATCAGGAAGAATTAAATGCAGAAAGGGAAATTAAATAAATTAGGAAATTTATTTAATTAAGGGAAGACTTAGACAATTAATGATGTATTTAATAAATAAATAAAATTTATTTATTTAATAATCATGAAGAATAAATGACATGAATTAATTAAATAATTATGAATTATTTAATCAATAGTCAAATGTGGACCAAGGACATAATTAAATGTCATAATTATGCTAGGGTGAAAGTGGTAAAAATGAAGCTTGCAAGCCTAGGTCATTTTTAGGTGTCTACATTTTGCCCCTCTTTGTCATAGTGTTGCTTGTCGCATTGTGACAAAGAAAATAAGTCAAAGATATGCCCCAGTAAAGGTATGGAGTATCGTTGCGCCCTCGGGAAATTTTTAAATTTTGGGTCGGTGACAGAAAAATTTGCAAAGGGTCTCAATAAATCAATTTAATGACCAGAAACACAATGGCGCAGTCGGTTTCGGATTCTAACATGTTTAACGCAACTAATGAGGAAGTCAAAGGTGGTCAAATGAGGCTCCAGTATTAACCTCAGTTCAGAAATGTCATTTTGACCTCATAAATAGGTTGACAAAGGGGTAAAAGTCAGTTCACTTTTACTATTTACCCTGTGAAATTTGAGAGCTCAAAGTGAAAGGCATAGTAGCGACGATGGTGATCCCAGTGTTAGAGCATTATAGATAGATCGTGCGTACCTTCAGATAGCCAGAGGGATCAGAGCCAGTGGTATGTACCCTTAACTCACTTTGTCATTTTATCGTTTTGTGTGCCAAATTTATATTTTTAGGGTAGATAACAACTGCGTCGTGAAGCAACTGCGTTCGCGTAAGCCGCAATCGTCTGCGCATCTGATGCATTTGATGCGTCGCGATGCAAGTGCCAAGAAAAAATAGAGTGGAGCGGTGGTTTGTGCTGCATTTGACAATTTATGTGACGCATTTGCCATATCGTGTCGCAACTGACTATTTGAACGCCACATTTGTCAACTTGCAACGTACTCGTCGTGTTAATCGATGCAATTGTGTTTACACAATGTAATTTCCTTAATGTGAAGCATTTGTCAAATTTTGGGAAGCAAGCATTAAAATGCGACACATTTATCATTTTTCCCTGCATTTGATGTACGGTACGATGCAATTGAATTTTTGAGATGTAATTGCCTGAATGCGATGCATTTGTAATTTACCTTGACCACAGTGGATATCTATGCTTGTGTACCCTTAAATGCTTTTAATGATGCTGACTGTTTTCCAAAAAGTACTGATGTATTGTTCATCTTTTTGTAGAGGCAGCTTGCCCCTATCTATACGAGATAGAGCAGGTCGACCACTTTTTGATTTGCTGATCAGTTGGGCTCGTGAGAGCAGCGATGGTTGATGTGTCTTGGACTATTTTATGCTACATATATGCCTGCCATTCGGGAAAATAATGGATTGTTGACTGCATTATGCAAGCGGTGGCACTCGGAGACCTGTTCGTTCCACCTACTGACAGGTGAGGCTACGATCACCTTGGAGGATGTTTATCTGATATTGTGAGTGCCGATCCTAGGGGAGCGGATCGTCTATGACCCTCAACATGGTGAGAAAACCTTCAGAGCTTATTACCAAGATCAGGGTGCAGGACTGGGCATCCAGGGGTATGAGATCAGGTGGGAGTTTATAGCAGAGCACTACGGTCCCTTTGATGCATTCCTAGTAACGCTGATCGGAGGGATCCTGATTCCAGATCGCTGGGGACATGGATTTCCCATTGGTTGGGGAGACATCCTGGTTGGGATGAGACGAGACAGGACTATATACACTTGGGGTCCTTGCTTACTTGGGACACTCTACCATCAGCTACATGATGTTGCATACAGGAGAGGAGAGAGTATCTCCTGCGGGACGACATTGATGATGATCTGGGTGTGGGAGCATATTGCCATATTTTGTCCTCCCATTAATAGACCACAACTGGCTGAGGGGATGCCCTATGCCTATTATTACGTGGGTGCACTGCAACAGACATGGATGGGTGAGACTGACTGGTGGTGACACAGGATTGACACGATGGTTTCATTTATTTGGAGGCCGTACAGAGATTGCCAGGCATGGGATGATGAGGATGAGAACCTCAGCTTCTGCAGATAGTACAGGTACCTTATTGGCTAGGACGTCCTTGATCATTGAGATGTATTTACCCAATGCATCTTGAGGTAGTTTGAAGAGCAGCAAGGTGTACCTACAGGGACAACCGAGTAAGCCAGATCTTCTAGAGAGTACGCCTGGGGACCAGCCATCCTAGTGGCATTTGTTGAGTAGCAAATTGATAGGCTAGGAGCCCAAGCATGGGGATGGAGAGGAGGCGCAGCCGATCCAGGGACCACAGCAGATTACGATCTCTGGTGGTAGGCACACAGACTAGTGCCTTTGACAGATCTTGATGGGCCAGCACTTATGGATAGGCGGTCAATGATTCCTTGTGTGCCACAGGCCAGGCGAGGTGGTAGGGGGAGAGGCAGAGGCAGAGATGGAGGCAGAGGTGGGGATGATGGCAAAGGTGGAGGCAGACGTGGGGATGATGGTGGAGATGGAGGTAAGGGTGGAGATGGAGGTAGAGACAGAGGTAAGGGTGGAGACAAAGGCAGAGGTGGGGATGATGGCAGAGGTGGACGTAGAGGTGGGGATGATGGTGGAGATGGTCGTAGGCGACAGCGGGATGGGCAGAGATAGGTCCGAAGGGTATGCCCACAAGTGGCAAGGGTGGCCTTAGATGCTATCCCTGAGGTTGGTGAGGAGGGTGAGGGTAAGGAGCAGCCCAGACAGGAGGGAGAGGGTGAGGAGAGATAGGAGGAGGAGGCGGTGGTGGGGGGACAGGAGGAGGAGGTGGATGTGGGGGTGGCAGGTCAGGAGGAGGAGGTGGAGGTGGGTGGACAGGAGGTGGGGGCAGAGGCAGCAGAGGATGTGGCCATGGCCAAGGATGTGGGTGATGACAATGATGAGGAGGATGATACTATAGATGAGACCGAGAGACTCCTCAGGTGGTGGATGGTGGAGGGAGAGGAGGAGATGCCCTCCAGTTCAGGATTACCTTTGAATGCTATGACTGATCAAAGAGTGGCAGATTTATAGCATAGATTAGATGAGAGCAGGGCATAGGTAAGGGCACTACAAGGAGAGCTAGAGGTGGCTCAAGTAGAGTGAGATCAGGTAGTGATCTGCTAGCAGGACACAGCTTATTAGTGTACCAAGTTCGCCACTTTATGCACAGGGCCCATAGGAGACATGGCTAGTGAGCTTGCCACAGTGAGCACGAGACTAGGGCAGTACTGGACCCTGTATGAGCAGGTAGTGCCACCGGAGCTACAAGATCCTACCTTGTCTCGGTCACAGTTAAGGACAGGTAGTGGACACAGGTCAGGCAGTGGCAGTGGTAGTGGGAGTCACACTAGTGTCGAAGGGTCTACCTCGACAGGTCACACGTCAGGGCACAGGTCACATCACTCACGCAGGCACACTCTGAGTCACAGCCATGGGTCAGCTAATTTAGTGTAGAGGTTAGTACAGGGTTAGCCATGAGTGACAGATCCGTCCACCTCCCAGAGTCTAGTAGTAGTGACCTCACAAGTGTTTGCTACCGTCAGGATGATCCCTTCATTGTCAGTTCCACCGGTAGCACAGACCAGGGCTGTTACAGATCCACCGCTCGGTTCAGTGCGAGGGTCAAAGTTGCCGCCACCACATTCTTCACAACAAGGGGGTGATGAGAGTCTACTGTAGGGGCTTTTGTTATTATGACACTCTATGTACATTATTGAGCCTGCGAGCTCCATTTTTGGGATATTCGTTGACTCTATCCTGTGACATTGTACCTTTTTGAGATGATAGTATATGATGATGCAGTTTTGATGCGGCCTACATGTGTTATGTGATGCTCTTTGCTTTATGTATAATGATATGTATGATGTATGATTTATGATGTATCATGTATGTCCTATGATGCCTATTTGTGATTTTGATGCCATGATGATGCAATGCTTATTTATATGAGATGATGATGATGTGCATAATGTTCTTAGTAAAAGATGCCATGTTTGATGATTATGCAATGCTTGCAATTATGTATATGATTTAATGCCATGGATGATGTATGTATGGACCTAATGCAATATTTTTATGGATGCACTTATGTTTTTGGATGTCACAGGATATCACCATGAGATGGAGGAGATAAGATGACGAGACTGATGAGAGAAGATGATTAGACCAAAGAGAAGAGGACACGAGACTGACAAAGATGCATGTTAATTCCTAGACCAAATCCTTCAACACTTTAGTATAGGACTTTTAATTCATATTGCTCTTTAATCATCGTTGGGCAGACTGTTGTAATGGCCAACAAACACCATGATATGACATAGATCAAGGTGTACAAGGTCGTACCATTACATAAGACAAATAGTCACAGACAAGGATGATCATGACTCATACTGAGAGCGTGACTGCCCCAGTCCTTTTGTCATAATCAAGGTCCACAAGCAGAAAAAGACAAAGACAAATCATGAAACGTTGTTGCTTCTCTAAATCATGTTTCCAGGACATCCTTGAGAAACTAGCGACATGATTGTTGAAATACAAAAAAAAATAAAGCCCTTACCATGATATGTCATTTCTTTTCTAAATCCCTGAATCAGAACCTTGTTGAGAAACTAGTAGTCATGCTTGCCAATTGTCATGATACATCGTTGCTTCTCTAAATCCTGCTTAGTGGGATCTCGCTGAAAAATTAATAACATGATAAAAAGCAAAAGACAATTGTCAAGTGTTTACCAAGTGCGTCTGGATATCCATTGTTCTGATGCTAAAATGTCTGGTTTAACAATGTTGAGATGTCCAAATGTTTAAAGTTTCGATGATCTTGAAAAATGTCGAGAATTGGTGAATTCAAGGACACAACCTGAAAATTGCCGATGTCAAGAGGATTTGATCCCTAATGGTCATAAGGGGTCCCTCGAAATAACGATGATGCCTAGGAAGGACACATCCTAAGGAATAAATGACAGAGTTGGTTCTTCAGAAGGACACATCTGAAGAACACTAATGTTGTGAAAAGTGATCTTTAGATGTCAAGAGGATCACTCAAAATGTCGAATGACAATGACGATGCCTAGGAAAGACATATCCTAAGGCATAAATGACAGAGGTTATCATTCAGAAGGACTCATTTGAAGATTAACCTAAAGTTGACAGTTTGACAGGTTATGATGATGTGACTTGCTTTGACCGAGTTTGACTTGTGTTTGAGTGGATGTCACTATTCCCATAATAAAGTGTGTTGATGAGATTTGTCATTTTGTGGTAAATGTTTGCCAGAATTTGTTCGATGTGTTTCATTCGTTTGGGAAATATTTTTGTTGTCTTGTAGAATTTTTGATGTGTGTGCCAACATGATGCCATGAACCCTAATGGACTGACCTAGTGCGGCCTCGGGGGCTCATCGATAGATGGCCTTGCCTACGTCATACACTCAGAGACCTCGTAGTTTGACACAACGAATGACTTTGTCTTGATGACCAAAGATTGCATCATAATTTTATTTTGACAAACCTAAAAGGACTGACCTAATGTCTCGGGGACTCAAATGTGAGTCTTGCCTATGTAGCAAGTGCACAGAGACAACGTAGTTCAGATAAATGACAAAGCCTGATTTGACATGACTGATTTTGACAAGAGATGACAGTGTGTTTGCATTCTTTGAGCAGTCTGATATTTTTTTTATGGTTTTCTTGAGGACGTTTTATGATTTTTAGGTCTTTTTTCAGGACATTTTGTGATGTTTTGGTCTTTTTTTAGGACATTTTGTGATGTTTTGGTCTTTTTTTAGGACTTTTTGCCAATGTTTTTGTCTTTTTTCAGGACTTTTCGCCAATGTTTTTATCTTTTTTTCAAGATATTTTGCCAATGTTTTTGTGATCATATGTGACATCCACTGTAGTTGCATGATAAACATTTTTCCCCTAGTCAGGTCAAAGACTTAGCCATTTGTAAGGAATGTGGACGGGATGCTGTTGGTTTACTAGGTGGACAGTCGTTAGGACTTGATGTCAATCATTTATCCACTATGACAGGTAGGGTAGGATGTGTTGGCAATTTGCATAGTAATGGCGGAAATACCTTTCATCCTAGGCCAAGTTAGACAAAATGACAGTAGATGGTAGAGCAATGATTGACTATGCATGGCACCTGTTTGCCAGGTTTTCACCATGGTACTTGTCCAAAGCGCCTGTTTGCCAGGTTTTCACTATTGAATGAATCATTTTTCTCTTTACTATTTTCTTGACTTTTTAATTTTTTTGGTGTCACCAAGATGCCTGTTTGCCAAGTTTTCTTTAGGGTGACAATTTTTTTGGATTTTATGGTTTTCAGCTCTATCCTCTGATGCTATGCGTAGAACCTTCAGAGATGTAAACTGTTGATGGGTTCTGTCAATTGTTCTCCATCTGGTGTTTCCAGTTGATAAGCTCCAGAACCAAAAGAAGATATGATAATATAGGGACCTAGCTAGTTTGGTTCAAATTTTCCTGGCTTTTCTTTATCAGCTTGGTTCTTGAGGTTCTGCATGAGAACTATGTCGCCAATGTCAAAATTTTTTGACCATAACCTTTTTATTGTAGCTGTGACAAAGATGATTCTAATATTCTTGGAGATGATTTAGTGAGTTTTGTCTTCTTTCTTTCAGCATTTCCAGCTCATGCAAGCGTGATTGTTGGTACTCCTCTTCATTAGTTAGACCCTTCAGGGAGACTCGTAGCGAAGGAATTTTGACCTCAACAGGTAAGATGGCTTCAGTGCCAAAGACTAGGGCAAATGGGGTAGCTTTTGTAGGCATACGAATACTAGTTACTTTCTTAGCCAGAGTAGGACCATTCGAATGAGATCCGCATATACTGTCGTGTACTTCACGTAAGGTCGTACATGCTTCGTCGGTGTCAAGACATCTAAGGAGGGTATCATTGAAACTACGGTGGTAAAGGGTGTCACTGAAAAATGGCATACCTTGTAGATTTTCTAATGAAGGACTTCCTTTGGTTATTGGACAGGTTCAGTGGAAGGGTTTGAGATTTTAGGTAGTCGTAAATGTCCTGATACCAAGAAGAGTTGAGACCAACAAGTTCACAAACCATTTCTGACTCTGGGATATCATATGCCTGTATCAAGAGCTGTTCTACTAAGAACTCAAATTGTGACACATTTTTAGGGATGTCCAAGAGAGAACTAATAGTAGCCATTGCATCAGCTACCTTATTCTGTTCCGTGGGGATTTGTTCAAAGGAAATCAATTGGAAGTATGTCAGGAAACTGTCCACCATCCTCTTGTAGGGAAGCAACTTCTCATCCTTTGTTTCATAGTCATCATTCACTTCGTTGATCACAAGCTGGGAATCCCCAAATACAAGCAACGTCTAAATTTTCCATTTAATTGCCAACTTGAGAGCTGTGACTAGTGCTTCATATTCAGCAATGTTATTTGTACAAGGGAAGGCGATCCAGAATGACTTAGAAATTGAATCCCCCTGTGGTGTGATAAACAAGATTCCAGCGCCTGAGCCATGACTAGTATGAGACCCATCAAAATATAGCTTTCATGGTGCTACTGGTTCCGCATGAAAAATGGACTCATTAGGAAAATCTGTTACTAATGGATGAGTGACTTGAATTGGTGCATCCACTAGTTTATCTGTTATTACCTATCCCTTTATTGCCTTACGCTCAACATATTGTATGTAATACTCGCTTAGTATCATGACCCATTTTTCCAACCGGCCTATTAATGCCGCCTGACTTAAGAGATATTTCAGTGGATCAATCTTGGTGAATAGTTGTCTGGTGACTGAGCATATAGTGTCTTAGTTTTTGGGATGCAAAGACAACAGTGAAGCATGCATGTTCAATGTATGTGTAGTTCAACTCATAGCCTATCAGTGTGCGGCTGATGTAATAGATTGCTCTTTACTTTCCTTCATGATCATTTTGGGCCAGTAATGCCCCCAGTGCCCCAGTGCTGAACTAGTAGTCGAGATGTATAGAATCAATGGCTTTCCATGAATAGGAGGCATGAGGACTGGTGTTGACAGCAGGCAATCTTTGATTTGCTAGAAGGCCTCTTGACATTTATCTGTCCATACAAAGGGGACACCTTTGCATAACAGATACTGGAATGGGTGACACTTATCTGCCAATTGGGCTATGAAACACCAAATGGATTGTACTCTACCTTGCAGAGTTCTAAGTTCACTGATTCCTCTGGGCAGAGGCATGTCTATGATTGCTTTGACCTTTGTCGGATCGAACTCTATGCCTCTTTGGGAAACTATGTACCCCAATAATTTTCCTGATGTGACCCCAAAAACACACTTCTTAGGATTTAGCCGAACCTTGTACTCTTCAAGTCTCTTGAAAATTATGTCGAGTACCTTCAAATGATCTTTCCTAGTTGCGGATTTGGCCAATAGGTCATCTACATAGGCTTCCATTATATTGTACATCATGTCATGGAAGATCGTGGTCATAGCCCTTTGATATGTGGCACCTGCATTTTTGAGACCAAATGGCATGACGTTCCAATAGTATGTACCCCATGGGCAAGTAAATGTCATTTTGTGTTGGTCTTCAAGAGCAATGCGGATTTGATTATAGCCGGAGAAACCATCCATGAGGGACAACATCTCATATCCTGCTGTAAGGTCCACTATGATGTCAATGTTTGGCAGAGGAAAGTCATCCTTTGGACATGCTTTATTTAGGTCTCAGAAATTTGTACATACATGGATCAACCCATTTGGCTTTGTGACCGGGACCAGATTAGAAATCCATTTAGCGTAGTCAGTAGACTGTATGAATCTGGTGTCTAGCAATTTCTTTAACTCGGCCTTGACCAATAGGGCAACTTGTGGGTGCATTTTGCGCAACTTCTACTTGACTGGTTTAGCATTAGGTAATAGTGGAAAATGGTGCAGAACCAATTCCGGGTCCAATCCTTGCATGTCAGCATAAGACCATGCAAAATTGATTTTTCATTTTGCGAAGAATTTATGAAATTCTTGTTTATCTTCATCCGTCAATGATGCAGCAAATAGGACCATCTTGGGGTCTTCTGTAGTTGAAATGTTATCCTCTATTGTGTCCTCAATAAGCATAGCCAATTTCTCCTGTTGCATGGGGAGAAAGTCTAGTCCTCCATCTTTGGGCGCCTAAGAGAGGTTTTCACCCGCAGATACGTCCTTTATTTTTACTATTTTATCGTCAAGAGGTGCCTTTTGGTTTTCACCTAGAGACGTTTCATTTTTTACTTTATTTTTACTTTTACTTTTGCGACTAGAGGACAGAGCAGTCTCGCCGAAGTATGTCGTGCAGTCTAAATCAATGGAAAATCTTGATTTGTGGTCCCCACTGGGTATGCCTTCTCATAATCCCATGAATTCAGCAATTGCCTCATCATTCTGAAATGTGTCCAGAATTGGTGGTCCTTGTTGGTCCCAATCAACTAGCTTAGGGTAAATTAAGGAGATGCCATCGTCAATGCTGGAAAATTGAGGTGAAGATGCAGACAACATGCAGACAGATTTAGTGATGTTGTAGATGAGATTATCATCATCCAATTCTACATTGGAATCTATCCAGTATTCTCCTTCACTAGTGTCATATTCATTGTCAAAATAAGGAGTGAAGGTTTTAGAGTCCTGATTGTCAATGTCGTTTGATACTTCAGATGAATTGGACTGAGGGGGTTTAGATGATGGTTGTTGTATGTCATGGGAAGTGGTAGTGGGATTTTGACTATTTGATGCTTGTTCAATTTTTAATGTTTACCAAAACCTTTGTTCAGAGGTCAGTTCCCCTAGTTCGACAAACAAATCATCAAGACAACAGTCACTTAGGGATCATTCTGAGCCAAATTCCCACTCATGGGAGTTAGTTTCGGTGAGGGTTTCCCTAGTAGTTTCGACACTGTCAGAAGCATGTACTCACTCATTTGAAAGTCTAGCAGTACATCGATCATCATTATCAAGTAATCCAAACCCTAATCCAAGATACTTTAGAATTTGAAAAGGTTCTATGGGTTCCCTTTGACCAGTTTTATTTTTCCCTAGGCCACTAGTACCATCGTAGTGTTTAGCCTTCATAATGTTGTAACCTTTGCCATATCTTTGAACTGGTAACGGAGGTAATGTGACAGTATCCTTATAGATCCATCTTGTGATGTCAGCAAGGTCTTCATCACTCATGTCTCCCCACTTGATAAAAATTGTATTTGGTGGGACTTTGAAAGTTTCCTGAGGTTCCATTCTAAAACATGGCCGACCATATTCCTTTGGAGACCTGGGCATTGTTGTTATGCTATATGTCGTGTACAGTTTGTATTATCCACAGCCAAGGTCCTGGATTTTGACAGTGGATTCAGCCTTAGGGATAGTGGAAAGCAGTGGTGTGGCAGAAGACGTGGATGGAGTGGAAGTGGAAGATGACATGAGTGTAAGTGGGTTGATGTACGTGGAGGACGAGGAGCTAGGTGCTTCTCGATTAATAGGTACTCAGTTTTCAGAGATCCCCCTTAGGTTGGTACAATATTGGAAAGGGTCGGGGTCTCTGTATATGGTCACTTTTGTGCTGTCAAATGGAAACTTTAGGCATTGGTGGTATGTAGACGGAACAAATTTTAAGGTGTGAATCCATGGATGGCCAAGTAAGATGTTATATGGTAGTTCCAAATCTAGGACCTTGCAGGTTGTGTCCACAATGACCGGTCCCACTCTGATAGGGAGAGAGATAACGCCCTGTGAAGAGTGTTCCTCATCATCATATGCTTTGATCACTATACTTTTTGTTGGGTCCACACATGCATCAGAGAACCCTAGAGCCTTAACCAGTTTGAGGGAGCATATGTTCAATCCTGCTCCGCCATCTACTAAAACCCATCTAACTTTGTGCTTGTGGACAAAAGTTTCTATGTGTAATGCATCATTGTAGTTGGCTTTATGTGATGAGTAATCTTGGTCTGACAAGGTGACGTGGTGCGGCGTAGTGAGATATCCCACCATAGTTTCAAATTGATTGACATTGATGTCCTTGGGGACCGACGACTCTAGGAGAGTTTTATCTAGGATTTCTTTGTGCGCAGGAGAGATATGAAGCAACTCAAGTATAGAGATTTGTGTCGGAGTCTTTCCTAGCTGGTTGATGAGGTTGAATTGACTTTTGTGTTTCCATTGTTGTGTGGTTGGGACAGGTTTTGGCTGTTTAGCAGGTGGAGAAGGTTGTGATTGTTTAGCCAATGGGCCCGGTATAGTGATTTTGGCTTGTCTAGCGGGATTTGGACCAGCTATAGTGACCTTGCCACTTTGAGTAGTAGCATTACATTGGGGTGCTCTCTTGACCATAATGGTATTGATGCACTCATCGTCAGTTCGGACATTATTTATAATTGGTCCACTAGAATAATCGTACTTGGCTTAGGCAAAGTTAGCTTGATTCTGTGGACCTGAAGTGGAAGCATTATTAGAACCATGGTCCTACAGTGGATTCTTGTGGATAGTATGATTTGAATTGGAGGCGAATTGTGATCCGCCTACTTTGATGGTGTGACTTTCGATAAGATCTTGTATTATGTTTTTCAATTGTCAATAGTTAGAGGTTGTATGCCCTTTTGCTCGATGGTATTCACAAAGTGCATTTTCATTCTACCATACTGGTTTGAATTGTCCTGGGTCATATGATTTTTGTTCTAGAAGTATGATGATGCCATGCTGGAGGCATTTCCCAAGGACTTCTTCAATGGGTTCACCCAAATGGGTGTATGTGCGACCCCTAGGAAATTGTCTCATCTGACGGCATTGTTCCTAATTGTTTTGACCGCTTTAGTTGTTTGAAGAAGTATTGGGAGAAGGTGTCAACGTCATTGTTGGTCTGTTTTGTTGTTGAACCCCTTTCAGGGCCAATATAGAACCTACAGTGTTTGCAGTCTTGGTGTCAACACACTGTCATTTGTAACGTGCTTATTTTTAACCCAATATTTGTTTTTGTCGGTGGGTGGATTGACGTTTGTGTTTTTGGAACCATATCTCAGTTCTCCCTTTGTGATAAGGGCTTTCTCAATCTAGACCCCTTTTTCAACTAATTCTATGAAGTTTGTGCAACAATGTATTTGCAATGCAAATTTTAGGGGCCCCAGAAGTGTTTGGACAAACATGTTGACTTTTTCCCTTTCGGGGATGTCAATGTGACATCGGCTAGCAAGGCTTCTCCATTTTTTAAAGAATGGGATAAATGTCTCACTAGAATCCTCTTGCGTGAGATTGCACAAGCTAGTGATAGAGGTATCCATGTCGATGTTGTACGCATAATTTCTTATGAATTTTTGTTTAAGCTCATCCCATGTCTGGATATCCTTTTGAGTTGAAAACCATTCAAGGGCTTGACCCGCTAGACTTTTAGAAAAAAGTCTCATCAGATATGTTTGTTCGTAGGCGATGTCCATAAAATTGGTTGCAAATTCGCGAACATGTTCAATGGGATTTGTCTTGCCTCTATATTTTGTGAAGTTGGGTGACATATCCTGGTGGAAATGGAGGCATGTATAAGCTTATGTCGAATGGGTATACATTTAGGTCATATGATATTTCTGATTTCTTGCCTGAAATGTACATGTTTTGTATAGTTTTCTCTACATCCCTCATTCTTGTTTGGAGGGCATCCACAACAGGGTCGTTTATGTTTCCATACGTTGGATTGCCTGGTACGCCATGTGTTCCTGTTTGTTGTGCGTGAATATTGGTGTATTGTGGTAGTATGGATTGTTGTGGTATATATGACATGTGCGGATTGACATGTTGGTATTGGAAGTTATGATTAGGTGGATGTTGATATTGAAAGTTATGATTGGGTGCATGTTGATGAGTATGAATGTTAGATGAGTAGGTTGGGATGTGTCCCCCAGCCACGTGTGTCATTATTTGGGGTTTGTTATGACCATGAATGTTATGATGTGTCAATGATGTCATGGGTTGTGTTACTTGGCCGCCTTGTGCGAATTGTTGATTTTGCCTAAGGGTAATGTTTGTGTTTGTACCTTGGGAGGCAATGACGTTTGACTGTGTTGTCGTGTTAATGTTTTGTTGTTGTCCTTGGATAAAGACACATTGTGTGCTTCCTCCCGAAGGATTTTGTGAAATACTAGTGAGCGGATATGTCGAAGTTGTGCTCATGGTAGTAGATGGAGTTGTCAAGGGGGGATTGTTGTGACTTGATGATGCCCCCATGGCATTTAATGTCATGGTATTTGTTGTGTTGGGTATGTTGGGGGTGTTTGGGATGTTGGGAGTGGCATGAACTATCATTGTGGTCCAAAAGGAAGTATTGCTCATATTATTTGGAATTTGATCACTATGTGACATGTTATGTGCGTTGTTGACATTAGGGTCTAGAGGTGTTAATTGTATCATGGTAACATCAAACCCTTGAGGTAATTTGGCTCCTTCACTCAAGAGCATGGCCAAGAATCTGTCTCTGTTGTGACAGACCACTGTTTCAATGAAGTTAGAAGCCTCTGGGTCTTGTACTATTGCCTCTAAGTTTTCCTCAAGTATTCGACCATATTTATCTCTTTGCAAGAGTTGTTCAAATGGGTTGTTTGATGAGGATTGCATTTTCATTGGAGGTTGATTGTCTGAATTGTAAAACGGATCATAAAAGGTCTAGTTTGGGTCATTTGTGGGGTCTTGTTGAAAATTTTCCATTTGTCTCTTTTGTTTTTGAAGTCTAGTTTCCACCATAAATGAGATTGCTCAAACGGGAATGACAACCAATAATGAGAATACTATGCAAGGTCTAAGTTCAAATGACGACTAGGATGACTAATGTTTTTGGATTTTTGTGACTAGGATATGCAATGTGTAGACGTATAGTGCAATTTAAGATAAGGGTATCTAAGCACTTCTAAGCTCAAACTTTGTTTTCGATTTTGACTATCAAAGGACTTTGTTGGAAATGATAAGTTGACAAGGTCTAAATGACAAGTGAGTCTTCCTAACTAGACTTTTGAGTTGGAAAAAATCTCACAAAAGAGGACAATGACTAAAAGGGGTTTGATAACTTTGTCCAAGAGGGCCTAATTTCGAAAACAATGACTTTGCAAAGTGTGCTGAGATTTTCCTAATCCTAAGTATGCAAAATGTGAACCTAGGGATAACCTAATGGCAAATGTATGCAACTAAAGAGAATGAAGTATGAAACCTATGGTGATGAATGCAAACTAATGGTCAAGACTTTGAGCAATTTCAAGTTTGCTTTCTGATAGAATCTTCCTGGTGATAGTGTTTGACAAATGGTTGACAAGTTTGAAGAATTCGGGCTTGACTTTGTATGAAGTTTTAGAAAGAGACAAGAAAATGCCTCGTTTGAGGTGTCAGTTGCATTGGGATTTTCTGAATGCGGCTCAAGTTCAGCAAATGCGACTCGGAAATAGACAAATGCGACTCAATTTATCAGATGCAACTTAATGACATTCAGTTGTGTCTTGGTTTTGCATATGCGGCTCTGCAATGTTCAGATGCGTTGCGATGCCTACAGCTGCAGCGTTATAGCTATCAGATGTGGTTTGATAGAGCGATTGTTGTGTAGAAAATCACTTGCGGTTCGAGAAATGTGACAATTTTGTTTCAAAACGATTTTCTTGTTGTTTTGATGGAAATTTTGATCTGTTTGGTGAATGTTTTGTTTCGAACTATGATAAAACCAAAAAACACTTGACAAACACAGCGTTTTAAAAGTAACCAAACACACATCGGATAAGCACAATCCTAGGTTAGGCCATGACAATATTCACTAGATTCCACGCAGGTTTCCCCAACCGCATATCTGTAGCATGTGAATTCAGAAGCTTGGTTGCACGGGCTCCCCCTTACACTGCACTCTCTTCTTAAGCCAACCAAGCTTCCAACCCCCATGAAACTCCCATGGCGAGCTGATCACCTCTACTACAAACTACGAAAGTGTGGATGCCTTCACACCGACCGGTGTTGCGCTAGCAAATAGAAGGTTTTTGGCTTTCTATATAAGAGTTTTTAGTTAGAGACCCCCATTAGAGTGGCCATACGTGGGGCAAGAGATTAATCACCATTAAGGTGGCACTCCAGCCTGAAGAGGTTAAGCTCAACAGGGTTTAAGGGAGTACAACTCCGTCCGTATGACACATCCGCACAAGCAACCTTAGGTTTTCCCTTAAGGTTTACATTTATATACTGGTCAGGGGTAGCTTGGCTTTAGCTCCATTTCCAGTTTGAGTCACGTGGGGGTGATGAAATCCCCAGGTAAGCCCAATTTCTAGAGTTGGTAACCATTTTTCTTACACCCAAGATCGCCCGAAAGTGCGAGGGGAGAGGATACTCTAATATACCAAGTTAGGGTAATAACAGATTAGAATGGGTTTGGTTTTCTGATCACAAGGTTTTCACCAAGTGAGAGCATACTCACCTACCATTCTACAAACACAATCAAGTAAAGAAGACATGAATGTTCTTTTTGTGTGCACCAAAGTTAAATGTTTGCTAAACTATGAAAAACAAGCATAATGTTTATTTATTCTGTCTTTGACATTCGAATCTGCAAATAAAATATTAGTAGTCTCTTTATGCAATGATCTTGGACACCCGAATAGTAACCACCACACACTATAAATGAAGATTAGTAACACAAAACCCTAAGCTAGCCAACATGCAAGAATGAAAAACCAGGAAATCAGAAGACCAGAAAACTAGAAAAGAAACCAGAAACCAGAAAAAAAAAACCCTAAAATCCAAAAATTAGAATGCCAAAATGAAAGAAACTCTTTATTAGTCAACTGCAGCACAACATGGTAGATGTGTCATTCTAAACTTCAAATGCGGCACTACTGATCATATGTGTCATTCAAGATATTAGTTGTAGCTCATCAGGGCGATTGCAGCTCTTCTGTCAGCGGATGCATCATGACGCATCAAATGCATCACGATGTTTTTAAAAAATAGTTGCGTCGCTCCGTACCTATACCTGCAAAACAGTAGAAAACACAAAAAAATGTACAGAAAAAACCAGGAAAACGGAGTCGGGTTCACCAATGTAATCAAGGGATTTCTTTTAGGTTTGATTAGGAGTGTTAGCAATAACAAATAAGTGACACGAAACCCAAAGATCTTACAAAACACAAAGGAAGTAAAACAAAAAATGATTATACCTGATCGCTGATACCTCCATGATTTACTTTTGTAATACCTTCTTGCTTGCTGGATGATGTTGCCCTCAGATTCGTTGTGCAAGAAATCTACAAATGTCTAAGTCCTACACCAAGCTTTGAAGGATTTATGCAATGTCTAAATGCCTATGCCTAAAACTATAATTGTCAATGTCTATGCCTAAACAAATGCCAAGACTTGATCGAATGACTATAATAAATATTGAAATTGCATATGAACTAAGTGTGCAAGTGGATAAATGCCTAGAATGTCTATGTAAAATGTCTGCGTGTGCGTGTGTAATCGAAAAGTGAGAGAAAAATGGCATTTTATAGAAAATGTCATTTTGAGTGGACGGACGAGATTAATTGATGATGAGAACCTAAAATGAGAGGTCCAGATTAAACCTGAGAATCCCTAATTAGGATTAGGGAAAATTCATTAATCGAATGGCCAGAATAATATCTCAGATAATCGGATCGACAGTGGAGAAAAAATGAGGAAATTAATTAAAGAAATAAAAGATTTTTGAAAAATCAAGAAGATAAGATTGCCTGATTTGTGAGATTCAAAAAATCAAGAAGATAAGATTTGGACTAAAGATTCGATTTGGAAAATCAAGAATTTGCTCGATTACTTGATTTTTGGAAGATTAGTTACTATTTTGAATTGAATTAATTCAAAATAATGATTTTGTGAGATAGTAAATAATCTTTTCTAGATTATTTATCAAAATGGACTGACAGTTCAGATTGTGATGACATTTTAAATAATTTAATTTATTTAAAAAGAGAAGAATATTAACTGGTAATTAAATAATTAAATATAATTATTTAATTTAGCAAATAAGACTAATTAATTAAATAAATTAATCAATTTATTTAATTAAGATGATTAGTGACATATTAAATAAATAAATGTAATTCATTTATTTAACAATTAGGAAGAATTAAATGCAGAAAGGGAAATTAAATAAATTAAGAAATTTATTTAATTAAGGGAAGACTTAGACAATTAATGACGTATTTAATAAATAAATAAAATTTATTTATTTAATAATCATGAAGAATAAATGACTTGAATTAATTAAATAATTATGAATTATTTAAACAATAGTCGAATGTGGACCAAGGACATAATTAAATGTCATAATTATGCTAGGACGAAAGTGGTAAAAATGAAGCTTGCAGGCCTAGGTCATTTTTAGGTGTCTACAATAACGATAATCTTCTTCTGTATTCATTATTTGCAATAGCTGCATATTTATATGAAGAGAACTAACAAAATCCTACTTTCAAGTTAGTAGAGTCATTTTAACAAATTTTCAGTAATAGATGGACTTTAAATCCCATGAAATATAATATTAAAGAGACTCACACAATACATAAAGTTTTTGAAATTGAAAAATAACAGACTATGAAGACTCAACCCAAAATGTGTGCTTTTGAAATTCAAGCTCTCACTCGCTTGTTTTCAAAAGTATAAAGATCCATGTTTATTTTCCTTTTGACTAGAATGGTGATTAGAAGTGGAGTTGACCAAAGAAATACTCAAAGACTAAACCATTAAATCAGCATAAGTAAGCTTAATTTTCCTAACTTCAAGAACTAAAGTTTGTATGCTTATTCATAAAAAGAGAGCAATTACTTATCCTAAAGGTAATCAATTGGCAGGGTAATTTGGGCTAGAAGGTTTAGATTTTCATATTGAGGCCATTGTGCTGATGAATTTATTTTTACCCCATCATTTCATCCCCTTCCCAAGTCCAAGTAGGTCCTCTTGCTCTCTAGTGTGTTCCCTGTCCTTCATTCCTCCTATTCATCTCCTCATACATGGCACTGAGATCATACATATCATTTGTCTCAATGTCCAATATGTCTAGGTTTCTTAAGAATCCCTGATGAAAAGTGACTCTATGCTTCAACTCGGAAAAACTGTCCTCAGTTTGGTCTAGATTGGCGTATACTGAAGGAGGTGGTGAAAGAAGAAAGGGGGGTTTGTACCTCATACCAATCCAATTAATCTTCAAATCTTCAAGAATTTTGGCCAATGCTACTACTCTTCTATATGACCAGCTAATATTAATGGGTGAGATTATTTCCCTTTTCTTGAGATGTGCGGGAAGAGGGGTATACTTCTCTTCACATGTGTGCCATGATGGTCCTATTAATTGTGGCCCTTCTTAAAAGTAATCATGAAACAGCTGGAGGTTGTTATTTTATTTGGCCTATATGTCCTTTTTAAGTCTAACAACCAAAAATTATTACTTGAAAGAGAAAGTCTTTCTATGAGGATACCTCATTTGCAACCCCATAATCTTTTCTGCCTATTCATATTCTCTTGATCTATTTTGTGAGTGTAGTTTATTTTTCATGGTAGACAAGAATGATCTCAATTATACTTCTTCCACAAAGAAGTTAATAAAGAAATTTGTATATTTCTCTAGTAGAAAATTATGAACAAGGAACTCACACAACAAATTTAGTTGTTTAGGGAGTGACTCAAAAAATATTTTTACAAATTCTCTGTCATCAAGATTATGTGGTTGGTTCTGGAAAATTCTTTGCAATTTCCATTTTAAAATCTACTCATTAAGAAACATGGAGTACAATCTAGATGCTTTTCTATAGGCTAATAGTAATTCACCATTTTCACAAGCATCCTGTCTACCCCTATATGCCTAATGGAAAGATTCTTTTAACATTATGAATTCCCTTTTCAACCTATTATCTTCAAATTGCACATCCTTCAAGAGATAGAAATGTTCTATCCATTTCATTGATATTGGGGGAATTCATACCAAGAACTAGTCTATAACAATAGGTTCAGCTTGTGTCCTCTTTGACTCCATGACTGTTTGAGTGTCACTCTCCTATAGATTTTGTTCTAGCTCCACAATTTTACTCATAGAGGAATTTAATTAAATTTTCTCTCTATTCTTTTCTTCTTCAAAATCACTAAATAATTGCATACAATTACTTTTCAAATCTTGAATACACTTATCTTTTTCACACAAAGCAACCTGATGCTACCTACCCTATTGATTCCATTACTGAATTTGGTATTGTAGCTGCTCAATAAGCTTGTCTTTTTCCTCCAGTTGGGTAGTCAATTTGGCAATTTCCTTATCTCTTTTATGTACAATGGCACTTTCCACATCAATTTATTCTTTTTGTTGGTTAATTTGTGCTTCGTCATCCTACAACCTAGCCTTCAACCCCACAATTTCTACTTATAACTCTTCTAATTCTTCATTTTTCTAATTGGTTTCTACATTACCTATGTCCACAGAGAAATATGTATGAGGAATTTCCTCATCATGATGAGGCACATTGTCCTCCTTATTGTCCTTAGGAAAGGATGAGTGAGGCATGTCTTCCACTTTTTCATCGACATGGGGTGCATTTTCTATCTTGATGTTCTTAGGAAAAGATAAGTAAGGAACTTCTATTTTTCCATGAACATGGGGTGCATTTTCTTCAACTTATGGTATACTCCCCACTCTATCAAGAAAATGAGAGAATTATCCTCCCATAGGGTCATCTTCATTTTGCTCTGACTGTGGCAATTGTATTTTACCCCCTTCATGTTCTTTAGGTGATAAGGTTTCCTTGTCCTTTTCCCTGGGAAGTTGATCCCCTTGCTTTTTTGTTTCATTTATTTCCTCATTATTAGGTAGACTATCAATTTCCACCACCTTTATTAGAGTCTTGGAATTATTTGTTTTTGAAGTACTTCCCACATCCAGAGGTTCAGTTTCATTGGCCCCTAAAGATAACCTTTTACTCCTCCATAGAGGAGGAGTTGTTTGAAAAGTAACTTTACTTCATTTCTTTCTCTTTCAAGAGGGCTTCTCTTCTCCTTAGGAATGCACAATTACCACCTCCCCTTCCTATCCTGGGGTTTGTAATTCATCTAGAAAAGTTTACATAGCAATGTTGGTAGGAGTTGTGGAGGTATATTGGGATTTAGAGGCATCTAATTCCTCCGAGGAGGGTTCTTCTATAGACTACCCTTTTTGTTTAGAGGATTCTCCCTCCTCAAGTGACCTTTCTGGCTCATCATTTTCAAATTTTCATAGAAACCTTTGTCACTTCTTTTCTAGCTTTTTACAGAAATGTTATTTACATATTAGCTATATCAGGTCATGATGTTTAAGGGGTTCCATCCAAAATTTATACTTTTCCATGAAAAGTTGGTAAATTTACCCAAAGAGTATGGTCCTCAATGTTGTGGCATAAATGAGTCAGCAAGCCGAAAGGGGGTCCCACAACAATAATCATTTGTCCCTCACAAGTGAAATATCTAATAATCTAGGCTACAACAGACCTCTAGGGTTCCAGAATAGACATTTTATGGATTCCCTTATTTTCCCCCTAGTGTTTATGGTCATTACAAGTTGGGGTTCCCCTTCCCTATGAAATAGTCTTATTAAATTTTGATAAGGAACATGAGTATTTTCATTCAAATGAATTCCTTTATTATTGATACTAGAAAGATGAGCAATGATTTTCATACTTGCCAAGAATTTGTTGCCATGCACATGGTCTTCCCATCTATGAAATTCTTGATGAATTCCTTCATAAGATGCTTAGTGTGCCCTTCAAATTGTTTCATGAATTCTATCCATTCGACTCTCTAGAATAATGCTACTATATTCCTCAATGCCAACAATGGCATTGTAGAAGTTCACTCAAATTTCTTTTTAGTGCCTCCCATTTTCTTTATCTACTAGTGAGATTCTACAAAACTATGGAATTATCTCCTCACTAAATTTTAAATGGTCTTGCGTTGATCTACTCAATGGGGAAGGATCTAATTACTATCTTTCTTGTCACCTTACTACATAATTGTGATGGCCTTTCATGGATAATTACAATTACTAGTGTACTCTTAGGAATCATGTAAAAGGGCACAAGTTTCAAAATTATGAGGAGGAATGGATCATGCCGACTACTTAACCTTTATTCAAAATAAGTGCTAACCCAAGTTAAAATGAATAAATTTACACATACCTTATGTCTTGTCATTAGATCAAACGTCACTCACCTCTGTTGATGTAATTGGATAGTCATATGGTTGGCGAGGGTGGTGGTGGATAATAATGGCATGGAAAGGATGGTTGAAGTGATGGCAGAAATGATTATGACAAAAAGGTGTCATAATAATCTTATTTATTATGGAAAGAATCGGTATGTTGTGGTGAAATAATCATAAGGAAGAAGATCTCAAACTAGTATTAAAGGATGGGCATGCACATAACTTAGGAAAATCTAGAAATTTTTTTGAAAAGACAATTTTATACAAAAAATTTGGAGCATTACCAAAATTATGCAACTAAAGTAGAGAAGAGAGTTTTGCATCATCATAGAGAGATTTCAATGGAACATGCTGACCAAATTGAGGATTCCAAAGCATCACTAAAAAGATGCCACTGGGACATCAGCCAAGATTTTTAGAGCATCATTGAAAGATGCAGTCGAAGTAGCAACCAAAATTTTTGGAGCATCGTCGAAAGATGTAGTAGGAGCAACAACCAAAATTTTTGGAGCATAATCAAAAGATGCAACTAGAGGAAAGAAGTAGCAAAATTATAAAGCATCTCTGAAAATATGCTGTTGAAATGAAGAAGTTGTGACATTTTTTCCTTGGCCTCCTGAAGTATCATTGAGTGATGCATCAGAATGCAGGATTGGAGTGATGAGCTAGACCAATCTATTATGTAGATTCTGAACCATTGCAACAACAATTTCTAGAGCATTGTAACAACTATGCTGATAGATTTTGGAGCATCATGGCAAGGTGTGCTAGAATTGTGCTTGGAAAAAGGTGAAGTCCTACAAAATGAAGACAAAATTTTAGTCAAGTCCAAATGTCAAAAATTGATGAAGAAATAAAAAATGTTCAAAAGTGGATTTTTTTTATTTTTATTGGGTTGACAAAACTATGTTGGCCCTACCATAGAAAATTCAATGTAGTGGATTTCTCCCTACATTTCCACTAGTTTTGTAAACTCTTCCTTATTAACAAGTTTATGGTAGAGACATAATTGATCCCCATTAACTAGGAGAGTTTAATTATCACCATCAATAGGTTTCAACTAGATTGAACCATTAGCAAACACTTTAGGAATTTTGTATGGTCCAAGCCAATGTGTCTCGAGTTTCCCTTGGTGATCCTTGTATCTTAAATCGAATAGTAATTCCCAATCCCCAGTATGGAATTCTTTCTCTTTGATATGTTTCTCATGCTAGACCTTACGTTGTTGTTGGATCAATTCAGTTTGATGGATGACATCCAAATAGAGCTCATCCAGCTCACTAAGCTGTAAGACTCCTGATTTGGGATTGTTTAAGATCCATGCCCAATTCCATGGTTGTCCTAAGGGTTTGGAGTTCAAATTCAATGGGTAATAAGGGCTTCTTTCCAAAGAAAAACTCATAGGGACTATAGCCAGTAGTTGATTTCTAGGTTGTGTTGTAGGCCCAGACAGCTTCTAGTAGTTTCCTAGCCCAGTCTTTCCTTCCTGAGGAAAATATTTTTGTCAAAATATTTTCCAGCTCCCTATTAGTGACATCAGCTTGTCCATTTTCCTACAGGTGGTAGGGTGAGGACTTCTTGCAACTTACTTGTAATTGATCTGTGAATGCCAACAACACTTTGGACATAAAATGGGGTCCCTAGTCTATGACAATTATCCTTAGAGCCCTAAATCTGAGGAATATTTTGTTATAAAAAATTCAGCTACCTATTCTTCCCTAGCAATGCATAGTGCTTGCACTTCCACCCACTTAGTCATGTAGTCAATACAGACCAGAATATACTCTTTTCCTTGTGGAGGGTCTATAGGGCCAATAAAATCCAATCCCCATTTTTCAAATGGTTCAAGGACTACCTGAGGCTACAAGGGCATTTCATTAGATGCGATTGGTCTTCCTACCATTTGGAATTCATCACATCTATGAACATACTTCTTGATGTCCTTATGCATTGAAGGGAAATAGTATCCTACTGTGAAAATCTTGTGAGTTGTCCTTTTAGCAGAATAATTCCCTCTAGAAGGGTCATCATGATAGGCTCTCAAAATACTATAGGTCTTGTCTTCCCTAACACACCGTCAAAAAACCATATCAGGTCCACATTGAAACAAGATTCCATTAATCTATTTGAAAGAGGAACTCTCTCTAAAAAGATGTTTCTTTTTTTTTGATGAAAAGTGAGTTTGTACTTCTGTGGTGGCTAAATAATTCACAATGTTGGAAAACAAAGGGATTTTAGTGGAGATGGCAAATAGATTTTCATCTAAGAACTCATCTTGTACCAGGGCACAATCACCATCATATTTTAAATGGGATAAGAAGTCTGTGACTATGTTGGACTTTCCTAGTCTTTCAACAATTGTCACATTGAACTCCTCAAGATTGAGTAACCACCTAGTTATCCTTACATTTATCATAGGTTTATTCATGAGATACTTGATGGTTGCATGGTCTGTGTGCACTGTAACTTTGTATCCTATGACATAATGTCAAAATTTATTAATGGCATGCACTACAACCAAGAATTATTTCTCTGTTGTGGTATAGTTCTTTTTTGTTGGTGTCAACTTCTTGCTGATGAAATATATAACATATTTTCCTCCATTCACATCTTTCCCTAGAACTGATTTAATGTAATCATCAGATGCATCAACATAAATGTGAAATGGTAGTCTCCAATTAGTTCTTTGAAGGATAGGGGTACAGATGAGTTTCTACTTGATAATTTCAAATGAGGATAGACACTTAGGCATCCAAAAGAAGTCAATATTTTTCTTGAGAGAAAACATTGGGGATGAGATTTTGCTAAATTTTTCTATGAATCTTCGGTAGTATCCTGTGTGACCTAAGAAAATCATGACTTCAGTCTATGTTTTTGGGACCTCTAGTTGTCATATGACTTCAATTTTCTTAAGATCAACCTTAATCCCTTTGGATGAAATATGATGTCCCAATAATATACCTTGTTCCACCATGAACAAGCATTTTTTGTGGTTTAGGGAAAAATGATAGTCTTCACACCATTTTAACACCTTTTCTAGATTTTTGAGGGCTTCATTGAAGGTTCAACCATATATAGTGTAGTCATCCATGTAGACCTCCACGCACTCATTTACCAACTCAGCAAATAACCAGGATGGCCCTCTAAAATGTGGTTGGAGCAGTACACAAGCCAAAGGGAAGAATCCTATATAAAAATTTCCCCCAAGGGAAGGTGAAGGTTGTCTTATCTTAGACTTTTTATGCTACCTATATCTGGTTGTATCCACTAAATATGTCCAAGAATGAAAAATATATCCTCCCTACGAAGTTATCCAACATTTGGTCCATGAATGGCAGGGGAAAATAGTCTCTATGTTTCACTTTGTTAAGATCCCTATAATCTACACACACTTTCCACTTCCAATTCTTCTTTGGAACTACAACCAATGGTGAAAACCACTTGCTATCAAAAATTGGGTACAGATAAATCCTACCTACAAGAGTCTCTCAATATCGGTTTTAACAAAGTATTTGAGGGTAGGATTGAGTCTCCTTTGTGGTTGGAAAACAAGCCCAACATCCTCAATATAGATATGATGTGTACACACACTAGGGTGTATTCTCCTCATATCTTTATAGTCCTAAGCAAATGCTTTAGACCTACTCACCAAGGCATCAAACAATCTTTGTTCTTTTGTCTCAATCAACCCAACTATCGATGTTCAAAGTTTTTCTTAGCAGAAACATGATGGTTTTGACTCTCGGATGGTTGGACATGATAGTGTACATAGGCCTTATCAGGGATTTAAGTGGACAACTATGCGGTAAAGTTTTATGAAGCTAGGCAACATCTGTGAAGAAATGGAAAGTTTTTGGAACTAAGTTCATCAAAGGGCAAGCTAATCCAATAAACTAGCACCACAAAATTCTTCCTGATCTAAGTTGATTGGGTCTCCTAGGATTTCTTCTACATCTAACATCTCCTCACTACCTGAATCAATGGCAAGATTTTCCACATCGTCTTCCAATTCATCCTCCAGCTCTTCACCATGTTGTTTAATAACTACCATGGCTAGTGAATCCAAATTCTCCTATCCATCAGGGCTTTTTGGTTCATAAGCCCATACTTTGTTGTGTTTAGCAGGCTTGGCAGGATGATACAAAAACAAATGTTTTCTATTAGATCCATGGGAGATGGTCATTCCTCCCTCCCTACAATCAATTTTGGCTACAACTGTAGCTAGAAATGGTCATCTCTAAATTATTGGATAACAATTTTTGGGTGTAAGGGATTCAATTATCTGGAAATCCATTGGATATTCCCATCCATCCATCTCAAATAGAACATTTTCAATGATGCCTTTGGGAATATCTATAGATTTTTTTGCCATCTATAAGACTATAGTTGTGGGATGTAGATCAGTAAGTTGTAATTTTTCCATCACATCAATAGTCATTACATTAATGGTTATTCTAAGGTCCACTAAAGCATTAGGTATTGCTACCTCATTAACTATTACTATTATAAGTGGACTTCCTAGGTCATCATATTTCAAAGCAGTGACTGTTCTAGCTAACAAATCAACTAGATACCCATTTATATGAACAGTGTTGATTCATTTTGGATTTCTCCCTAGGGTTTTGATGCACAATGTTTTAATCAATTGGTTTAACTCAGAAATCTCCTTAATCGATTGTAACAAGTGAAATTCAATCTGCAATCATTTAATTTCCTATATCAATGTAGTCTCAATGGTTGAGATAGCTTCTAGAGCATCTTCCAGATGAATTGGTTTCATTTGCTCCAAAAAGGTGCTTTGATTATTTCCTTAGTCATAGGATGCTTCATAGGTTCAGTTGATGGTTTTTTTTTCTGTCAGCACTGGATCCTTTACAAGTTTAGTTGCATACTGACCCCCCTCCTCCTCAGGTAGGTTGGAAGCTCCATCTAAAGATGGCGGGTCAGGCTCAGGTTCTACGGATGTTGGTGTTATGGAATTTTTCTTAGCATACTTTGTGATAGGTTCATCAATGATTTGTTCAATAGTCAGCTACAAAAGTGTTTTACTAGAATTCAACTACAGGTTTCCATAGTGTATGGTGTTAAGCCCAATGATATTGTCTTGTTCAACAAAATAGATCAGAGTATTTGGGAAATTGTTCTTTGGGTTAGGAACTAGTTGCACTGGAAATGGTGGTTTGATAACTTGCTTAGTTTATGAAGTATTCTAGGGTGGTGGTAGGAGATACTCTTGTTGGGTAGGAATTCTCCTAGGGCCAGTGTAAAATTGATGTTGAGGTTGGTTCCATTGAGGAATGGGATTTTGAGGGTACCACTACTATTGAGGCTGATTGGGCCACTGAGGGTTATCCTAAGGTTGGTTTTCCCATTTCAGTGGTCCCTAAGGATAGATTCCCCAATTAGAGGGTACTGGAGGTGGTGCTTGGGGTGAGGGTGTTTCCCATTGATTGTTGTTCCAATTGGTTTGGCGTCACCAATTAGGATTAGAATTTTGGCCATAGGAAAAATTTCCTCCATTTCTTTGATTAACAACGTTCACTTCTTCCTCGATTGGAGTTGTTATTTTCTTAGAATTTTTTATGGTGTTTAGTAGCTCATATTGGTCGGTGGGGTGATTTTAATCACACACTTGAAAAATGTCAATCTTATCAACTTTTTCCAAGGGACGTTCTCTTAGCAAATTTTTGTTTCAACATCGAGGGAAATAGATGGATAAGGACTTAGAGTTTCATGTTTTAGCCTATTTTCCATATAAAGTGGTTTTTAACTAGATGAGAATGTTAGTTTTGAATTTTGTGAGCTCTTCACAAAGTTTTCTAATGTCATTAGAACCTCTAAAAGGGTGGACTTCCTAATTCCTCCTCGAGTTCGAGAGAAGTTCTAACATAACTCTATAATCTCTTCCAGTCTCAATTGGGATAGGTCTCCTTTTCCCATTAAATCTAAACTCCTCTAAGATTCATCATCGAGATCTTTGAGGAATAAGGTCTTTAAGATATCAAGTCTTATAACTTCACCACAATGTTTGGATAAGAAGATAAACCTATTTAGGTAATCCTCTAAACTTTCATCCTTGTTTTTCCTCATTTTGAATAGTTCCTCTTTCCTATCACTCACCCTATAGTAACTTTGGTATTTCTCCAAAAAAGAAAAACTCCATTTCATCCCAAGAGGTTATGAACTAAGAAGCTAATCCCATAAACTAGCGCATAGTTGAGTCTTTGAGAGTGGAAGGCAAGAGCTTTATTTTTTTATTATCATTCTTGTAGTCATATGTCTAACAAAATACTTTAAATTCAAGTAGAAAATAATTAGGGTCCTCAGTAGACAAACCTCAAAAGGTTGGAAAGAAAGCTGATGAGATATTTTTCATAGTCGTATCATCATCTGGATCAATAGAAATAGGATAAGTGAATGTGTGTGGTGGAGGGTTATCATTGTTGTGGTTATTAGTGGCATTTTTACGATCACCCATGATGTTGAAGGGGATGTGACCCTCTTCCAAAATTTTCTTAGTGGCATGAGGTTTAGGAGTTTGCAAATGAATATTCTCCTCGACCATTATTCATTCTCTTTCTGGGGTATGTGGGAAGGTCTTGGGTTGACCCTATTTGGTCAATTCCTCTATAAGTTCTTGACCTAAGTTTCCTTCCTCCCTACTTGTTGTTCGTATGCCAGTTGGGGGGGTTTCTAGTATGAATCTTTCATGGAGGCCTCTTTTCCTAACCAAGAAAAAAATATTCCAAAGAACTAATTCTATCCCTAAAAGAGATATTCAAGAATACTCCTACTAACACTAGAAAAAGGAGTCCCCGACAATGGAGCCAAAAAGTGACAAGATGTCATTAGGTTCTAACACTTTAGTGAAAAAACACATCAATATATCGACCAGGAAGTGTGCAATGACTACATGCAATAGAAGAAATCTCAACTTCTCCCGCTCAGGTTCCATAAATACTAACCAATTGAATAAAAGTTCACTGCTAAGGGGCCTCTAATCTTGAAACAACAAATCATCTATCTAGAAAGTAGGAAAATGACCCAAACCAAGAAAACATAAAACTAAGAAAGCATGGAAATGACTAATCTAAAGAATGCATAAATTTTTAAAGAAGTAAAACATGTAAAGAAATTAGGAAACATTTATCTGATGCAAAAGATGACAATTCAACTACTAACCATAAATTTTTTTAACAAAATCAACTAAAGAAAGGTGTTGCAGACATTCAAATGTTAAGTTCATAAACTACGTACTTAGTTGCAACCTGCAGGCTTGAAATTGATATCATAACATATAGTCATAAAATTAAAATGCAATTTAATTTTTATCTACTAAAAGGAAATACAGAATAAGAAATAGAATACTTATCTATCTATCTATAACCCTCGAGTGGCCAGCTCTCAAGTGTGTCTACGGGTACTTTAGATCACATGCATTGGAAATCTCTAAGTTACTTCATTCCAAAGACTTCATTCACATTGCTCAATAATTCAAAGAGTGGCAAGAAAAACTCATATTCATATGGTAGTTTTTACTCAAAAGATAGATTGGCAACATAACAATAATCTTCTTCTCTATTCATTATTTGCAACAGTTACATATTTATATGAAGAAAACTAAACTAAATCCTACTTTCCAATTAATAGAATCATTTTAATAGATTTATAGTAACATATTGACTTTAAAGTCCATGACATACAATATTAAAGAGGCTCGCACAACCCATAAAGTTTTTGAAACTAAAAAATTATAGGCTATGAAGACTTGGCCCAAAACATATGCTCCTGGAATTCTGGTGCCTACTCGCTTGTTTCCAAAAGTATGGAGATCTGTGTTTATTTCCCTTTTGACTGGAATGGTGATTGTAAGTGGAGTTGACTTGTGAAATACACAAATATTAAACCATTAAATCAACATAAGTAAGCTTAGTTTTACTAACTTCAAGAAGTAAAGTTTGTACGCTTATTCATAAAAAAGAGAGCAATTATTTTTCCTAAAGGTAATCAATTGGTAGTGTAATTTAGGCTAGAAGGTTTAAATTTACATATTGAGGCCATTATGTTGATGAGGTTATTTTTACCTCATCAAGAAGGTCTAGCCGACTCAATATATTTGAGTGCCATGAGGATATAACTCAACAAGAAGCACATGATTCTCCTGATGTTTCAAAGGGTAAAAGGATGGCTAGAGTTCATAAGAAGAAATCAATTTTGTAGAGTACATATAGCTTGAGAAAGAAGACCATTATGGGAGAAATGGTCAAGTTCAAGGGCAAGGAACTAGCTCAGCTAGTGAATAGGGGCAGGAAAAAGGATACAAGTCATAGGGCCTGCCTAGGAAAACATAATTCTCCTATTGTATTCTTTGATACTCCTTCAAACACTAAAGGTGGCACTAACTCAAGATATGGAAAATACCTTCTTTCTCTAGTGCCATATGGGAGCTCTGACGATGACATGGTGATGTTCCCTCCAATTTCAGTGAGGACAAGGATCGGTCGGGCATTCTCTGATGTCGACGAATATGAATAGGGTAACCTCCTTTTTTTTGTTTTTGATGACACCATGGTCTTTGCATAGGAGGTATTTGTTTCAATATGTATGTGGTTTGTATTTTTCTCTTCTATGGTGATGTGGAGGTCCTCTAGCTAATATAATATGCAATATTTTTTATTCAACTTTAATGTGGTGACAATGACTAATGGTATCCTACACATGTGTTTTAGTTTTTGTCCTCCCATGTTCACAAATGATTGCATAAAAACTACCTGGGGAGTTCTTCAAGGAATCAGTTGAAATTAGGTTTTTGAAATTGAAATGAAATGAAAACGAAATTGCAACCTAATTAGATGCTTGTTGCTCCCCTATTTATAAAGGGGATTTAATGGATAAAGTTGAGAGAGTTCAAAAATTGAGTCCAAAATAGTTCAAGGTAAATGCTATGCTCTCAAAGAAAATATAATGTAAATAGATACATTAGTAAATATATCATAAGCCAAACTAGGGTGAAATTTATACTGTATGAAGATCTTAAATATAGTTTTTCAAAGTAATATCAGTAATGAAGGAGAAGATTAGTTCTAAAATGTTTCTCTCCTATGTATTTTTCTTTCGAATTATGAATGAATTAGTTAATTATAATTTCATTTGTATTCTATCATTTTCACTGAACGAATGAGCTTTTTTTATGCTTCAATTAAATTAGTTGATTAAATTCTAAAATGAGGCCATTAGTTTGTGAGAAAGTGATATAGGATTTGGTAAGGAAGCAATATTTTAAAACACAATGAGTTAGATGCTACAAAGTGGCATGCTAATAGTCAATTAATTTCTAATGTTCAATCATAATTGTATTACTAATTGATTGTAAGTTATGACTTTGTTATTCCCTTAGATAGGGAACTGTTTGTTTTATTAGTTTATCCCATGATCGACTGAGCTAGTAATGAATTTTGCCTAAGATTCATTATGAAGACAAATTCATAACATACTCCAAACTACACTACCCAAAATTTTAGTATATAAATGCATTCGCTGAAACAAATAGCACTCTCACCCAATGTCTGCCAAGCCTTTCATGAAGTGAGTTTCTTGAGGAATGCATTTGTGTGAGGAAGTTCTCTTGACCGAATTTGAGATATTATGAACATGTGTAGGATCTCCCTCCTGGGTCTCACAGAGCATAAAGAGAAGTGAGGTACTCAGTACTTTACTCAAGTGTTGGCCAATCCTCAACCTTATTGATAATTGAGTTATGGAAAACTCATAGGTAAGGACTAAGATTAAGTTTGGTTCTTAAAAAAATTACCAACATATGGATTTTTCCAATGAACAAGACTTATTCAAAGATTGAAATCTCCTACACTTCTAGCTCTACAGGACCAAGGTGGTTCTCCCTTCACAATGCTTAAAGACTTATTTCAATTATGCACAAACATTTCATTTTATAGTTGATAATTCCCAATTAAAGTATACCAAGGAAAGTCTTGAAAAATTCAAATAGGGCTATATTTTTGGTATCTCAACAATCACTCAACAATTGGGAAGTAGAATCCTACACCAAACCTAAACCTAACAACATAAATTAAAATTATTTTAAATTAATGATTTTCTTTTCAAAATGCATTTGGTTGAATGATAGATTAGTGCCTAATTTTGGACCATAGAGTCAAATATAGAATCATAAAGAAAATCTCATCAACAAATAAACTTCAACCAGTGGATTCAAAAATGCTAATGCCTTTCACTAACAAATCCAAACTTGTCATCAAAATTCTTCTTATAGATCCACCTTGCACACTTGAAATCATAATTCTCTACTCAAAGTAATTTAACTATTTCCTTGAAATAGAACTATGAATAGACAAAACAATCTCAGGGAAATTGAGATGAAAATTTCAAAAATAATTTGTATATTAAATTTTTATGATTTAAATTATACAAATCTGGTGACAATTTGATGAAATTCATGCTCTGTTTGCAAACACTAATTGATATTTACTCATGAAATCAAAAAATTACAGTCACATATTTTGTATGTGACTCAGATTCAAAAATTTTCTATCTACCCAACCCTATACAAAAATTCAGAACCCTTTACAAATGAGAAGGAATGAGAATAAAAAGAAACTAAAGAACCCCTAAAATCTATATGTGAAAGACACATGGAAGCTTCATCCTTTGTTGATCAGCAACAAGAAACTGAAAAAATCTTCTCTCTTCTCTCCTCATTTCACCCTTGCAGTTAAAATTATCTGCTTGAGAAAAACCACTTCTCTTTTTCCACCAATTTTCAGCACTTCTTCCTTTGTATTTTTTTCGTATTCACTCGATTTTACATCATAAAATTACCCCTCCTCATGAAAAACTTTCACCTTCATTTACCCAGGCTACAAATGGTCTGTTCCTTTATAAATGCCTTTTGAATTTTATCTTGTTTGCTTGGTTACACTTTCCCATTTCACCTCTAGCAAATAAAATACTCTAACATTTATAATGGAGAAATTTAACCCCTTTTCATCTTTCATCATGCCCATAATATTTTAAATATTCCATTTAAAATATTTTCCCTTGAACATTTTCCTCAAGTAAAAATTCACCCGCTTCCTTTATATTTTCTCATTTCATTAAAAAAAATATTTACTTTTTAAATGTCGGGGGCCTTTAATATTTTCCTTGGATAAAATATTTTACCCATTCCCATCCTCACCATTTTGCATTTAGTGGCTCCACTGGAAAACTTTGATTTTTTTTTTATTAGCGAAGGTCATTAATAAATATTTCATCGGACAACTTTAAAACATTTATTTAGGCCCACCTTTTACCTACCCCACATACCTTGTGGCTCTTCTCCTAATGTCATCCTTAGTCTCACAGGGTTAGCAAGTTGGGGTAAGGATTTGGAAACATCCTCCATTTTCTTCCTGCTATATTTCTTTCTCTTGCCCTAAATCCTTTGCAACTCCTCCTTGACAATGGTGGCACCAAAAAATGCTTCCCAACATTCAACAAGAACTCATAGCCATGTCACTGCTCTACCTAAAACTTAGTATCAAGACAAGAATATTTCCCATCACATATTTATGAAAAAAATTACAAATCTTGGAAAAGTGTAATGAGTGGTTTGAGGACACTATAGTAATTCTCTTCTACAATCTTGTTGTCATTCAATTCATAATGTGTTCAAGCTATATATAAATTGGGTCTGAGTGCCAAGAAATAATTTCCCCAAACAACTTAGCTACATTTTCACTAGAAGCACATAATTTTGTATGCATTGGATTGATCATGTTGTGCTAGGTTTATTAAGACACTAAAATCTGAACAAAGGTGTTGGGTATGTGGAAGATCATCATGGAAAAAATAGGCCCTTAAGTGGTGAAAAATTCAAAAAAATCAGAGTTAGGCAACTTGATGTAAAATTTTGAATAAGTTAGCTATATAATTTTAAAAATATGTAAGAATAGAATCTATAGAAAATTGAATGTAGTTTCTAAACTACTAGGTTTATTTTTTTTAAATATATTTGTTGAAAATTTGAAATTTCAATGTAGTAGGACTTAAATTTTAGGGGAAAATAAGAAGTGTCTATTTGACCACCCTAACCACAATAAAATGATAATATTTTTTTATAAGATTTTAGATATAAGTAGAGGAATCATGTCTCGATGTGATGCATAGTTTTTGTAATTTTTTTACAAGTAAATAATTAATTATTAATTTTTTTATTACAAATTTTAAAAAATATAATTTTTTTTATGTCTAACCACCTTAACTTGTTCAAAACTTCATGAAATTCTATTTTTTTAAAATCCTATAGTATGTGAAGCATAGAATGTGACACATATTTCAGATTCAAAAAATGTGATACTGTTTGAAAGCTATAGATGTTTTTCAATTAGCCTATCAATTAGGACTTTAGTCATAATTCAAACAGAAAAAAAATAATTATTATTTATTAAATTCAAAGTAAAGCATAATTTATATTGGTGTAAATCTAAAAACCTCCTTTAAAAACCCTTTTCATTTTATCAATTTTGGGTTAAAAAAAGGTTGTCAACAACATACCCATCATGTCACCTTTTTTTGGACCATCATGATCCTCAACATACCCTATTTTTTGGAAGTTGCTTCTTATGCCTCTATTAAAACTTCATTTTCAATTTCAACTCAGTCTTGTCCAGCTAGTGTGGTGGCCAGTTCTTTGAAATCCTCCTCTAATTTGAAAAAACGTAAAGTAATTGCAATTTCCTAGTGAAAGTCAATGTGATAATTCTTTGCAACAAAGTCACACTAAGCAAGTTTTATTGTTCCATCTAATCTACATTGACACACTAAATGTCCCCATGAGCCCTCTTAAGATGTATTGCTTTATTCCTTGAAGTCCTCCTCTTGCTACGTAGAGTTGGGAAATAATCCCAAATTCCAAATGGAATTGTCAACAGAGAGTTCTTTACATATGATTTACTTATGTAGTTTCAATTGCATCCATTTTAAAATGTGTTCCCCATAGATTCAAGATAATGTAGCCACATTACCAAGAAAATTAAATAATGTTATCCTATATAAAAGTGTTTCCTTTTCAATACCATATAGTTGTTCAAATAACAAAGCAAGATTATGTAATGTTGTGACTTTACCCCATGGGTCCATTTTTCATGGTTACAATGACCAACAGGTTGAAGGAGTTCACTTTTACAAGCATCCTTATGTCCATCATTATGCTTACCAATTTCATCACTAAACTCCACTTGGATTACTTCAAGAGAAGGCTTGAAAAATTCAGTGTCAAAGTAGCTCACTTGAACTTTTCTGCAACTGCACCTATCAAAAACTAATTAGGGCTCACCAAGTCACCTCAAAAAAATATCAAATCACCTCTTAGGAAGCTACCACTAGAAACAAGTCTTATGGTGACTTGTGTGAATGTATCTTCATCTCATACAACTTTCTAATAGAGAGAATTAAATCAGCCCTTCCTGACCTTGGTTGATCTAATGTTGATGCTTGCTCACGTTATGCATCTCATACGAATAATGTAGATGTAACATCTATGGGATCCTTTTCTTGACAAACACCTTTGTTTCCTAATTGGTTTGGCTCAATAGACTAAATTATATTAGAGCTATTCATCCTAGCAATCATAGGTCCCTTGATGATTGAGTATTTCAAATTGTTCTGAATATTCACAACATCTTCGTAGGCTTGTTGTAAGGTAACATGCTCTTTATCCCTTAACAAGAAACTCATCTTACTATCAAATGCTCCCAAATACACAACTAAACATTCAGTGTCACTTGGTCTCATATATTCAGAGATTTCCCTTATGACCTTTGCAAATCTAAGGTTGAAGGTAGGGATTAATTCTTCCTTATCACTAGAAATCTCCATGAAATTATTTCTTGCAACACATGAATTTATCCTTTCACCAAAATTTTCCATGAAAAATTCTTTAAGCTCATTCCAACAATGTATAGATGACACTAGAAAGGAAGAGAACTAGTCTTTTGCATCCCTTTGAGTGATTGAACAAATAAATTCATAACCACATCTTCAAAATCTATCTTGTAATCACCCATCACTTCAAAAAATTCTTACACATGCTTATTTGTTAATTCTAACTTGTCACCACTAAAATTTGGCATTTTATCCCTGATCTTGGGTGGTACAATATTTGGATATCCGCAAATATTTTCAAAGTTGAGGGCCTTGTACCTGCAAGTACTGAAAATTCCCTAGTGGGACAAGGATTGTTCACCTTGTATGCTTTTTTCCATATTTATACCAAATGGTATAAAGTGACAACTCACCTTTAATTCTTGAAAAGGAATTTAGAATATAGTATGTAATTATACAATATTATATTAATTTTTTTTGAAAATATGATCTTAAGTCCCTAGCAAGTCTATTCCTTATAAATTTTGCCTAAGATCTAACAATTTAACATGCTTATTTTGTCATAATGTATAAATTTCAATTATACACAAAGCATGCTAAATCCTTGCTAATATTCCCTCATATAGTGCTAATTCTCCTATTAGGAAATAATTTATATCTCGAACATGGGAAATTTATCCTGATTTACCCATAATATGCTCTGATTTCTTTAGATTCTATGAAAGTACCTAGTAATTTGCAGTGGCTAACTATCCTTTTTCTTTTAAAATGTAGATCCAACTAGAATTGAGGTATGCTTTATTAGGTTATTTGAGTATGAGTCATCTTCTCCTTCCAGAGGACTGAACTTCAAATGAGATGACGTTTCTTTACAAATAGTACACATTTTGGGCTATCTCCAACACCAGAGTCACATTTAGATCCTTCAATATTTGTTGCATTCAAATTGTCTTCCAAGTTCAAGAATTTGTCAATATCTGAACAAGACGTTAAGATTCACCTCACCATTTGACTTTGCATTTTGTATCTTCGATTGGAGAATGAGAATTTCACCAGCAGTGTTACCATTTTGTTGGTGCTTTTCCATTACACCTAAGGGATCGCTAAAGAGTAGCCAAGTCCTATACTTAAGACCCTTAGAATGAATAGCCTACAGGCAAGATCCAGTCGAAGACTAAGATCTTCTACACTTTAGGCTTTATGGGACCAAGGAAGGTGTTCCTAGGAAATATTTAATTTGACAATCTCAATGAATGACAAATTAAATCACAAATTGGTTCCCATGAAAGGTGAAAAACATAATTCACTCAAAAGTTGGCTAGTCTTCAAGAAAATAGCTTTTAATTCACTAGAAACAAGGAGAATATCTCACATATATGCCTCATAATAAATGAATTTTAGGAAATTTATATTCTAACCCTGAGTCCATAACCTAATATACTATCATTATATGCAAATGACAAATACCATAACAAATATACTAGTGTCCATTAATTGGGAAATGGAGTCATGCATCTTATAATCAGTCATATATAAATTCTTTAAATCTAATAATTCTGGACTATTTTCACAAGGATTTGCATTATGAAAACTCACTATACAGAATACACCACTTCTTACCAAATCCTCTATAAACTCTCACAAATACATGGCCTCATTTAAGCTTTTAATTGATTCTTTGAACCAAAGAATAAACAAAGACATTCATTCAAATGAAGTATTTAAAAATGAATAGAATATACTTGACATTATATTCAAAATTTGCAAGAGATGTACAAAGAAGAGTATATGAATTATGAATGAAATCTATTTCAATATTGGTAATTTCTACAAGACTATTTAAGATTTTCATATGCATAGTTCAAAGACCAAAACAATTCAACTAGTCTATTTTTTGGTATTCTTCTAATTTCTACCCTTTTCGCATATAAGACCTAAAGACTCAAAAGACTAGAACCATTGGAAATGAGCCTTGAATTCCCTTTTATAGAATAAGGGAAGAAATAAGATTCTGGCTTAAAATACATACCTCATTACAAAATTTCATTTCACCTCAAATTTCAACTGCGTTTCAAAATTTCCCACATGTTAATTTTATATTAGCATGTTGAAATGGGGAAACTACAATTGCAACAACCGCCATGAGGGAAAAGTAAAGTACCACAAAATTTTTCCTTGACTTCTAGGTAAGTAAGAAATTAGATGTTCATATTACCATGAGGGAACACAGTCAACATCAAACACCTCAAAAAACAAGCCAGACACGTAGAGAGAAAGAAACTGCCACAAAAATTATCAACCACAAGACCTTCCACCACCAACACACAATCCACGATACATACGCCCACTTTGCATTGTAGTGAGGCTTGGAGATGAAACCTCAACTTCATCCTCATCCTTGTCTCATTTCAATTCAACACCATCTCTCCCACTAGGAATCTTGATAGCTAAAGGTGGGATTGATAATACCCCTGCTTGAGGGGAAGGAGCTCAACCTAGAGTTGTGAGCTACTAGGGATAGCCAAAGTTCATCTTTGTCTCAATCTCAGATGAGTTATCTGTGATGTCAATGGGTAATTTTTTCTATTCAAAAGATTCACAACCATATCAAATTTTCTATTGAATTCTCTTGGTTGGCCCAATAGATTCTTCTCCTTTCGATCCCATTGCATTCAAGCTCGTAGCTTGACCCTTCAATCGGTAGCTACATCTAGTAGCGACTAATGTAGATCCCATGCTATGGATATTCTTATGAGTGCTTTGTCCTTGCTCTAGGTCATCACCATGAGACTTCTATGAATTGAGTCAGGAAGACCACTACACTAGGGCAGATGAAGCACTAGACTTACTCATCTTTCCACTCAAAATTTCTACACTTGTAACCTTAGATTTCTATAAAAACTCAAAATACTTGACAACTAATTTCATTGGTGAAAATAACAACTCTCAACTTCTATTTATTGAACAATGTGATGAGAGCAATTATCAATGCTCAATGGAAACACACGCACAAATTGGAAAAATCATTGACATGCATATTTTCACCATTTATTTCCCAAGTGCATGGAAATATACATATCATACTTCATGATTGTAGGCAATTAAGTCTCCACATGCACAAAGATAATTTTGATCAAACTTTTAGAGACTAGTTCATTTATTCCCATTGGTTGCAAAATGAAACAACTATCATGTTCCTATTTATCAACTTTGAATGTTAGTCGCTGATCTCTTGATGAGGTGGTAGATCGAATGGATCACTTTGGGCTGACTAGGTTTAAATTCCAATAGTGCTTCATCCGTTTTCCTTCGTCCAATAGCATTAGTCCAAATCAGATGGTAACTCCCCTGTCAACATGTTATGCCCATCTTACAAATTGGGTGGATTAATCCACATGTCAAGATCTCACTGATCTTGGAGCCTTTAATGATCCTTCACCATTTCCTTGCAAGCCAATGGGGAGCGATGGAGATTGACCCCAACACTCAATCTTAGCCATTAGTTCAGAACCATAGGCAGGAAGCCAGACAGTGGAATATGGGCCCCACATCTATATGAGGAGAGGAATCTTCATTTTGTCATCCTCCCATTGCATAAATGGCCAGAATTTATCATCTACATGTTGGTGGGGTATTGTCAAGATCACTTCCCACAGTCTTGAATCACTAAACCTACATAGACGATAAGGTTAGTATTAAATAAGAGGCCATTGTTAGGCCAATAATGATTTGAACCTCATGGAAGAATGACTTAAGCTTAAGTCATTTCAAAAAATTAAAACCTAACTTTAGGAAACAATTAAAGTCACCAACCAACTAGGTGACCAATGCTCTAGACCAAAGGGGTTGGTGGTCAAACACATATTATGTCTCAAGTGATGACTTAAGGGATGAGAGACTGGTAGGGAAAGTGAATGTGAAATTAAAATGACCAAGGTCTTTCAAAGATAAAACCTTGTCCCAAACTCTGAGGGTAAGGGTTAACTATGCAGACCAAATCCATGGGATCCCCAAAAAATTATAGAATTTCGGAAGCTCCAACAGTAGCTCATGCTTAGGAATGTATACCCCTAGTGGGTATAGGGAAAATCTAGATCTCGGATTGAAGTAGAAGAGGGTAGAAATCCAAAACCTAGGAGCCTTCCTAGATAACACAAGTAGACACAATAGAAACCAAACACACCAAACTAACCTATGTACACTATTCACATGATATACATTGTTGTTCATTTCCATGAGAAGCCACTTTTAAACACTTGACTTCGATCTATAGACTGGAGGCCTCTTGGCCCCCAAAATTAAAGGGAAATTCTTTCCTCTATCAAAGACTTGGTCATGTTGTGCTAGTAGTGGTTCTAGATGAACATTGTACAAAGCTTGATAGTTACCGCCATCATAATTGAAGCCATTTATTGTTACAATGCTTCCCCATTCATCAACTTTCTCCACCATAGGTTCATCAAACTAAACTGAGAAAATAAAACCTTCATACTCTACACAATCATGAATTGTATAATCACATCCCATTTGTTGATCAAATTTGAAAACCTCATAGGCATTCTAGCTCATACTTGTCCAACCTTTTACAAGATCAGGGAAAAGAAACATAGAATTAGGTATACCTTCCATCTTTTAGTCATAATTGTTGTCCCCATGGGATGAAAGAAGTTCCATAATAAGATCCATAAAGTAGGGTGCATCTACAAAAAATTGTAATGCAGCTTCATATTGACCAATATGATTCCTTTGGTTGTCCACACCTTTGAAATGCTCTTTGCATGGATCAAATAATCCTACAATATTAACATATTCTATAGAATCATCAAATAATTCCTTCTCCTAAACATAAAATGATGTTTCATGAGTATCAATGAATTCATTCTGATTTTCCTTCTAATCACCCAAAAGTGAACTTCCTTTAATTTCAACGAAAATAACATCATGTGAAACATGAGTGGTTAACACTTCAGCCATATTTTCAAGCACATTGCTAGAAACCATAGGGAAATCAACATAATCATTCCCATCCCCTTTGATAGTAATATTACATTCAAAACTGCCATTGCCATCCTGAACTTCCCTATCATGTGATTCATTGTTACATGTAGATGTCAACAAGTTTGAGTCATTCTCTTGATCTTTTTCATGTACAATTCATTCAATCACCTTTGCATCAGCTTGAATCTTATTTTTACCATCCACAACACACTCACTAGTAGTACTTACTAAGTACTCATCTAGATTTTCTTCAAAAAGAGGATTGCTTCCACACCAATAGGAATCATCATCTATGAACTCATTGTCCAATGCAGATTCATCAAATAAAGGATTTTTCCATACCTTCATGATGGTCACAAGTACCTCATCTTCCTCAGTACCAGGATCTCAAACATTTTAATCATCATTGCATTCAAAATTAGTGTAATAACTCAAAGAACAAAGAGAAACACTTTCAATATCTTCATCATTTGCACTCATAACAATTGATCCGCATTTAGAGAAATCTTCACATTAATAAAATTGCTCACTTCCTAGGAAACAAACCCCCTCAAGGCTATTAACAAACCACCTACTAGAAGCAAGGCACTCCATCTCCATTTCATAAGAAGAATCATATCCAATAGAATATTGATGAAGCTTGACCTCATCTCTTTGATTCCTCATTTGTGTCGTATAATTGAAACTAAGTGCATTCCCATCACTAATTGGTGCATCATTATTCCTCGATAAATCAATTTGCGAGGTCTCATCTTGTACCTCCTTATAGCCTATTACATCCCAAGTAAGATAATTAGGCATCTTTTTCTCGTCTCACACCTTATATCTTCATCCTCATCGCTATCACTCAAATTTGCTTCTATGTTTCTTGTAAAATGACAACATTTAATAGTTAGTTGTTCAGAATCCAATACTTCCCCTTGATCTCTCAATATTAGCCTTTTATTTTCCTCACAATGGCAATTATTTCCCCCATTTTGGGAAACAACCATGGGCATATAACTATGCTCAATATCTTCCACAGTGTTTATCTAATCCACTACTTGATCAAGGCTTTGAGGCTTCATATTCTTAGGTCATTGGATTGCTCCTGATTTATAGGTTTCACAAAAAAAATTAATGTACATTAAATTATAAGGCCTAAAAATCTTGGCTATCTCTATTAGAACATCCAATAATCTTGAAAACAAGTCGTATGGTGACTAGTGTGAATATCTCTTCATCTCATACAACTTTCTGATAGAGAAATAAATCAGCCCTTCCTGATCTTGGTTGATGTGATGTTGATGCTTGCTCATGTTATGCATCTCATAGGAATAATGTAGATGTAAAATATATGGGATTCTTTTCTTGAAAAACACCTTTATTTCCTAATTGGTTTGGCTCAATAGCCTAAATTTTACTAGAGCTAGTCATGGTCTCAATCACATGTCCCCTCATGATTGAGTATTTAAAATTGTTCTAAATATTCACAACCTATTGGTAGGCTTGCTATAAGGTAACATGCTTTTTATCCCTTAACAAGAAACTCATATTACTATCAAATGCTCCCAAATACACAACCGAACATTCAACATCATTTGGTCTCATATGTTCAAATATTTCCCTTATGACCTTTGCAAATCTAAGGTTGAAGGTAGGGATTAATTCTTCCTTATCACTAGAAATCTCCATGAAATTATTTCTTGCAACATTTGGATTTATCCTTTCACCAAATTGTTTCATGAAAAATTCCTTAAGCTCATTCCAACAATGTATAGAGGACACTAGCAAGAAAGAGAAATAGTCTTTTGCATATCCTTTCAGTGATTGAAAAAATAACTTCATAACCACATCTTCAAAATCTCTCATAATCACCCATCACATCAAAAAATTCTTACACATGCTTATTTGTTAATTCTAACTTGTCACCACTAAAATTTGGTATTTTATCCCTGATCTTGGGTGGTACAATATTTGGATATCCACAAATATTGTCAAATCTAAGGGCCTTGCACCTATCATGATTGAAAATGCGCTGGTGGGAGAAGGACTGTTCACCTTGTATGCTTTTGTCCATATTTACACCAAAGGGCATAAATTGACAACTCACCTTTAATTCTTGAAAAGGAATTTAGAATATAGTATGCAATTATACAATATTATATTAATTCCTTTTGCAAATATGATCTTAAGTCTCTAGCAAGTGTATTCCTTATAAATGTTTCCTAAGATCCAACAATTTAACATGCTTCTTTTGTCATAATGCATAAATTTCACTTATACACAAAAGCATGCCAATTCCTTACCAATATTCCCTCATATAGTGCAAATTCACCTATTAAGGAATCATTTGCATCTTGAACATGGGAAATTTACCTTGATTTACCTATAATATGCTCTAATTTCTTCATATTCTATGAAAGTACTTGGTAATTTGCAGTGGTTGACTATCCTTTGCCTTTTAAAATGCAGTTTTGACAATTTGAGGTATGCTTTATCAGGTTCTTTGAGTCAGAGTCGCCACCTCCTTCTAAAGGACTTAACTTCAAATGAGATGGAGTTTCTTTACAAATAGTACATGTTCTAGGATATCTTTCATAGTAGATTCATGTTCGGATCCTTCAATATCTCTTGCATTCAAATTTTATACCAAGTTCAAGAGTTTTTCAATATCCGAACAAGACGTTCACATTCACCTTAGCATTTGACGTTGCATTTTGTATCCATGGTTGGAGAATAAAAATTTCCCTAGTAGAGTCGCCATTCTGTTGGTCTTTTTCTAGTACATCTAAGGGATCTCTAAAGAGTATCCAACTCCTATACTCAAGACCCTTAAAATGAATGGCCAACTGATAAGATCCAGTTGAAGCTTGAAATCTTCTACACTTTAGGCTCTATGGGAGCAAGGACAGTTTTTCTAGGAAATATTTAATTTGACAATCTCAATGAATGACAAATCAAATCACAGATTGGTTCCCATGAAAGGTGAAAAACATAATTCACTCAAAGGCCAGCTAATATTCAAGAAAATAGCTATTAATTCACTAGGAATAAGGAGAATATATCACATATATGCCTCATAATAAATGAATTTTAAAAAAAAAATCATTCTAACCCTGAGTCAACATCCTGATATACTATAATTATCATTCAAATGATAAATACCATAACAAATAGATTATTTTCTTCATTAATTGTTTGACAGAGTCATGCATTTTACAATCATTCATATAGAAATTCTTTGAATCTAATAATTATGGACTATTTTCGTAAGGCTTTGCATTATGAAAACTCACTATGCATAACACATTACTTCTTACCAAATCCACTATAAACTCTTACAAATCCATGGCATCATTTAAGTATTTAATTGATTCTTTGAACCAAAGCATAAACAAAGACAGTCATTCAAATGAAGTATTTGAAAATGAATATAATATACTTGACCTTATATTCAAAATTTTCAAGAGATGTATAGAGAAGGTTATATGAATTATGCATGAAATCTATTTTGATATCAGTAATTTCTAAAAAACTATTTAGGATTTTCATATGCATAGTTCAAAGACCAAAACAATTTGACAAGTCTATTTTTTGTTATTCTTCTAATTTCTACCCTTTTGACATATAAAACCTAAAGAATCAAAAGACTAGAACCCTTACAAATGAGCCATGTATTCCCTTTTATAAAATAAGGGAGCAGACAAGCTTCCGGCTTAAATGTATACCACATTATAAAATTTTATTTTACCTCAAATTTCAACTGCATTTCAAAACTTCCCACATGTTAATTCTATATTAGCACACTAAAATGAGGAAACCACAATTGCAATAGCCACAACAAGGAAAAAGTGAAGTACCACCAAAATTTTCCTCGACCACTAGGTAAGCAGCAAATCCAACATTCATATTACCATGAGGGAACATAGTATACATAAAACACCTCAAAAAACTAGCCACACACGTAGACAGAAGCCAATTGCCACAAAAATTATCAAATAGCATAAAATTTTCATTTCACACACCACTTTTTCAAAAATAATAAGACCTTCCACCACCAACACACAATACACAATACACGTGCCACTTCACGTTGTATTGAGGGTTGGAGATGAAACCTCAACTCTATCCTCATCCTTGTCTCCTTTTAGTTTAGCACCATCTCAAACATTAGGAGTCTTGATAGCTAAAGGTGGGATGAAAAATACCCCTACTCTAGGGGAAGGAGCTCAGCCCAGAGTTGCGAGGTACTTGGGATAGCCATATTTTGTCTCAATCTTAGTCTCAGATGAGTTTTTCATGATGTCAATAGGTGATTTTTTCTATCCAAAAGAGCCATGACGATGTCAAAATTTTCTACTAAATTCTATTGGAGAACCCAACTGATTCTTCTCCTTTTTCTCCCATTGCATTTGAGCTCACATCTTGACCCCTCAATTGGTAGCTACGTCTGGTAGCAACTGATGTATATCCCATGCTATGGATATTCTTATGAGTGGTATTTCCTTGCTCTAGGTCCTCGCCGTGGGACTTTTGCAAATTGAGTTGAGAAGACCTCTACACTAGGGAAGATGAAGCACCAGACTTACTCATCTTTCCACTAGAAAAATATACAATTGTAACCTCAACATTCTACAAAAACTTAAAATACTTGACAACTAATTGCATTGGAAAACATAGCAACTTTCAACTTCTATTTTTTGAACAATGTGATGATAGCAATCATCAATGCTCAATGAAAACACACGTGCAAACTGGAAAATTCATTGGAATGTGTATTTTCACCATTTATTTCCCAAGTGCATGAAAATATGCATATCATACTTCATGATAGTTAGCAATTAAGTCTCCACACACACAAAGATCAATTTGATCACTCTTAGAGAGTAGTTCATTAATGCCCACTGGTGCATAATGAAACAACTATCACATGCCTATTTATCAACTTGAATTTCATTTGTTGATCTCTTGATGAGCTAGTAGATCAAATGACTCACTTTGGGCTAACTGGCTTTAAATTCTAATAGTGCTTCATCTATTTTCCTTCAGCGAATAACATTGGTCTAAATTAGATGGTAACTTCTCTATTGGCATGTTCTTCCCATATTACAAATTGGGTGGATTAATCCACATGTTAGGATCTCACTGATCTCACAACCTTTAATCAACGTTCACCTTTTCCTTGCAATACAATGGGGAGAGGTGGAGATTGTCCCAAACACTCAATCTTGGTCGTCGGTTGAGAACAACAAGTAGTAAGCCGAATAGTGGAATATGGGTCCCACATCTATATGACAACACATATCTTCATCTCTTCATCCTTTCAATGCATAATCAACAGGCATTAATCATCTACAAGCCAGCAGGGTTTGGTCAAGATCACTTCCCATGGTCTCAAATTGCTAAACCTGCACACACGACAAGGCTAGTATTAAATAAGGGGACATTGTTAGGTCAATGATGATTTGACCTTCATGGAAGAATGAATTAAGCTTAAGTCATTGGTAAAAATTAAAACCTGAATTTAGGAAACAATTAAAGTTGATGACCAACTAGATGACTAGTACTTTAGAACAAAGGGGCCGGTGGCCAAATGCATATGATGGCTCAAGTGATGACTTAAGGGACGGGAGACCGGAAAAGCAAGTCAATGTGAAATTAAAAGGGCCAAGTGTTTTCAAAGATAAAACCTTGTCCCAAACCCTAAGGGTAAGGATTAACTGTGTAGACCAAATCCATGGGATCCCCAAAAAATTATAGAATCTTGGAAGCTCCATTAGTATACTTGCTCCCATTCTAGCTTTGTTTTCACATGTCAACCAAATCATATAGTACAAATCACTTCCAATATCTTCATTTTTTATTTTGTAGTGAGTGGTAAAGTTTGAGGATAATGATCAAGACCATATGAATACATAGTCTTATTACATTTACTAACCCCCTCATACTAATTATGCTTAGAGAAGATGACATGCTTGAAAAAAAAAGTGCAATCCTCCTATGTGTTGAGAAAAGAATGCTCACACATTTGTAACTCCTTAAACTGAATTGCATCATAGGTTAGTTTATTATTCTCTGAACAACATTGCTCAAGCACATTCTTACATTCCTTAAGGTTTTGAAAATCAGATTTATCAATACCCAAAGTACTTTCATCTTCAATTAAATTATGACGTTCAAAAGAAATGTTAGCATCCCATACACAATCAATATTTCTCATCTTAGGTTCATAGACAAGAAGGCTTCAAATGTAGGTTCATATGACTCAAAATTTTCATTTGCAACAAACTCATCATCCCATTCAACATTATCTCCTACTACACTAACATGAAAATATAAAACATACTGCTCATGAGAAGAACTATGGGTTGTAGATCCAAAAAAAAAAGGTTCTCATATGCATCTATGTGAACCATAGATTTTTGGGTAGGGCTTATAGACTACTCTTGCACTCTTAGGATGTTTCATCTAAAACCAGAGAACCCCACTCAAAGGAATCTAGGTGGTTCACTAAAATTATGCAATTTATGATGTTATTTAGACTAAATGAGATGATCTAAATGCAACTAAATGAATTTTTTAACTTATTATGAATGCAAAACTTAAGATACATACAATGTTTGAAAGAACACTGATGTTTTCAAAAAAGCTTAAAATGATGAATGGAAATGAAAACTAATCCAAATAGAAAGTCAAATCTTTGAATGTGTGCACTTGGTAAGTTGAAGATGACTGAAAAGCAATATGAAAATCTAACAAGACCTAATTTTGAGTTGACTGGGACTCATTCGCCACCCTATGCAAATTAGTCCTAGGTCAGGTTTTTTCTGCACATAAGCTATATTTTGTCATCTAGGTGTCTGGATCTGCATCTAACTCAAAATGGAACTTTAGGAGGGACTCATTCACCATGCATGGTGAATCATTCCACTTTCAAATTTCTTTGATTTCAAACCTCTGTTCTGCACCTTGACACCTATACAATAGTTTATGACGGAAACTCGAATCAGGATCTTAGAAAATTCTTGCAAAATAGCTCAAAATTGTTTGTTTGATGGGGGTTTTCCTTGGTCAAACCCCTAGTTGTGTAATTAAACCTTGAATGAATTAAAATATACTTAAAACCCTAGCCTTAGATGTGTTAAAGACTAGGAAAGTCTAAAGTATGACAAAAACTCTATTCTATTGTGCAAGAATAATAAATACAAATGTGATTTGAATGATGCAAGATCTCAACCCTAGAAATCTCACAACACATATAAAATAGAGATAAAATGACATGCAAATGGAATGCAAATGATATATAAACCTTAATCTAAAGAGAGAAATAATGGAAGATGGAATCACTTTGAAAATAAGTCTTTAGGTGTGATTTGATGGCTAGTTGCATCTCCTCAACCTAGATTTCTCCATGATTCACCATAGGAATCCATCACCAACTCTTTACAATGTTGAACTTTGATCCAAAAAGTGAGCTTCAAGACCTACAAAAACCCTAGTTTGCTACCCTAAAACTTCAACTTCACTAATGAAACTTGTTGTAGAAGACTTGACTTTAGAATTTTATTTTGTAAAAATATTAAAAGATGTGTAAAATGACAAAAGATGAGTATTTATAAGAAACAACACAAAATTTTCCCATTATTTAGACCTAAGAGACTGATATCCTCTGAAAAATTAAGTTGAATTAATTGAATTTTTGTTCAAAATTAATTTTTTCCTTAAAAGGGACTCATTTGCCTCCCTTGACAAATGGGTTCCACCAAACAGGACTCATTCACCCAAGGTGGCGTATGGGTCCCACTACTAATTTTTGAAGGTGGCTTTTTGGGATATGGAAGAATTGAATGTTGTTTGTTGGGTTTTAGGTGATTTATTAGGTAAAATAGGCCTCTAAATAAAAATCATGGGTCTTAGGGGCCTATAAATGTTGTTTTGAAGGATAAATGATACAAGGGGACTCAAAAGTGGTCCTAATTACACGTGAAATTGTGTCTTTTCTCAAGAAGTTCCAATTTTAAATGGTGCATTTAGCCCCCACTTTAGTGCCCATATGACTATACATGCATATGTAAGCTAAAGGACTCTAAATGATGCACTCTATTACATAAAAGGATACTTATTTGAAAGATAGGAGAATGAAGCCCCCAAAGTATTTCTTTACAAAACCACAACATTAGGAACCACATCCTGCAACACACATTTTTTAATTGTAAAAAATTACTTTTTTCTAACTCAGAGGAATCCCATTTGAGGGTAGATGTATGCCCCCTTGATTCTGCTTGCTTTACGTAGCTGGAATCAAGGTAGCAATCTAGCCACATCGAACAAGGAATAAAATACCATAGGGAATTTCCAAGTACCATGTTGCATAATGATAGATTACTTTAGATGTGAAATCAAAATTCCAATGCATCAAACAACATCGAAAATGGATTACCCTAGCTCCCATTGTGTTGATTTGAAGAAAAGATGCACTATTAAATCATAAAAGAAAATAACCCTATTTTAATGCATAAGAGTAAAAAGGGATGAAAAGAGGTAAAGGGGAGTAATTTGTCACTTACTATTCATTTTATCTTTGTTAAGCTTAAGAGTGACAAGTGAGAGAAGAAAATTTTGAGCAAATAGGATTACACACCTTCGCGATTAGATGAGTTGTGTGAGTAGGTGGCACATGACAAGCTGTATTATGAGGTGAGTCGATTCTACAACTATTGCTTTGTGATTTTGTAATAATTTAATGATTTTTAATGCTTGGATAGGTTAATTTAGGATATTGGAAAAAATGTTCACAAAGTGTCCCCTTCTTTTGCAAAGTGTCCCATTTGTTCGCAGAGTGTCCCTTTTGTTTGCAAAGTGTTCCATTTCTTTGTGAATTGTCCCATTTCTTAGCAAAATATTCTAAAAGGGTTCTAAAGTGTCTAGGGATATTAGGAAAGCACTCTAGATTTACTTTAGCAAAATTGAATGATGAAATATGTAAAAATTGAAGAAATTAGATGGATTTTAGAGCATTTTTTGATGGTTTTGATAGGTCCCTACCTAGTCACGACAGTGGCTAAGGGGGAGGCAGCTTAAATTTTTGAGAGATCACACTCTAGCACTATCGAAAGTAGAGACAAAGAATTTATAGTTAGTAGGTATCTATTGGGCATATCTTATGCAACTGATGAGATACTAGGATGTCATGCTTATGGCCCTGTGTGAGCGTTGGGATGCTGATACTTGTGCATTTCATCTTCCCACTAGGGAGATAACCATCACTCTCAAGGATGTACAACACATTCTCCAAGTTACCATTGGGGGAGAGTGGGTATATTTCCAAGGGGATCAATCATTCTGTGAGAAGAAGAGAGATATGTAGTATTGCCTGGGTGGACCTGTTCACAACAAGCATGTTAGAGCATGAATCAAGCTCCCCATGCTGCTATATTCATGAGCTCCTATTGTTAGATGGATTATGATGCACATAGTGGCTCTCGTTCTCAATCTAGATGGACGAGCAACACACTTAGATGGAGGATTGGTAAATTTGATTCAAGGGATGTATGAGCACAAGATAGTTTATGCTTCGTTGGTTCCGCTACATCCTTGTACACTTATATTATTATCTTGGAATACTTTTGTTTCAAGAGATTGATAGTATGGTGCATTGTAAGATTCTATAGGTGTGGTTCCTTGAGCATATCACATGTACTAGGCCTGTTGGGTACCCTTGTGCTATAGCTACAAGATATCCATGAGCATTTGGCTATCTAGTATGATGCTTGTAGCAATACAAATATTTACGCTTTTGGAGGGTGAGGTTTGACCAACTAGAGGAGGATAAGATCTTATGGAGACCCTATCTACTCACTCTATAGTGGCCAAATCCCATGGGACAGCTAAGGAGGATGCAAATGGACATATTTTTAGTTGAGAGGCATGACTATGTTGTATGACCATTCTATTACAGCTGATTTATGTAATAGTTTGGGTAGGTGTAGACACCACTGAGGGCATACCCCTTCATTAGGTGATTAGTGTGGAGTACTTGGAGGCCAGGTGATACTGTTCAACTTGCCATATATAATGTTTGTGAGAGTGATGTCGATGATTTAGATCACCACAGGCCACTAGCATTCGACGTTAATGATGTTGGTAGCATAGATGAGCAAGAGGAGTGGTGGTTAGTGACACAACCAACCCCTGTGTTCCCCATGGATTTCCCTATTGGTGATGCAGGAATAACACTAGATGAGGGAGATGAGCCATAAGTTAGAGTAGAGGATATACGATATAGGCCATTAGATATATTTACTGATGTTATTGATGACAAGTATGATTCAAAGGCTGATCCTGACTATGAGGACCAAGATGGAGGAGTAGATGAGGAGGAGGAGGATTATGAAGAGGATTATTATTATGAGGAAGAGCCACCTCTAAGTGAGGGTGATGAGGTAGCAATTGAGGATCAAGATGAGCATGGAGACTCCTCACGCACTTATTGGACCAGATCACATGTAGTAGCTATGGCATACATTAGTACCTAGAGTTAGAGAGAGGCTAACACATCCTCCATGGCCCCCAAATAGGATGAGGTGGATATTCCTCATGCTTTTGATGACATAGGTGATGATGTATTTGATTTTACACATGTACATGAGTATATTTATGTTTTGGTTATATATATAGTGTGTGATGATGTGTACTAATTTTGTACCTTGTCCATCTTATAGGAGTGACAAGAGACTAACAAGAGTTATATCTTTAGGCTACCATGGAGATAGTTCCTGCATCCATCAATGAGGAGGAGATGGATCCTTACTACATGCCCCCACTGATCATGGAGGATGAGCTAGAGTCACTTAGACCTTTCATGAGGCTATGGGAAATGTACAAGAGTGTGAGGAGATGACTTCATCAAGCTGAGAGAGTAGGATAGTCATTGTAGACCTCAACAAAGGTGGAGATACTGCATGCAGAGATAGCATAGGTATGAGAAAATAGGTATTAGATGGTAGAGGAGCATATTGTGGCTATTGGTTGAGTAAAGGGTCTGGAGTATGCACTTAGACTTGGCAATTCACGGTCACAATCACACATGACCATCTCACGATGTCTGGGGATTGGATCTCAAGCACCAGAGTCCAAGGGGTCTAGCTCTCACAGACCTTGGTTATTTTTTATATAATATTGAGATGTATATAAAAACTATTTTGATATATATATACATGCATATTTGGTGTTTTTATGATTGGTCTTAATGTCTTTGAATGTTAAATGCAATGTGACTAATCAAATGACTATGGTAAAATTAGTTAATTAATTTCTTCATGATTTAACAAGATTGATGTGATCTAATGTAAAACATATTTTAGTTTTACTGTAGAAACAACATTGTTGATTAGAGAATATGTTAAATTAAATCTACCTATGATTCATATAAGGATCTAACTTAACATAACACAAGGGTGAATAGTATGAATCCTAAAGTAATTATGAAATGTATTGAAATAATTACCTTAGTGCTCAAGACAAATACAAGATGAGTTGTCAAGAACAAAGCAGTGTGAAATTTATTTAAAATGACATTAAATAACTTTAAACAACATTGTTGTAACAATCATACTATTCAAAGAGGTTAGAGGTAATACCAACAAAAATGTGTGGAATTAACATGTTCCTTAAGGGGTGTTCCATCAAGCTATGTTAAGACATAAGCACTAGACCCATAATTGGTATCAACTATGTAAGGTCCTAATCAATTAGCGCTGAATTTATCTTTTTTTTCATTGTCAGCATTGGGGTTATGTTGGTTCTCAATAAGAGAAAAATAACCCTTATGAAACATGTGTGGGATAACCTGTGTGTTGTTTCTACATTTCAATTATTTGATGTGAGCTTGGAGATGGTCAAGAGAATTAATGCACATTTCGTCAAGCATCTCAAGTTAGTGCAGTCATTGGTCTTTATAAGTGGCATCATCAATAAGTTCTTGGAGATCAATTCAAAATGTAGGAATTTTTGACTCCAAGGGCATGATTACATCAATTCTTTAAACAAGGTTATAGGGTGTGGTTCCTGTAGATGATCTAACACTCCTCTAATAAGCCCAAAGTGCATAATATAATAATGTATTCTAGTCTTTATGATGTTTGTTTATGGTTTTCTTGAGGATTTTTCTAGAATTCTATTAGTGTTTTTAGTTTTTCCATTGGATTGTAGATAATATGATGTGGAGAATCAATCTTGAATGTTGAACATTTCAAGAAATTTCTTAACTTCGTTATTCTTAAACTAAGATCCATTGTTAAAAATAATGATGGAAGGAAGTCCAAATCGAGCAATTATGTGTTCCAAAATGAAACAAAAAATCACTTCAGAATTTGTAGAATGAAGAGGGATAGCTTGACACATTTCATGAAATAATTTGTTGCGGTTATGATAAATGTATGTCCAATAGAATAGGGAGGTGAAATTTTTCCAATAAGATCCAATCCCCATACTAAAAATGGCTAAATGGGAACTTGGGCACAAAACTTAGAAGTGGGAGAATGGATCAAATTGCTATGGTCTTGAAATTTAGGACATCTTTGAATGTAATTAAAATATTCCTTCCTCATATGTCTCCAAGAATATCCCATACGAATATGTTTTTGCACTAATTTCCATCCTCCAAAATGACCTCCATAGGCACTAGTGTGAGCCTGTTCAAGTACTATAGGGATTTCAGAATCCTTAAGACACCGTAGTAAGATACCATTGAAAGATCATCTATATAATTTATTTGCAAGGATCACGTATTTAGCTTCTAGTTTGCATAAATTCTTGCGTGTTTATTGTTGTAGGTTCGAGAACGGTACCATTTTTTAAATAGTTGTATATTGTATCATACCATTCACATGAGTCATCCTGAGGTATTGTTAAAATTTATTCTAATGGAGTATAAATCAAAGGTTTCATGATGGGATGGATAAAAAAGGTGAATTATGTGGAAGGATCATGTGGGGATATTAGAGAGGCTGCACTTGCCATTGTATCCAAATGTCTATTGTTTTTTCATGGGATGTTATCAATGGTGAATGATTCAAGCTTCTCTAAAATTTTCATTGTAAGATCCTTATATTTTGATAACTTGTCATGTTGAGTTTAATATGTCCTACTAATTTGTTTGATAAATAACTATGAATCACCAAAGATCTTGATATTTTTAGTATCCATTGTTAAAGTAGCTCACAAATCCTTGATTAATGCATCATACTCAACTATGTTATTTGTGCATAGGAAATTTAACTAATAGGACAAGGGAAGAGGTTGTCCATTGGGTGAAATCAATACCACTGCAACACCAAAACCTATTTGACACTTAGATCCATCAAAATACAATTCCCATGTTTTAATATCAATGAACAAGACATTATCATCATGAAAGGAGTCATAATTAGGTAAGGCGAGAGGAGAAGGAGCATCAGCTAAGTGATCAGTTAAGGCTTACATCATTTTATTTTTTTCTATGAAAAAAAAAGGGTCAAACTCAGTTAACAACATAACCCACTTAGCTATGCATCGAGAGAGGTCAGTTTTATTGAAAAGATGTTTAAGAGGATCAATTTTTGTCATGACTTGTATTTCAGTATTTAGTAAATAATGTTGCAATTTACTAGTAGAGAATAAAAGAGCCGAGTGTTATTTTTCAATTGGTGAGTATCGAGTTTAAAAATAAACTAAGGTTCAACTAATGCAATAAATAGGATGTTCTTTGCCATGATCATCTTGTTGAGCCAACAATGCATTAAGAGCATGGGCTGATGTGACTATATACAAGATAAACAGTTTTTTTGGCACGATAGTTTGTAAAATGAGTGGATTTGCTAGGTATTCCTTTAAACTCTTAAAAGCCTATTTAAAATCCACATCCCAATCAAAAGGTACACCCTTTTTAAGAAGATGTGTGAAAGTTATTATATGATTGGCTAAAGATGCAACAAAATGATGGATAGCTTAAATTTGACCTTGTAATGTTCGCAATTGAGAAATGTTCCTAGGAGGTGGCATGTTAATAATTGCATCAATTTTCTTTCTATCCACCTCAATGCCTCTGTGAGATATGACAAACCCAAAAATTTTACCACTATCTATGCCAAAGACACACTTTTTTAGGTTTAAGCACATATTATATTTATGTCTTTGTTAAAATATTTTGCAAATAAAATTTACATTGTCTTGTCGTGTTAAGGATTTAGCTAGAATATCGTCAAAATAATGTTCCAAATTTTTGTGGATGTAATTGTGAAAGATTAATGTCATTTCTCATTAATAAGTTGCACTGACATTCTTTAAATTGAAGGGCATCACAACCCAACAAAATGTTCCCCAAACAGTTGTAAAGGTGGTTTTGTATTGATCTTGAGGATTAATAAGGATTTGATTATGACTAGAAAATCCATCCATGAATGGCAACAAAGCATGTACAATAGTTGAATCCATGATCATGTCAATATTAGAAAGCAAAAAGTCATCTTTTAAAGAAGCTTTATTCAAGTCATGAAAATCCTTACAGATCCTAATATGATTATCAGGTTTAGCAACTACGACAGTGTTTGAAATCCAAGGAGAATAATAAATAGGTCAAATGAAGCTTGCGTCAAGGAGTTTTTCAAGATCTTCTTTAACATGCAAGGCTATGTTAGGGTAAATTTTTCTTATCTTTCAATGAACTATTTTACAATTTTCAACTAGAAAAATGTTGTGGGTGATGATTTTTGGGTCAATTCTAGGCATATTAGAGTATTTCCAAGCAAAAATCTCAAGAAAATCATGAAGTAAAGTTGTAGTGTCATTTTTTTAATTCTTTTTCAAGGAACTTCCCAATCTTAATAAGTTTTCTTTATCATCAATTTCCATTGGCACATAAATTGTATCTCCTAAAGGGAGTACACTAGATTTAGGAACCTTAGTCTCATGAGACTCTTCAATGGTATCACTATCTTTTTTATTGGTAAAGATTATCTCATGATTAACCTATTTCATGGGGGCAGTAGAGGATGAGTTATCATAAACTTCTAACATTTTTTTAGAGTGTCATCACTATCAATGTACTTCCATGAAAGTGGTAAGTTCATATCAAGTAATTAAGGATTTTTTATTGTGAGTTGGTGATTTGGTTGACATATAATAGCATTGATGTTTAAAGATTGTCATTGATTAGCTTTTGTCATTTTAGAAAAAGAATATCCCAAGCCAGTTTTTGTCTCTTGCGTATTGGGTTCCATAGGAACATGAATGCCTTGTTCATGTGTTCCACATAATTTTCCAATATATCCTAATTTTTTCACAAGTGCATAGCCTTTCCCATAAAGTCTTTCCATTTTTTTCAGTTTCTGCAGGGATTGATAATCTATCTCATCAAAATTTGTTGTCTATGTTATATTTTTTTCCAAGGTAGGAGAGATAAATTTTTGAGAAGATTGGTTAGAATTTTGAGTGTACATGATGGTTGGTTGTTCTTGTTTCTCATCTTTCATTTATTTTATTATGTATTCTCCCATGAATGAAGGTGTGAATTCTAAGGATCCCCAATCATCATCAAATAACTTAGATGGAAATTCCTCATCATTGTGTTCAATTTCAAGAGGATCTATGTTGGATGTTAGGATTAATGATACAATGAAGGGTCAAAGGAACTGCATTCATCTCATTATTCCATGGTCTACCTGAAAGAAGATTATATGAAAGACCATAAGGCATGAGATGAATAGGACTTTGCAAAGTAGCCACCCCAACCGTAATAGGTAAAGTGATTATACCAAGAAGTTTCTTTGTTGTGTTGTCAAATCCTCTAATGGATACAAGATTAGGTATTATTTGTGACTTATCAATGCTTAATTCATCAAGGAGATTCACACTACATGCATTAAGGGTGGAATAATTATCTATAAGGGTTCGTTTGATACCTATACGATTGAATTGAGCAATTATCATAACGGTTTCATTTTGTTTTTGTAACTATAAAGGAGGGAGCTCATGTTGATGGAAAGTAATATCTATATTAACTTGGTTAATTCCATGGATTAGAGCTGCTACATCATTCAAAGTAGTACCAGGTGGAACTGCAATTTTTTTTAAGGTTGTTTGAAGAATAGTGTGATAATTTGGTGAATTTTGAAGTAAATCCCAAAGGGAAATCTTTGCAAGAGTATTATTTAATTATTCAACAAGATCATAATCCTTTGTGTGTGAAAGGCAATGAGGGGAACTAGGTGGATTGGGTAAAGGTAAAGAGGGTGGGGTTGGTTATGGTGATTATGGATTTTTTTAGGTATTATATGTATGAGAAACAATAACATTACTTGATTGTTACAACACATTGGTTTTAGGTTGGTAAAGAGTGTACTCAATTTTATTAGAAGGATGAAGTTTATGTGAGGGTGGGTAAAGAATGAGTTGAGGTTGAATCACATTAACATCCTTAGTTTTATATTTCTCACAAAAAAACTTAGTTGATGATTGGAGTGACATGAAGTCCCAAAGGGAGTCATCTAACAAGTCAAAGTAATCATGACTAAAAGAGTTGATGGATAATTTATTGTTAATTAGTTTACGTTATTCAACATCAAAGGTGTTAAAAAATTTTATTGTGGGTTTTTCATAACAAACCTTAGTGGATGACTTATGTGAGATGAACTATTGAAGAGCTTTATCTAACAAGTCAAAGTCATCACAACCAAAAGATTTGAGGGATAAGGTATCATTAATTTGTTGAGGTTTCTCACTACAATATTTAGAGGATGAAGTGAGTTAGAGGAAGTCCTAGAGAACTTCATCTAACTTGTTGGTATCATCACTACTTAGGGGCTTGGATGAGATGTTTCTAAATTGAATGATTTGTTTGAACTTGGCTAGTTTGATGTTTCTATTTTTTTGTGTTTATGTATCAATGAATCTCATCTAAAAGAACTAGGAATGAATACTAAAAAGGAAACTTGCGAAAATCTAAAACTATCCAGGAATGCCATGAAAGAAAATGATGCTTATGTTAATGAAACAGAAAATAACTGAACTATATAATAGAAAAGAAACTACAGAAAACAAAAATGTACAAATCAATAAACTGAATTTCATAAATTATGATTCAAAAAATTTAGTGTGACTCATTTTCCCAAGGTGGCAAATGAGTCCCAGGAGAGATATTTTTAGGTTTTTTTAATTATTTTTTAAAGAGTTTTGAATGTTTTTCTAGTTTTCTACTCAAATAGAGACTAAGAATGAATTTTTTTGAAATGAAATAATGAAATAAGATGCAATAATGAACTTTAAATGATACTTTCACTAATGCAACTTTAAGAATCCTTGGGGTGTAAAAACAATACAAAAGACAATGTAATTGAGTCCTAGTATGCAAATGCAAATGGAAATCATAATGATATGATGTTCAATATACATGTTCACCAAAATGAACCATAGATTTCTTGGTAGGGATTATAGACTACTCTTGCACTCTTAGGATGTCTCACCTAAAAGGAGAGAGATAAACCCCACTCAAATAGATCTAGGTGGTTCACTAAAATTATGTAAACTTGTATGATGTTATTTAGACTAAATGAGATGATCTAAATGCAACTAAATGAAATTTTTGACTAATTATGAATGCAAAACTTAAGATACATACAATGTTTGAAAACACACTGATGTTTGCAAAAAAACATAAAATGATGAATGGAAATGCAAACTAATCCAAATAAAAAGTCACATCTTAGAATGTGTGCACCTAGGAAGCTAAAGAAAACTAAAAAGAAATCTAGAAATCTAACAAGACCTTATTTTGAGCTGACTAGGACTCATTTGCCACCCTGGGCGAATCAGTCCCAAGTTAGGCTTTTGCTGCACAAAAGTTGTTTTCTATCAACTAGGTGTTTGGACCTACATCTAATTCACAATGGAACTTTAGGAGGGACTCATTCACCATGCATGGAGAATTAGTCCACTTTCAAATTTCTATGATTTCAAACCTCTATTCTGCACCTTGACACCTGTACAACAATTTCTAATAGAAACTTGAATCAAGATCTCAAAAAATTCCTGAAAAATAACTTAAAATTGTTTGTCTAATGGGGGGTTTCCTTAGTCAAACTCCTAGTTGGGTAATTAAACCTTGAATGAATAAAAATATGCATAAAGCTCCAGCCTTAGATGTGTTAAAGACTAGGAAATTTTGAAGTATGAAGAAAACTCTATTCTATTATGCAAGAATGATAAATGCAAATGTGATTTGAATGATGAAAGATCTCAACCCTAGAAATCTCGCAACACATAAAAAAAAGGAGATAAAATGATATGCAAATGGAATGTAAATGAAATATAAACCTTAATTTGAAGATAGAGAAGCAATGGAAGATGGAATCACTTTGAAAAAAAGTCATTAGGTGTGATTTGATGGGTAGTTGCATCTGCTCAACCTATATTTCTCCATGATTCACCATAGGAATCCATCGCCAACTCTTTGCAATGCTGAAATTTGATACAAAAAGTGAGTTTTAAGACCTGCAAAAACCCTCATTTACTATCGTAAAACGTTAACTTTACTAATGAAACTTGTTGTCAAAGAATTGAATTTAGAATTTTCTTTTGTAAAAGGATTAAAAGATTTGTAAAATGACCAAACAAGAGTATTTATAAGAAACAAAACCTAAGTTTCCCATTATTTAGACCTAAGAGGCTGACATTCTCCAAAAAATTAAGTTGAATTAATTGAATTCCCACTCAAAATTGAATTTTCCCTCAAAAGGGACTAATGTGCCACCCTTGGTGAATGGGTCCTAGTAAAGGGTACTCATTCATCCAAGGTGGAGAATGGGTCCCACTACTAAATTTTGAAGGTGGGTTTTAGGGACATGGAAGAATTAAATGTTGTTTGTCAGGATTTAAGTGTTTTCTTAGGTAAAATAGGCCTCTAGATAAAAAATAATGGGTGTTAGAGGCCTATTAATTTTTTTTTTAAGGATAAATGATGCAAGGGGACTCAAAAGTGGGTCTAATTACACGTGAAATTGTCTCTTTTATCAAGAGGGTCCAATTTTCTACGATACACTATGTGATAGACACAATTACATTCTTCATGTGGAAATTCATCATAAAGAGTTTCATCAGTTGTACCAATATTTGTTTCTACCTTTTCACTTTCACATGCAACCACATTTGTGCTATTCTCATGAAACCATTCAGTAATGACTTCAAAACTAGCAAAAGGAATGGAAGAAGGTGAAGCATCAAACAAGAAAGGAGTTCCTTGTTCATCACTTACACCATCAACATATGCATGCTCCTCATAATTAACTACCTAAACTGATTCATCTAATGAATCTCTTCCACACATATCTTCTTTATTCATACTATTGCAGCAATCAGCAGGGTCACATTCCTCATGGTCAAACTAAAAATCATTGTTTGTTTCCTCATTGCAACTACTTGTGAATGATCTCACCAACTGAAATTCATTTCTCACTTTGTCATGTGCATCTAATACACTAACATTCTAAAAAACATTTCATAAATCAACAAACTCTTTTGTCTCATTATCATGGAAGTTTTTGTCAATACCATACTCACTTGTGGAAGAGGTAGAACCAAGTGTAACATAGTATTGTTGATCATATATCTCTTCTTTAAAAAGTAAATTCAATTCATATCCCTCATTATGCTCTTAGCTTAGGCAACTTGGGGGCCCACTATTTTTTACAAGATCAAACTCATTTCTTGAAGGGAAAATATCATTAGCACAACTTGAACTGGGATAATCATCTAGGAAATTATTTTCATCATTGCAACCTTCTTCTAATATAGAAGAGTGGCTCTCTATTTCTATATTTTTAGAGAAAACAAAAGAAACCTCATATGTTTCATTCATTTCATCATGACTATTGTGGTTGCAATCTTCATGTAGATAGGTTTTCTCAATGGGATGATCAGAAAAAAAATCTTCATCACTACATGTTGCATCAACATTGTCTTTTTCTATACCATTCACATCTATTTGATCAATTCTAGAAAAGGTACCATCACGTAGGCTAGTCAAGAAACCACTTCCCAATTTCTCTATTATTTCTCCAATCAGTGAAATCCATTGATATAAACACTTAAGGCTAGGGAGCTTCATGTTAGTTAGCATGTTACTCAAACTTGGCTCACCATTTTCACAGAATAAATCAATGCAAAATGATTGATTAGGACTTTCTGATTCTAGTATAGCAAACAAAAAGTCCATGAATCTATCATGAAATTCATAGGGGGATTCATTCTTAGATCTATTTATATCACACAGTGCATCAATAAGTGACATGGATTCAATTTTTCTTTTACATTGCTCTTCAATTTTTTCTTTTATATGTAAATGTCTATTGTTTAACAATCACACATTGTCTGTTGATATTCCTTCAAACTAATCAATGAAAGCTATTCTAAACCCATGCCATGAACATATGTAATACCTTGGAAAGATAGAAAACTAGTGTTTTGCATCATTTTCTAAAGTTATCACAAATAACTTCATGACAACATCCTCATGATCTATTTGATATTTTTCTATCAAATTAATGAAACTTTGTAAATGTTGTGATGCTGATTCAAACTTCTCACCATTGAACCTTTGTATTTTATCTATAATTTTAGATGGAATGGCATTTGGGTAACCATGAATTCCACTGAAATCGAGGGGTCTATATCTTTCAGTGTTAAAACCTCTTTAAAAACTTGGCTGGGGTTGATCACAAACCATGGTTGCACTAGGAACCATACAAGGATGCATATATTGGTGCATTTCGATATGCCTATTTCAAACTTCAACTATCAACTCTATAGTTGATCACTCACTATCACATTTTTGGCTTTCATATTGACCTTAGAATACCATAATTCATAACTCAAATGCATCTACACCTAAAGTCTATTTAGTGGGAATATTTCAAGAACAAGCATACTTCTTCAACACAATACATAGGGTATCAAATATAACTCAGAAGTATGCAATTTTAGTATTACTATCCTTTCCCAAGTTGTTAGTGCTAATTCACACAATAGGGAACCAAATTTTCCAATACATTCAAATATGGTTTTTGTTGATGCCAAAAATTAACAAGGTAACAACCTTATGGGAAACCCAGTTAATGGGGGAACCAATTGTGCTAAATCAAGTGACCTCTAGGTTTTTAAAGAAGTCAACTTCTTCTATGTTTGGGGTTTTGGAATGGGAAAATGAAGCATACATAAAAAATAAAGATCTAGAACTAAATCGATGTGCAAAGATGGAGATATAGGCATAGTCAAATCTATCTTTTGGGATGTGATTTAAGGGCTCATTTAGTAATCTGCTAAGTCCTAGAATAAAAAAAATCAAAGATGAAAACTTGAATAATTTACTCAATAACATAAAATAAATCTCATACACGTTTACTAAAAAGAAGAGTCAAAGACATGGTCTAAACCAATAAACTTGTATTAAAATCATAGAAGTTTTGCAAATAAACAACTCAGTACAATAATAGAATAGTATAATGTTTTGTAAAATAGCTTAAGAAAACAAAAAAGGATGAATAATGGCATAGTCTATGAGTCTCATACAATAATCTAAAAAAATACAAAAAGGTCTAGTGTCTTTCCCAATTTTTTTTGTATCTTCTGAAGTCATGTTTGGAAGGAAGAAGTAGTATATATAGATAAAATACCACCATTTGGAAGGCCAATAACATTAAATATTCTTCATCATGAGTGATGATGCTCAGAGCAATGATTTTTGACAGTAATTTCAATAGCAAAAAGGTTTGATCCATGAACGTAGTCGCCTTCAAGCTAGATGCATCCCTCGTGAATGATGGCATTGGTCTTAGCAAAACATCATGCTGACATGTGTTGCTCACCTAGGGAGGTAGTTAGAACATGTGGAAATTTGGTGGGGCTCATTGCTTGTTCCCTCCTTCCACTTAATAGAATCTCCACAGAGGAGACATGTGGTGGTAGGTCAGAGCCTATTGATCAACCTTCCCTTTTGTGATAGAAATACCCCATGTCAAAGACATGTGGAGGTGGTCTTTACTACTGAAATTGACTATGGGGTTCACTAAAAAGTGTACATAGACAAATGTTATGTGGTACTTGGGTGGGGCCTGATTGAAATGCAAAGGGAAGCAACGTTTAAGTGTCCATGGTGTTGACATGTGGAAGCATGGTAGGGGATGGTAGAAGAGTGAAGGAAGAGATCCCTATGAGGAGTTCCAAGGGGACACATGGTGGAAGTAGATTAAATTCTTTAAAAAAGGGCCTGATGATGTTCAAATAGATGGGGCATGGGCTAGTACATAGCAAAAAAAAAAAACCTGAAGGGAGCTCCTAGAAATTTATATCCATAACTTTTGGTTACTACTAGGGGCATTTCACCTATGGAATGAGGACCCCAAAATTTTTGGTTCATAGAATAGAGCCCTATCCATTGGGTGACACAATAAAATCTATGAGAGAGCGATCTACAAAGGTAGCTAGTCAACCTTGAATGGAATCTATATGTCATGTAGATTCTCTTGTGCTCTGTGCAAATCAATAATTTCCTTGAATGACAACATCATGGATATACCGATCCCAAACTCAAGTTGAAAGAGCAGTTGCAATATTAGATGAGTAATGCCCTCAATACCCTTTGAAGTAAGGGGCTGACTAAAGCTCTGAAAATTAGATGTGTCCTGTTGCTTCTCTTCAATCTTTGCTGCAATCTACTCTGTCGTGGCCATTGATTCATCAGAAAGAAACGGGAAGGGTAAGCCCATCTAAATTAGCTAGGAGAACCTATCTCATATGCTATTCATGGTTCAGTTCACTATGGTAGTGTACTTTCTAGCATGGAGGATGGCTATGTGGTAGTGGATGAACTTATTTGTTGTTTTGGCAATGACTTTCCATTCCTCGATCACTACATTCACTAAGTCCTCATCTGACACCATGTATAGCTTATCCAAAAAAAAAAAATCCTCAGGAACATTTTCCATGATAAATTGAGGGAACCACTCAATCACTCCATGAACTTCCCTACCTAAACTTGTTGCTTCCACCATAAATTGGAGTGTTGGCTAAAGAGTCAGGCATAAGCCTTAACCTTTTCCCAGTATGAGACATATAGCCACTAGGATACTTGAAGAAGGTCTAATTGGGTAGCAGGGGTTTGGGGAAGACTCTTCAAAGAGCTGATCTCCACATCCTTTGAACCAACATCTTGTGTCAATTCTGCAATCCTTTTGTTTGTGGTGAAAAGTTGTCCCTACAGGTTTTTCAATTCAACAAGATAGTTTTCTTCGGCCTAGTTTTTTTTTGTTATTTCTCTTTCAAGGGAAGACTTCATCTCCTAGTCTTCATTCTTCAATTGAGCCTAATGGTCCTCAAATTCCACATCCTTCTGCTACATTTTTTTCTCTAATTAAGCATGTTGATTCTCAAACTCCAAATTTTTTTGTTGCATCTCCTACCCCACCTGAGTCAACTAGTCTTAGTATTCTTGGTTTTTCTGTTGAAGCTCGACAACCAAATTAGAATCTTGGGCTTGGGACTTTGTCAGTTCCTCATGGATTTTGTCCTTGTTTTCCTCCATTTGTTGTGATAAGTGCACAATTTCTGCATCCTTTTCCTTGTCCTTCACTAGTAGGACCTCAACTCTTTCCTTTATATTTTTCAATTCTTCTTCCCTCTTCTTCAGCTAGCAACAAGACTTGAAGAAGTTGGTGGTCACCACCCACTACGTCTCCTCCATCAGCTCAACTTTGTCTTGTGGTTAGGCTATGCTCAAATTGAGTCCCATAGCATACATATTGTAATCATCATGTTGTATCTCTCCCTTTGGTTTGATGATTGTTGGATGCATAGTTGCAAAATGCAATGACTGTTGAGCTTCATTGAAAATGGTCTATACTTTTGGTTTGTCTATCCTTTTTCCATCCTTAGCCTTTTGCTTCTAGAACTTGATAGCTTGCGCTTGTTAAGTTTTATTGGCCTCTGACATAAATTTTGTTGGCGACTTAACTAGCCCACCTGCAAAAGCTGCAATAGGAGGAAGAGCAAAAGAGAATGAGAGGGTAGTGGTTCTAGGAGATTTCTTCCTCAGAAGATTTACTATAAGTAGAGAGAATGGGGGAATTTTCCAAAGCCTGTTTTGTCAAATAGTGGGAGGACTCATGGACAGTGGCAACAAAAGAGACATGGCATATTCCATTTTTTGGGTTGATTGACTAGGAGTTGATATAGTAGTAGCAAGAGGGCTATCAATGGTGGCCATGGAGGAAAATGGTAAAGTAATAGCGGATACAGACTAGGTTGAGGTGAAAGCTGGAAAGGTCCATGGAGGAGTAAAGGGAAATGGTCTTGCCTGGGAGAACTAGGAGAAACCTCCTGCGACCATTGCAATACAAGCATAAAAAGAATGGCCAACACTTGAAGTGATGGGGACCATTGACACAATAGGAGGAACTAAATATTGTGAAGCAAGAGAAGAGGGAGTGAAAGCTACCTACTATGTAGATGATTGTGATCCTTGGCTTGTCATTGGCTCTGTGTTTGTTACAGCTCCTACGAACCCTCTTCTTCAACTATATCCATGAACTACCTTTTGTTGGGTGGCGAGTATTCCACCTCTATGGTCTTTGACTATTTCTATCAGGTTGTTCTTGAACTTCTTGCAGTCTAGGTGCATGTATGCAAGGCTCCCAACAATGATATATTGAACCATACATTTGAAGAAACCTTACTAGGTTGCTTCATCCCTTTTCTTTTTGTTGCATTGGGGCTATCTGTACTTATTTTTCTTTCTCCATTCCCTTCCCTATATATTTTCAACCTCCTTTGAGTTAATATAGTCACCATCACTTGCATCAGAATCAATATGCATGTTGTTCCACAATTTATCAAATCTTTCATTTGTCTCTACGAATTGATAAGGGGGATCAAGGCATCAAATCTCCTTATAGTAAATCAAGAAATACCTAATTCTTTCCTCACTCTAGTTGAAATTCCTCATGAAATCATTATGAAGGGTGGCCCTTATTTGATGCTTCTCATTATACATTGTTGATTGGAAGTAGAACTTGAGCAATGGCAGCCTACTATCCTTTGTTGGAATATGAGCTAGGTCCACCAACAAATCATATTGCTCCTCCATTGGACTACGCCACTTTTCCCAATAAGGCCAAGGGCTATGGGTTACTTTGATGAGTTCATTTCCTATGTCATTAAAGGGGTTGTAGTCCCATCTATCATAGGTCATCACTAACCCTAGATGATCCAGCTTTGCTTCAAGTACCTTATGCGTATGCTTTTTTTCCATTACCACCCACTGGGCATTTGAAAAATCCCCTTTTATGCTTTCCTTTGCAAAATTTATTGTGAATAATGGCCATCTACCAAAAAATATAAAGGGCCACTACCCTATCTATGACACACTCTAGGAGTTGGAATGGCTCCTCGATAAATTCACGCATGTAGATTAATGTGCAATCCCTCTTGAGAAACTAGTCACATTTAGGAGTGAGACTCTACATCCACTCCATTTGATCGATAGAAAGCTAATAGGGATTTCCATTGTTACTTAAGTCTCATAGAATCAGAGTTAAGAAAAATTCCAAAAATGTATAATAATCATGTGTTGCAGAAAGGAGGGGATTCCATGTAGAAACTGGCTTTCTGAATCACTTCTCAGTAAAAATAGATAACATCCTTTTATTGAAAAATTTAGGGTTCTAGTATAAAAACATATGAGCAAGTAAAGAAAGAAACATTAACTTGTGCTACATGCAGTATTCCTTGATTTGGCTCATCATTTCATGGTAGACGACTCCTACAAAGTGATACTAGAACAAGGTTTGTTTCCTATGCAACTAAAAACCCAAACCCAGTTGAAATTCCTACACCCATTTGTCTTCATCCATGCCGCAAACAAAAAAATCATAGAGAGTGCATCTTGCATATCTTGTTTAAAAGTGTTGTGTGCAACTAGGATTTGTGGTAGCCTATTGCAATCATCCTGGTGCCTTTGTGTTTCCACATTATGAAATTCGAAAGATTTTCCTTTGCCTCTTCAAAAGGTGCACCCATTTTCTAGAGTGAATGAGTCCATTCTGTCCACTTTATAGTGACTTTTAGGGATGTACAACATGCTCTAAATAGAGTCAATGTTTATGTTTACTCTCAATTCCCAACACTCGATGTTGTCTGAATCTACCTAGGTTGAAATGTTTAATGGCCTCATGAATGAGCTCTAGGTAGTAATCCATAAGGGGCACCATATACTAAGAAAAACTATTGAAACATAGCTTGTACACCATTTTACATGTGTTATCAACCTTTTTCAATCTTTCACCAACTCCTTCCTATTGATGGGTGTTTTTCACACTTTCTCAACATAGGTAGTGTGTATGTGCACTACCTCTTTTGAAAGGAAATCTCCAAAAACAAGCTGCTGAAAATCTCCCCAAGGTCTCTCGAGTGTAAGTTCATCACTAGCATGGAACTCCTCAGTTGATGTTTGATGTTATTTTGCTAGTAATCACAAGGCAGACTTACATAGCTGGATTTGAAGTGGATCTTATAATATGAAGTTTATGAGATGGTAGTTAAGGCACACTTTGTTGTAGGTTTGGACAAAAATCTAAAACTTCAATATTTTCCTTAAGTTTTGGCTTTACAATGTACAATGAACCTTAGCACAGGTTGCTTCTAAGAAAAAAGGAAAAAAGAGTAGGGAAGAGGGAAGGTTCCTGGATCTGCAACTAACTATGAACAATGATCATGGAGGTTCTACTGTGGATAGCTTCCTTCAAATAGGATCCCATTTAACCAAGAATCCTATAGTATCATGGAATTTGTGCTATCTTCAAAGGTTTGTAGATATTTTATCATTCATCCACCACAAACATGCATGAATAAAGATAAATGTTTAAAGTAGCTTCATGTTTCAGCCTAGAATAACTTTACAAGACCATTTACCAGTAGCAAATGGAAAAAATTATGGACTGGAAGGCATCAACACAACAAAAATTTCACAAAAAAACATCTAACAAAATCTAAGTTGTTTGGAGCTAACTAAAGCAATAATGTAAATCTAATAAAGCATCTAACAATGGATATTGAATCATGAAATATGTGAAGGACTTATAAAATGTACCAAGTCAATGTATTTTCAATAGAAATTTATGTAGCATGTCTTTACAATAACTCAACTCTCTCTTGAAAATGAGAGGAAAACCCCTATTTACAGTGCCCAAAAAGTAGAACGAATGGCCAAGATTTAATCTCATTGTGTGGCCAAGATTCACTACAAACTAGGGTTCTACCCACCCCTCCAATATATTACAATTTAAAATACAACCTTGTCCATATCTCTATTTTGTCCTATAGTGACAACACTGTAGAGTTTTATCTTTTGTTGATTTTCTATTGTAGCTATTCCTTCATAAACTCTTCACTAATAATAGGGTTTCCTTCCTACTTCTTCAAAGCTACATAATCCATGAATTTCAGGATTATTGGTTGGATTCTATCAACCTCCATGATCTCAGACCCCAACACTTGATAGCTCCATTCTTTAGAGTTGTCCTCAAGCCTCTTCTGGTCTTCATCATACTTTGCAGCATGGTCTCTGAACAGTTCTAACTAGGCGAAGGTGTGGGTAGCTAAACTCATGAAATCCATGGTTATCTCATGTAACATCCCATCCTCCATCTTTTTCTAGAAATGGGGCTTTATTTTCTTTGGATCAATTTGCACCGTGAGCATGTCATATCCCATTATCAGCCTTAAATATCAGGTGCAATCTACTCTAATTTCTTTGATCCATTCAATATCTGGATCCACTTTATCAATTACCTACTCCAACCTTTCTTTCCTATTATCAAAGTTTTCCTTCCATACATCCATTAGCCAATGGTCATCCCCTTTGTGTAGGAGCTCCCTTTCCCATGTGGATTTTGGTAGCTAGAGGATAGCCTTGATCTTTGGATAGGTGGACCTATACATCATAATGAAGTCGGTGCAAAGTTTCTTTGTGCCTGCCAAAGACTGCTATAAGTCTAGGAACTTGTTGGTTGTTCGAACAACCCGACTGATACCCATATTTCTGACGTATAGAATCTATTAGAACTAGCTTTCTATAGTTTTTTCTAGGTTCTTTCTTTTTTCCAACTTGTTAATTTGTTCCCTAGACAACAGTTGGGGTGGAGCCATAGATGTGGTAGGAATTTCCTTAGCTAAATACCATTATTGGATGTAAGTTGTCAAGCCAGTTACCTGTGCTTTAAGCTCATCTTTTGAGACTTTATCCTATTGTATTAGATGCACAACCATAGCCACAGACTCCTCGAGGTGCTCTACCTTTTTCTCTCTAGTAACAGTTCCCAAGTCAATGGTGGAGATATTATAGCTTACTCCTTATCGGCCTACTACCAACATTGCTACTTACATAGTTCAGGAACTAGAAGCATCCATTGTTACCTCAAACCTAATTTTGTGCTTCTTCTCCTTCTTGGTTGTGATCTGCACTTGGGCTAGGATAGCCTCTAGTCTTGCTCTTGGATCCTTTAGGGTAGGAGTCTTCTATTCAAGTTGCCTCTCCATCCATTTGGGTATAGAAAATTTTCCCTTAGGCAATTTACGATCAATCTCACCTTTCTTTGTTTGGATCACTGTTTATTCACCTAAGGGAAACCCTTATATCATTTTAGTGTTCTCTCCTTCTTCCTCATCTAAATTTTGAATGAACATGAGGTGTTTGATGGGAGGCTTAGTGGGAAATTTCCCCTGGGGACCTCCTTCTATCTCAATTTCTTTCTCTTTCATTTCTTTAGTTTGTTAGTCCTTGTGCACATACTCCTCAGGCTTGTCTTCCTCTACATTTCCTTCTTCTCCATAAGGGGGTGGTGCATCCTTGTGCTATTCCCCTATAGGGAGTTCCACATCTTTTTCTGCCCTCTCACCTACTTTCCCTTCTCCTCTAGGAGGTTACTTCTCTGTGTCTTCCTCATTGTCCTTCAATTCTCAGGCCATTTCCCCCTTGAAGTCATCATCAAAGGTTTGTACAATAGTTCTACCACCTATATCCTCTTCCTCATCTCCAATTTTGGAAGACCCTATTTCTTCTTCTTCATAGACCACCCTGTCAATTTGTCGATGCTTATATTTTGGGTGTTCATGGTACTCATCGGCTTCCTCCTCCATTGCCTTCGAAGCTTCTTTCTCCTGCTTCTCCCATTCCTAAAAAATTAACATTGTGGCCTCCATTTCTTGTAGTCCCATTAGATGTTACAAAGGTGTAGGAATGGCGAGGACCTACACTAAGGCAGCTTGGATGGTGGGATCCAACAAGATCTGAGAAATCTCAGAGGAGACATTTTGCATGTGCTATGAGAAAGCCTCCAGAAATGTGAGTACGAGAATTTTTGTTGTCATGGGAGTGATGTAGTAGGTGACATGGGGGTAGTGGAAACCAGAGTAGTTATGGCAGAGGAAGATTCAACCACTATTATGGCCCCAATTGGGGGAGAGGAGATGAGATGGACTAAGAGGTCCACCACAGGTGGGGATGTGGCAACCATGGTCTGGGTAATAGATGGAAGGGTTGCAGAGATAGGGAGAGCTAGAGGAGGTTTTGGCTGATCTATTTTCCCTTCCTCACCCTCCTGAAGGGGACCCTCTTGAATATTTGGTTGCTCCGTAGTGCTTCCCATCCATTTGGGCCTCTTAGAGGGTGAGCCTCCTGAATCTTTTTTTGAATAAACCTTGGGATCTAGAGACTGTCCACCTCAATCCTTTTCCTCTTCTTTGATCTTGTGAGCAGAGGAGATTTGGATGTCCCTCCTATTGAATTTCTAGCAACGACATCTTTTGTGGCACTAGGCTCACTCTTGAACCCCTCATATGTTAGGACAACCCCTTGTTGCTTTAATCATGATACTTGTCCCTTAACCCATTCTTTGAGATGAGCCACAATTGATTTAGTTATAATATCAAGGTCATTAACCTCCTGTTCATCCCAATCTATTGCTGCAAGTGGCAAGTTAGCGATTGTGTTATATCTGGGAGCCATCATGATGCTCTCATCCTCTTTGACCTAATCTAGTAGGGGAAATAGTTGCACCCTCCTCATGAAGTACATAGTCTTCCGCATGTAATTTCTTCCAGGCACCTCCTTGTCATCTTGGTAATCTCCTCAGAAATATTCAATGTGATATAAATGGGCGTACCCTGGTCCTAGTGCCTTTTGCACATGCCCATGTCAGTCCACCCATGGGTGAGCAGTGTGAAGGTAGAAATGACACTCTGCCAATTCCTTCTTAGAATTCCTAGTGCATTGGGAAGTTTGTAATTTGTACATTCCTTGATCAAATGCTAAGGGATAAGGGATCCCTCCCAAATGTCTACTACCAAGGACTGAATGCACATGTTACAACTACCGGGAGAGCTATAACAATATGATCTAGTCATTAGGGTACCGGGGTAGCTTGTTCAGCCTTTGTGTGAAACCCTGGGCACAAATATATGTGAATATGGGGTATTGTATGAATAATAAGGCATTTTGCTTTAAGAACGCCCGAGCACTATGAGAGACCCTCCTCTCAAGATCCCCTCCAAGCAACCTGATGATGTGGTTGATGAAGGCTTCATTCACCTTGCAATACTCCTTCTTGAAGTTCCTAAACTAGAGTTGGGGATATCTATCATAGACCTTCAATCTTCATCCTTGCTCCTCATCGAGTGCCACAAACAATCCACTATATTTCCTCAACTCAGCCAGTGAGTACACGAGATAGGACGTCATAAAGAACTTGGATGTTTTCTTGATGTTCATGAACTACTTGTGGAAGCTGTCACTTATTATGCCTCCCCAATAGAATGAAGCTTTTGTTGTGACATCCCCATCCCCTCGAAGGATCTACTTTCTAGAATACGTCATCCATTCCTGAAAGTAGAACGCAATGGGCAAACCCATCACCTTGTTCAACATGGTGACCAAGTCATGGTAGTCCTCATAGAAGTCATTGCAGAAGAGTTCTTGAGGTACCTTTGTAGTGCTTCCCCTTTTCTCTTTAAGGTAGTATTGGTTTATTAGTTTCTTGCAGCCCATCGGGTCCTCATCCCATGTTGCTTTACCTTCCTCCATGGTGGGAATCTCCATCTCCCTAAAGGTGGGAATGTGAAAAATTTTAGTAATTGCCTCAGCTAACATATTAGCAAGGATGTTCTCCTTCCTATCAACAATGGTTTGTGTCTATGGTTGGTACGCCTGCCAACAAGCCATGACCAATTCAGGGGCTATGAGGGACAAGGGGAAGCCTACATCTTTTGCAATTTAACTTTGTCTGATTAATCTAGCATTATCATTCTTGGGGTGGACTCTAACCCTTTGTTTGAACTCATCAATATTGACATGGCTGATATTGGTGTCTATAATTTATTTCTAGTCTATGATGATTTTTGAATGCAAAGGCTCACCCTAGAATCGGTACTTCATTTGGTCCTTGTCCTCTTTTCCACGAGGAGTCTTGCCTACTTTCTTTCCTTTCTCCTTCTTTGTAGCTTCCCCCAAGGGTCCTGCACCTGATTCCATATATCCTGCAAATAAAGACATAATGAATACAACCAATTACGAAAGCATTAACATTAGTTGAAATCCCATCAACGAAATCCAATCAGAAAATTCATCATTCATGAAGTCAAAATTTTACTTCAAGATGTCGTTATATTTCCAAGGGAAAACAAGGTAGGGAAATCTGGGTGATTTCTCTTGACTTCATATTTTGATGGTTTGAACGGGTCATGCAGGAGAAGGTTAAATTTGAGCACATGGGTCGAGATCATTTTTCAAATCAGAGCTCATTTGGATCACTTTTCGGGCACACAGAGATGAGGTCGAAAAGCCATCAAGGCTTTGTTGTTTGAAACAGCTAGAAGAAACAGAGTTATGGGGTTGGAACTCTATGGTCTAGGACCTAGGATCTCAAAGGATGGATGATGTTCACTTTCTACTTCGAGGTGTTGGGGCCTGAAGTGGTGAGAAGCCATCAGGATTTCGCCATTTAGAATGGTAGTTGTGGCATGGAAACCTGGAAAGAGCAGCCCGAAGGACTAGACTTGGCATCAAACTTGACTGCTAGGTTTTTTTTATGAATTTTCTCTTGGTGATTATGAGAGTGGAACCCAGAGGTTAGAAAGGCAAGCATTTTTTCCCTTTGTGAGATAGCCAAGATGGGAAAGAATCTCGATGGTCAAGACCCAAAGAGAGCAAGGATGGAAATTGGAGGGTCATGACCCGGGAGGTTGAAGGACACCGATAGGTGGCCATTTCAAAGGGGTGAGGTTCCCATGAAAGTTTGTGGATGAAATTTTGTGGACCAGGACCTGGCGACATGTTTGGTTAGTTGGTTTGAGTTCAACACCAAACGACGAAAGATGAGGCGGCCCCTGGATCTTGGGTGGATGGGTTCTCCTCACCATTTAGGAATGGTAGAAGCAACAAAGCATCTTGGGGATGGAATCCCAATGGTAGGAGCCTAGGAAGCAGGAATGGAGACTAACCTTCAAGTTTCAAAGTTCAACGACATTTTTTTAATGAAAATTTGGAGTGGTGGGCCTGAGATGGCATCCCGCTATTATGGAAAAAGTTTGTTTCATTTTCTAAGTTTTCAATGGTGACAGGTTGGCATGGGCCTAGATGATGTGAATGCCCTATGTGAAGAATGGTGATGACATGAATGAGTTCTAAATTTACCTTGGAGGATGATTTAGAGGTCTTTACAAAATTTGGGCACATGGGTTTTTTAGGTGGTCTTCCTTTACCATTTTATTGCATTTTAATCCATGCTCATTTTTTTTAAACACAAAATTACAAAAAACCTCTTGAGAGGGCAGACAAAAAACCTACCTTGAAAGTCCAACCATGGGAGTTACGAAATCCACTAAGGATAGCCAAATGATGATAACAGACGTGAGGGTGGTGGGAAACGAATGCACTGAATTCCTTAGAAAGGTATCTAAACTCCTCTAGAAAACCTAAAAAAATGAAATTGAATGGTCGGGCCATATATTTATACCCAAATATGCATTTAATACTCTCATTTAATGCTCGTATGGATGACAGGAGGGCTGGTGGAGTTCAAATTCATGGAAGGCAGCGGGAGGTTCGAGGCCCAAGGTCCAGAAAGATGCAACCCTACAATAGTTTCTAAATACATTTTAGAAGCCAACAGCGAAGGGGATCTCAAGGCTTGGAGGGCAGAGCATCATCTTATTTTTTCCATTTAGAAACAATGAAGTTAATATGAAGTTCAGGGGGCAGAAGTCTGGATAACCGAGCGCAAGATGAGAAAAAGGTAGGCGATTTTCATTGCAAGTTCAAATCAGATGAAAAAATAGGGATCCGGGTCTTGGGTTCTGGGAAGGTGGGAGCCTTTCGCTACTTGGAACAGTGAACACCCGAAGGAAACCCGACAAGGGAAACCTAGCAAGGTGGGCCCGCTAGGTCCCAAGGTTGCTGGTAGAAGAAAACTTCCCTAGAGAGTCCGCAAGGATCCAGGACCTAACCAAGATGGAGGGGATGAAGCATGATCAACTTAATATGAGATTTTTTAGGTACGCTAACCATCTAAGACACCAAAATAGGGGCACACAAAATGTGGCAATGATAAAATGATTTGGCAAGGTGAAAGAAAAGAGGGTCCCCATTTCAAATGGGGCATGTGTGTTGAGGGAATAGCAAATGGTAACTCCACTAGGGAATGCTCCTGAGCATTCTAGGGATAAGTGTTCATTTTAGACCCATAATCTCTGGTTTCACAAACTAGGAGCAAAATTCCAAGAGTGAACTAGGAGAACAGGATCCTTAGTTGGGTTAGTCTACAAGACATCTCAAAAGTGTGTGTGATGAATTCATTTATTTTCATAGAACTGTGACAAGTGGTTGCTACTCCAACCGAGCAAGCTACATAAACCATCCAACACAAAAAGTAACCTAGACATTGCCCCGCTACTATTCAGGTGTCCATAGCCCTGACAGAGTTGTCGTTTTGATTCCACGGATATTGCTCTTCTATTGGCTAGGTTTCCATAGCCCCAGTAGAGTTATCTGCAACCCATATAGTCGTTTGATTTCAGAATTTTCTACTTGTTTATTTTGATATTTCTCTCAACATTCTTTTTCTCACTTATCTTTTGGTCGACCGTGTAAGCACCAAAGCCTACAATGGGTTTGCAAACCATAGTGGTCAATAGAGAAACTTAAGTTTTTCACTTACTAGGATATCATAGCAGCCATTGTATTGTCCTTTAGAAATAATTAATATGTCTTTTGTGCAAGATTTGAGTTGTGTGTAAAAATATCCAACTGAGGGTCAAGTTCGAAGGAAAATTTCAAACGAGGAAACCATTTTTGGGTAGCCTTCAGAGACCAATAGTCAGGAGTGAATGTTTAGTTGAATAACACCAAGGATGGAAAATAAAGTGAACCATTCATTGAATGAGCATGGCCACCACAATGGGACAAAGAGCACTCTCTTCAAAACAAAATAGTCGAGGGACAAGCAAAACAGAGTGACGACAAAACAAAAAAACACAAGCAAGCCAAAAGGCAACATACTCTATCCTATGTAAAAAATATTTACAAGGAAGAGCTTGATAGAGCTCAGGCTTAAAGGTAATGCTTAAGGTGTTGCTCATTGACTGGCAATGGGACATCTTCACCAGTTAAGGTCTTTAGGTAGAAAGCATTGTCTCCCAAAATTTTAGCTATTTGAAAGGGGCCAAGCCAAAGCTTGTCAAATTTGTTGTGTCCCCCTTTCTTTTCATGGGATTTTTCCCAATACAAGACTAAATCTATAATTCTAAAGGCCTTGGCCATGGCTCAACAATCAAACCATCTCTTAACCATGCCCTGATGTTTGGCCAAATTTTCTATTGCATGGTCTCAAACCTCTTCTAAATGCAAGAGCTTAGCTAGTCGAGCTTCTCTACAGTCCCTCCCTTCGTAAAAGTCGATAAATTGGAGGGTGGGAATCTCTAGGTGGATAGGAAATATGGGCTCTAGGCCGTAAACAAGATGGAATGGGGAATCACCAAGGGCAGCCTTGTGATGAGTGTGGTCTTCCCAAAGGGTGAATCGAAGCTGGGTATGAAAGTCCTTGGGATTTCTATTGAGCAATTTCCCGATCACTATGATCAGGCTCTTGTTTGTGGATTCAGCAAGGCCATTTCTCTGAGGGTAATAATTAGATGAAAATTTAAGGGAAATCCCATAGTCGAAGGCCCAACTAGAAAATTTTAATGAAAAAAAGTAGGTCCATTATCACACACCAATGCATAAGGACAACCAAATGAAACTTTGCAATAAATTTTAACTACCTTGTGCATTGCTTACATACAATTGCTTATGTCCATCTAGTGCAATAATCAGTAGCGGTAAGAATTTACGTATGTCTATAGATGATGGAGGGCTTACTGAACCAATGAAATCAAGACCGCATTGTGCAAACAGCCTCACCTCCAATAGGGGCTGCAATGGGATAGTAGTATTCTTCTCCTTGGTGGTGGCGATCTAACATGTGTGACATGAATGAACATCACAATAAGCATCCTTGAAGATAGTTGGCCAATAATACCCAACTCTTAATATCTGATGTATAGTGGAAGGTACAAATCCATGACCAGTGCCAAATTTTTCATGAAACTCTTTCAAGACTAGATCTTCTTCCTTGCTAAGGCATCTCATATTGATACCTTCATGATCCTTCTTGTATAAAATAGACCCCTGCAACATATAACTATTGCATTTCAGTTTGAAAGCATGTTTTTAGACTCCTTGTAAGTGATATGGACACTTGTGGTTCAACAAATAATATACAACATCCTCATACCACTCTCTTGGGGAAACATCCTTGAGCTGGTATTGCTACACAATGAGTTTGGGTCCAACTTCAGCTATTGTTTTAGAAATTATATGGGTAAGTGCCTGTACTCTTACCAAATTCATTGGTTGGATTTTCATATCATACTCCTAGAGCAATGTGACCCATTTATCTCTTTGTTCATCCAATTCATTTTGTATAAGTAGTGTTTTCACTACTGGATCGGGGACAATGGTGAACAATTTATTGCGCAACATATAATGCCTAAATTTCTTCACCCCCCTAACAAGGGTATATGCTTTCTTTTCTACCTTGTGGTAGCATAATTCAACGTCTTTCAAAGGAGCACTCATGAAAGAAATCATGGGCTCATTTCCTTCATCATCTTTCTAAGTTAGAATGTTAGAATAGCAATGTTCTGAAGCGAATGAATTTAGAGGTAGAACAGCTTTAGATAGTTTAGGCTAACTAGCATAGGTGCCTTAGCAATGGCCTATTTGATTTCTTGAAAAGCCTATTTGGATTTGGGAGTCCACTCAACTTTGGCATCCTATTTTAACATGGCGTTGAGTGGTTTAACAATCTCATCAAAACCCGTGATGAATTTCCTGACAAAGTTGATCTTTCTGGAGAAGGATTTCAATTCTTTCTTGCTTCATGGCAGTGGGATCTTTAGCAAAGATTGGATACGTTTAGGGTCTATAGAGATTCCCTATTCTAAAATAACATGTCCAAGCAATCTATCCTTAGTCACACCAAAAATGCACTTCTTTTGGTTAAGGGAAACTCCAAACTCCCTACACCTCTGAAACACCTTGCATAAATCAAAGGCATGATCACTCCGCCTCTTAGAGAACATAGTTAAATCATCCATGTAGATGATTATGCACTTCCCGATTAGATCTTTAAAGGAAATATCCATGGCACATTGTAAAGTGGCACCAACTTTGATGGGCCCAAAGTGCATTCTCCTATAAGTGAAGGTTCCCCACTTAGTGGTGAACGTTGTCTTATTGTGATCTTTGTATCGCACCATAACTTGGTTGTATCTGGAGTACCCATCAAGGAATGACATCATTTGGGAATCATTGACAATTTGCAACACCTCATTCAATAAAGGCACTAGATAGTTGTCCTTCTTTGAAGCTCTGTTCAAGTTGTGAAAGTCTACACATAGTCTGATTTTTCCATTCTTTTTTCTGACTGGGACCAAGTTGGCCACCCATGTGGAATTCCTAACTAGGAAGATAATCCTAGCCGAAAGCAACTTCCGTACTTCTTTGTAAATTATGGGCTCTAACAAGGCATTAATAGGACATTGTTCTTGGTGGAATGGCCTCGCTTCTATCTTGAGAGGGATGGTGTGCATGATGATGGAGGTGTCATAAGTCTTTAGATCTTCATAGCTCCATGCCACCACATTATGATACCCCTACAAAACATCGATGATTCCCTTCTTTTCCTTGGGCATGCACACTTTTCCAATAATTTTTTTTTTGATCTCCTCAAGGGTCCCAAGGTTGTGAGCATCACACTGGTTGCTTATGGCTCCCTTCTTTGTTTGTTGATTCTGGTCTTTGATCTGGTCCAAATCAAATATGCGTTCAAGTTGAACCATGCCTTCCGGAATTATGTTGGTTTTGAGGTTGATAACTTCCTCTATATCCAATTCGACCTCTTTCGGATCAGTTTCATCAATTATTTGGGTGGAAAATACATCAAAGCTCGTGATGAATTCAAAGATATGCTTATCATCATTAAAGACCTAAAAAATGAGTGACATTATCTGGTATGGACAGTGTGGATGTCAACTCAACTGCAAATGTCTTCAGCTCAGACAAGAAGAGGGGTTGTAAAGTGTTGGCTACCTGAGCTAAGGCGTCAGCTGTGTTGATGGTCAAAATAGCACAACAACATTAAAATAGAATATCACTATTCTATTTCTCCTAAAAGAGAAAGATCACACATGGAGATCTAACTCCCAAGGTCCTGGTAATCAGTTCTCGATTATGCTGATTTTGCTCAGTGGTTGATATAACCATAATGTTCAAGGGGCCTTTATTGGTAACAAAGAACAAGAATGCATAACATCAGGTAGTCCACATTTGGGGGTTTTAAATAAAATAAAAATATGGAACAGAGCTTTAAATCATAGAGAAATGAATAAAATCTTTACATATCCAGACATGCAGATCAACAATGAGTGTTCATTCTAACTAAAAATAACTACAGCAAGATGTAATCCATAGAATAAACTACGCTACTACATACATCCATAATACTAATTCAGATATCATCAATGTTCACTAATCTTACTCCACATAAATCATTCACTCATCATCCAAACCATAGATCAAATAAATACAATAACAATTTAATTCATAGATAATCCAATGATACGACCTTGAATCCAGTTCCTTCTATTAAATTTCATAAAATAAAGAAAAATTAAGCATAGCAAACCACTGGCGTATGCATTAATCATATATCATTAACCTTATCAAAATGGATCCAAACTTTCAAAATCATCACAAGAAAACGTATCAAAACTTGTAAAATAAAATAAAAATTTACTAACTTTCCAGAGTATCTTTTTAACACATTGAAATCCTAGATCTAGTTTCTATCCTCAGGTGGCTAATCTTTCTTCAATTAGCTGACCTTTACAAAGTAGATTCTAATAGTACATATAGAGTTCCAAATGCATGAATTTCTCAACCATTAATCAAAATCCATAATCCATGGAGTTGAAACTGAACATAGAAGTGGACTCAAGAGTCCCCTCCTTTATACAAAAAGAAAAATCTGATACTCCAAGAGGAAGATGAAACCCACATATTAGACATAGAGTAGAGCTCATGTCAACATCCACAGAAAGAGGAGAAGAGCAGATGGAGTATCACACAAAGAGTCAGTCACTTTTGCACTAAATTATCTTTAATGTACACATTATAACTAGAGAATACCTATAGAAGAGTTTTCAAATCTGGCCCATCCAACCAATCACCTTGAATTTTGATTCTTTGAAACTCCACAGAAACCAAGCTTTGCATCTCCTTTAGCTTGATTACCTCTTTTCTAGTAGTTCTTACCTCTTGTTGGATATCCATAAACTGATCTAAAAATAAATTCTCCCCATCATCTCCTTCCTACATGATTTATTCAAATCTACTCCTCCATCTCTCCATTAGTTTATCCACCGACAAGCCTTCTTTATTGGAGGAATCTAAATTGATCAAAATTGCTACAACCGCTTCTAACTCAATCATTTGTTGATTCAAGTCCTTAATCATTTCTCAAACTTCCTCCTGATGTCCATGCACAACCCTAGACTTGTATCTTATGATACTCATAGTTTTCTCTACAAAGTCTTCATCACCAGTCTCAAGAATTGAAAATTCTATTAAGGTAGATTTGGGCACTTTAATGACATCTTCTAGCCTTATAACATACTCCTTGAATTCATTGTCCTGCTTGCCCAAATCCTTAGCTTGCTGGTCTCGATCTTCTGCTAATTCAAGAGCATCTTTATGAACCTTAGAGCCTTCAACAAGAACATCATCAACCTCCTGGTTGAGATTATCCAACCACTTGTCCATCATCCCTAATTTTCTTTTCATTTGAATCAAATCATCTGCATCCCTCTTTGTTAACAAAACCTAGGATTCAAGAGGAGCAGCCTGTTGAGAAATGGGACTAGAAACATCTTTTAAGAAACCATGGAGCTGATCCAACTGAGCTTTAAGCTCATCTTTCCTTTGCTTATCCTTGATCATACATGGTTTTGGTTGAAGAGGCCACAATGTCAATCGAACTCATTTGTTGATTTCTTGTAGGCTTTCCCAAATTTACTGCCCCCAAATTATAATCAATGATTTGCATGTCATCATAGCTCTTCTCCATTACAAGTATGGCACATTCAACATGATCTCTCCAGCATCAGTGAGCCTAGTGGAGTGAAGAACCTGAGCCTTCTTCTTTGGTTTCTCTTTCCCAATTTCTTTCATCATTTCTTCCTAGTTCAACGGTTGTGGCTGGACAACTTGTTTTCTTTCTAAGTCCAATTTTAGCGAAGTAGGAGCAATAGGAATAGTGGCTACCTGGGATGAAGAGGAAGCAGCAATGGCGGAAGACAGAGGTTGTAACTATGCAAGCTTTGGTTGAGAATCAACCTCCTGTACATTTTGTTGATCACTTTACTCCCTTTCCTATGCTAGCTTTTCTACTTCTTCTTTATCCTTTTTATCTTGTAGCCTCTTAGCCTCCAACTCCTTCCTTAAAGATTCCTCCTCTTCTTTCTTCTTTTCCAACATTTCATCTTGCTGCTTTTTCAATTCTTCAACATAGTCCCATGCTTCCTTGGACTTCTTCGCATGTTCAACAATCTCAGTAGCCTCTCTTTCCCCTTTCAGGTGTTCTTGCTCTTCATTTTTCCTATAAGCATCTTCTTGTTGCTTGAGTTTAGCTTCAATAGCATCCTTTTCTCTTATTTGGTGAGCTTTTTTCTTTTTAGAATCATAAATTTTCTGTTGCAATATCAACCTATTCCTTTCTTCTTGAAGCTTGAGCTCTTGTTCCTTTTGTTGTTGTTGTTGAGTTATCTCATCGGGCTTCACCTTATCCTCTAACTCCTTCTTCTTGGCTTCCAATTTAAATTGTGCCTTGGCCTCATCTTCTTGCAGCTTAGTTGATGCCTCCGTTTGCACCTTAGCATCAACTTCCCTTTTTGCATCCTCAAAAAATTTCTATTGGTCCTCTTCAGTCAGTATATGTTCAGTGTCTGCATCATCTAGCATATCCAACAATGTCGATACATAATGCTCCTTATTAGAGGGAGTCTTCTCTAAATCCGTTTCTATATTATGTATCTCCACTTCACCTTCCATTTTCCTCAAGGATTCTACTTCACCACGAAGAGCTCCTATTGGTGATTCATGACCCAACTCTTGTGCATCAAAGGGCTAAGTAGGTACCTCTCCTACAGTAGATGTAGAAACACCCACCTCTGCAGTGGTTTCATCTTCTTGTATTTCTGGAAGGTCTTGAGGAACCACCTCCTCTTCTTGTGCACTAGAATGCATCAACTCTAAGGGTTCCTTAGGTGTCATACTTCTCTTTGCCCTCTTATATCCTTGAGTGGTACCTGAAGCCTTCCTCTTCTTGGATGATGTAGCCTTAGCCTGATTTTCCCTCAAACTCACCCATTGAATACTCCTATCAAGCACTGGTCTCACAATTTGCATTATATCAATTGTCTCATCCGCAATCCAATCTATTAGATCAAGATCCTTAGTTACAATATTATTTACATCATATCCAGGATCCAAAACTATTCCATCATCAGATAATGTGTCAGAAATGTCTTCCTTTATCCCAAACTCAATCATGAATGGGATAGGTATCCTTTAATAATTTCTTCTTTTGAGATTATAATCATCTTGCAGATCCTCCCAAAAAGCTCCAATAGATTGAAGTGCTTCCCAAAAACACTAGGGAGAAAATCCCTCATCTTATGCTTGGGGTCACAACATTTCCTAGCAGTGTACAAGCCCAACTTCAAATAAATGAATTCATCACAAATGACCTTACCTGCCTAAATGTGTGGATAGTAGAAGGCCCCTAGCTTCATTGGAAACTTATGGCATCCAGTCTTATGTTTGTTGCTAAACTGGAGATTCACAGCCAAGGCTTGATAAATAAATTCCATTAAAATAATCCTATCCCCACATCATCTTGGTAAAAAATGGGGCTGACCCTCAAAGCTTGCTATCATGAAGTAAGTGAATGTGGGCTACTGGATAAACCAATGTCCCCACTCATTAAAAAAATCCATTGCTTCCCTGCTAAGCCTATACCAAACATCACCATTAAGCTTGTTAATAATGACATAAAGAAAAGCATCATTAACCCTTCTATAATATTGCTCTGATGCTTGCAAGGTGAGCTGGCTATAATCCTCCCACGCCTTCTTCTATCCTTGGGCTTCTCCTAATACACCCACTATTTGAAGTCCAGGAAAGATCCCCACTCGAGCAACTGCATATACAACATACGAGGTCATAAAGAAATGTTTACTTTCTCTCACTTTTATCATCTAATTGTGTATACTATCAAACATTGTCATTGACCAGTGAAATTGTTGCCTCCCATCCAAAATATCTTGGATAAAAGGAAATATCCATTCCTTTAACAATGAAGCATCCCTTTTCCCAAACACCCTAGAAAGGAACATGATTATATCTGCAATTTCTTTACAAAAATCTGCCCTTTTATGTTGGTCTAGAAGCTTGGTCAGAGACTTCTTCTCCACCCTCATCTAAGTCTTGCTCATGTGGAATCTATTTCTCTATTTGTTATCACTGTAAAGCTTCAGAGCCTCTGCCTCATTTAGTTTTCTAGGATTCTTGGGATAAGGTATATGAAATATGAATTTGATCATTTGAAGTGTGAAATCAATAATGACATTACCCTTCACATCCACACATTGCCTAGTGGCAGGGTTATATGCTCCAGCTGCTGCAAGAATCACTTCTGGACATTGAAGAGATAGAGGAAAAAGTACAACATGTGCCAGTTGTGATTGAACAATCCTTTCTATTCTTCTTGTGATATGTTCTTTAGTAAATGTTTCCTTGTACAATTCTTCATAGTTAAACGGACCCAAATTGGTGTCAGATATATCAATCCAGTTAGAGTTATTTTTGTTAGTTGTGAGAACAACCTCCCTATGCTTACACCTTAAGGTATACGGGAGTTGCTCCACTTTGATCTTCTTTGGTCTAGCTCCATGCCATGAAGTTTCACTTGGTTGGTTCCTTTGAGAGGCCTCATCTGATGCTCCCGACATCTGTTAATACCTGCAACAATTTCCTGTATTAGATGAACAAAACACCTAAGTTAGTCAATAATATAATCCCTGCTTCATCCTCCTAAGATAAAATTTGGTCAAACTATGCCTTGATCAGAGGCAGAACCATAGAACCATTAGGCATAAACAATGTTTCTCAGCATGTGGTGGGGTTGGGATCAGAACAAGATATGGAGTGCAAAAGTGTTGGAAGTGGGATGGGAACCAAACTGGGAAAGGTGTCGAAGGTGGGACTGGAACGGGAATCGAACCAAAAAAAAAGATAGTTCACAATTTCAACCTCCTCCTTGGACCTGGTTCTGACAAGTGACATTAGAACCGAAAAGGGTTGGAGGCAAGACTGGAACGGGAACCGAACCAAAAAGAAAAGTTATCTACCAAGTTCAACTTTCTCCCTGGACCCGGTTCCAGCTAGAGTGGAATAAATTCATCCAACAAAGAGTATAAAACAAGATGGTCACACAAGTCCCTAAACCCTAGGTCATATGGGCCCCAATGGAAACTAGAAATAGCATAATTATCCCTCTAACAACTCCTCTATATAGAAGTTATTAAAACAATGAACAGGCTATACCATGAAACCCTAATTTAGTTGATACCCTATTTCCAAAAACTAAGGCACAAAGAGAAATTAGTACAAACAACCAAAAACTAATGCGATAAAAATAGAATAGGGTTTCAAATAGAAATTTATCACCCAAGCAAGGAAGCCCTTTCAAACATTGAAACCCTGGTCAAAACCATAGTATGAAAAAATGGATCCATCACGACAATGATAGTAGAACAAACAAGAAGGTGAAAATGACAAACAAAAAGAACAAAACCAATGAAACGGAATAGAACAGAAAAGAAAGAGACAAGTAAACAGAACAAAAACAAAATAGAAACAAATAGTAACTAAACAAACAAATTCACAGAAGAAACACTCATGTGAATACACTAAAATGACAAACAGAAAGAATGAAATGGAAGAGAGAAAAATCAAAAGAAACCTACCTCAAAACGCTCCCTAGGACTGACCACAAACTTGCCAAGATTCGCTCCACAATTCACCCCCATGATCAAATCAATTCTCTCGAGAGTTTCCTAGCTGTAATTTTCTTAAACAAATCACATAATAATAACAATGAGATGGTTTTAGCATAATTAAACATTAAATTCATAATTCACATGTGCTAACAAGCTGCATTTAATGCAATAAATGCAGTTGATCAGGGATGGAGCCAGCGATGTGATTAGCCAGTTAAGTCCAGTCAATGGAACATCAAAAAGGTAAGGTGGGCATGGAGCCAGGTTGGGAACAAGATAGAGAAACCAAACAAAGTTCCATATTTCATTTCCAACTCTGGATCCAGCCCCAACAAAAAGACCGACCGAAAACAACAAATGGAGACGGGAGTGGAGACAAAACCGAAATGGAACTTTCACAAAGTTCAAAGTTTGGTCCTAGTTCTAGATTCGATTCAGAACAAAGAAAAGAACAACACAAGAACAAGGGAAGCAGGACCAAAACAAACACCAGACCCAACCCAAACAACAAAGAAAGTGAGAAAGAAAAAGGAACGGAAGCGGAGTCGGGACAAGAACAAAATTTGAACTTAAAAAATTCTCATGTTAGTTCCAATCTCGGTTCCAACCCCATGAGAGCAAACAAAAAAAACAAGGAAAATGACCAACAGAACGGAGGACGGACCAACCCAAGAAAAACAAGTCAAAAAATAACAAATGAAATAGAGGAAAAAAAAAAGAGAAGGATGGAGTCAGGGTCGGAACAAGATCTGAACTTGAACATTTGTGAAAGTTCCATATTTACATTTAGCTTCGAACCTACCTCTGATAGAACAAAATATAGACTTAGGAGCAAAACAAACAACTCCTAAGACCTAACAGAACAACCAAAGACAAGTAAAACAAAAGACAACAAAGGGGGACCCATTTTATTCCAACACAAAATGGGGTGGCTATGCAAGGCATAACAAATGACGACTCGGCTTGGGAAAATGGTTTACCCATTTTAAGATATTGAAGAATTCAGTCACCCCAAAAATTATAATTTATGAAACATGTTAACTTAAGTATGATCAGAATATTTAATTAAAGTTGAGCTAGAATCTCAGATGTAGAACCAACATAAACTACTACTTGAATCTGCGTGTGTGCATGCTTATGGTGCATCCTTCTTTATTTGAGCTTTCTCCACACCTAAACAAATATATCTACAATTCAAGCTACATGGGTTGAGTCCTTCAACTGTCGTACAATGGAATCCTGGGTATTGCTCCGCTACTAGTCAGGTGTCCATAGCCTTGATGGAGATACCTCTAGTTCTCTCAAAGCATTTCTCTATTGCTAGTCAGGTATCCATAGCCCCAATAGAGATACTTGAATTACCCATTTAGTATTGATTTTTCCTTTATTGTAGTGCTTTTCTTTTTTTTATCTCTTTTACAGGCCTTACTTGTGAAAATTCTTTTCAAAAACCTTCTCAATACAAATACTTTAATAGTCCGAGATCTGGGAAGAGAACTATGGTGGATCCCATGACAGTCTTGGGGAAACAAATTTTTTACTTGAATTGAAGATATAATCACCCTGACATGAATATGCACTTTATAGTTAGATGTTTTATCTATTTTGTGACAGATTTCAATAATAGTTTAGGAGGTTATCTACAATATACCTTACTCCTAATAACCTTGAGACTCATGCTAAAATGACCATAAGGAATTAGCTTTAGAACAAAATTTGTCAACACATATTCCTAAAAATGCCTAAACCAAATCTTGTCCAAGTGCCTACAGTATTCTTTGAATAACAACCCCAATGTTTGAAGATGGAAAGAAAAGAGAATCGGCAAAGAAGAAAACAAAACAAACACAAAACAACAAACAAATGAACAATATAAGCAAAGAACCAGTAATTACACAGAAAACATATATACAATTATTTTAGAAACTCAAACCTTTACGAGCCGAAGTAATGCTTGAGAAACTTCCCATTAACTAGCAATGGAAAAGGTTCTCCTCTCAAGGTGCTCAGATGAAAAGTGTTCTCATCCAAGAACTCGGCTACTTGATACAAACCTAGCCAAAGTCTATCAAATTTCTGATGATCACCCTTTTTCTCCTTGGCCTTGTCCCACAACAACACCATATTTGAGATTATGAATGCCTTAATTTTACCTCTTTTCTCAAACCAATGTTTGACAATAGCCTAATGCTTGAAAAACTGTTGTAGAGCAGCATCTCGCTATTCTTCCATGTTTAGAAGGTTGTTTAGTCTTACCTCAATCTGGTCATCTCTAGCAGAAAACACTTGCATGAACTTATGAATAGGTATCTATAAATGTATGGGGAAAAATGGATCTTGGCCATAGACTTGTTTAAAAGGGGAACTTCCTAGAGCAACCTTAATATGAGTTCGATCTCCCCATAAGGCAAATCTTAACTGGGTATGCCAATCTCTAGGATTAATTTCAAGTAACTTCTTTATTAATTCTAACAAGTTTTTGTTTGTAGATTTCACTACACCATTTCCCTGAGGATAATAGTTAGAGGAATACTTCAAGATAATTTTATGCTCATAAGCCCATTGTATAAATTTAGCAGATGAAAAAGCAGGGCCATTATCACATACTAGAGCAAACGACACTCCAAACCTAGTAACAATATTTTTGGTGAGAAATTTGATAACCACCTCAGTGGTGTTGTTCTTGCATGGTTGAGCCTCAGTCCAACAGGTGCAATAGTCTATAGCATTTAGGATGAATTTGTGTCCTGGAGAAGAATTAGGATTAATAACCCCAACAAAATCTAGTGCCCATTGGGAAAATGGTCTTACCTCATATACTAGTTGTAGAGGCATTGCTAGATTACGCTTCTTTGATACAGAAGTATGACATGTATGACATGTCCTGACGTGTTCATGTGCATACCTAAACATATGGGGCCAATAATATCTTGATCTAAGGATTTGGTGAGCCAAAGAATCTGCTGACCCATGTCCTATGCCATGCCTACCATAGAATTCAACCATGGCATGCTTAGCTTCCTATTAGTCCAAACATCGTACGTACACCCCCTCATAATTTCTTTTGTATAGAGCTCCTCCTTTGAGAATGTAGTGAGCACTCTTCATGCTTAGTTCCCTTCTCTGGGTAGCATTCATCCCTTCTAGGCATCTGTTATTTAGAAGGAAGAAGATCAAATCAGTATACCATGAGTCCTTGGTAAATGAGTGCATAGTATATTGTTGATAGGTAATATTCTTGTCAACATCTGCCATGGCCTTCGATAAACCCTATCCTCAGATGAGTTTCATTTGATGGATTTCTAAATCATACTCTTGCAGGATAGCCATCCATTTTCCTCTTCTTTCCTGTAATTCATTTTTCATAAGGAGAGACTTAATCGCTGGATCAGGTACTATAGCAATAACTTGGCTTCTCAAAATGTAATGCCTAGACTTTTTTACTACTCGTATCAATGTAAAGGCCTATTTTTCCAAGGGTGGGTACCTAACTTCTGCATTCTTGAATGGTGAGCTCATGAAGGCAATTGGTCTTTCATCTCCTTCACCTCTGCGTTGTGTTAAGACTAATGCACAAGAATGATCAGATGCAAATGAATAAATATAAAAGGGATTTAGGTAATCTGGGCTAGTCAAAATTGGTGCCTCAGATATTGATTGATTAATCTACAAAAATGTAGATTTAGCCTCATTAATCCATTCAATTTTAGCATCCTTCTTCATCATCTCATTAAGGGGTTTGACAATTTTTGCAAACCCTGTTATGAACTTCCTTATGGAATTAATCCTCCCGAATAAGGACCTCATCTCCTTTTTGCTGCCTGGCATCGTCAATTTCAAAATAGCCTCAACTCTGTTGGGATCTATGGATATTCCCCTTTTTGATATCACATGCCCTAGAAGTTTCCCTTCAAAAACTCCAAAGACACACTTCTTGGGATTCAGAGATACTCCATAGCTGATACATCTTTTGAGGACCTTTTCTAAATCAGCAGCATGATCCTTTATTTTCTTGGAAAATATTGTCAAGTCATCTACATATATGATAATACACTTACCTATAAATTTTTTAAAGGCCACATCCATTGCCCGCTGAAAGGTAGCTCTAGTGTTAATGAGGCCAAATGGCATGCGTCAATAGGAAATGTCCCCCACTTTGTAGTGAAGGCAGTCTTCATCTTGTCCTCATGACTGACAAGCACTTGGTTCTATCTAGAATAGCCATTGAAGAATGACATCATCTAGGATCCATTAACAGTTTGTAACACCTGATCAAGAGAAGGAAGTTGATAGTTATCCTTCTCTGAGGCTTTATTTAGGTTCTTGAAGTCAACACACAACCTAATCTCCCCACTTCTCTTATGCACTTGAACTAGATTGGAAACCCATGTGGAGTGCCTTACTGGGAAGATGATTCTTGCTGATAAAAGCTTTTGCACTTCCCTCTATATCAATGGTTCAATCAAAGCGTTGACTAGGAGCTACTTTTGATGAAAGGGATTGGATTTTGGGTTCAACAGTATTGTGTGTGTGATCACAGAGGTGTCAAAGTCTTCAAATCTTCATAGCTCCAGGTGATTGCCACAATATCTTCTTTCAACACCTTGATTATTTCATTTCTGATCTCCTCAAGGTAGCTCTTTCCTATAAGGACATTCCTTTCGAGACCCAAATCAGCCAGATTAATTGATTCGTACTTCCCTCCTTCACTTTGTGTTGGCACTCTCCTGATCCTAAGGATCAGAATCAAATATCCTTTCTAAGGCTACCATCCCATTGGGGATGTTGTTACTCTTTAATTTCATTACTGTTTTAGTATCACAACCTTCAAGGTCCCATTCTCCCTGATCTCTATTTGATTCATCTATGATCTTCCCTTCAAAGACATCTGAACTTTCCAAGAAGGAAAGTATGTGTTGGTCATCCTCGAAGACTTGAAAATTCCAAACATTATCAGGGACTGCTGGGATTGAAACTAACTCAACTAAGAATCTTTTCAATTTAGAATCCTGCATGGGCTCCAAAGAACTAGCAATAACTACCAAAGCATCTGCAATCTGATTTTGCTCCCTAGGAATCAAAGTAATTTTGAAAGCATCAAAGTATTTGATTAGATTCCAAACCCTATTTCTTTATGCAACCAATATTTTATTATGGCAAGTATATTGGCTACAAACCTATTTGATAATAACTTTAGAGTTCCCCATCACAATAAGAGATGTGACCTTCTTTTGATGAGCAAACATTAAGCCCCTAACAAGTGCTTTGTACTCTGCCACATTGTTTGTGCAACCAAACTGTAGCCTATAGGAAGCAAAGTAGGTCTTCCCCTTTGGATTGGTTAATTCTACCCCATCTTCACTTCCTGATTTGGACTTAGAGCCATTGAATTTCAAAATCCACAATTGATCTGGGGTTGGGATCTCTTTCTTTTTCTGACCTACAGTCTTTTGCTTGGTAGAAATATTTGGCAGCTCGGACTAGTGTTGATCATCAGTATTTGGAAGTAATTGGGGGCACCGTTCATCAGAAGATTCTCCTGGATTGAAAATTTGTTTAGGAAATGTTTCTTGAACCTCACCTTGAGCTAACTTATGATTGAGTATTTGAGTCACCAATGCCCTGGGCATTGGAAGTGTTCCTGGGGTAGGTGCATTTGGCATAGACTCACATTCCTTAGTCTTTAGTGGTAATTCAAAACACAGAACCTGAGTCTGCTCGAGTTGAGAAAATGATTCTATCTTAGCAGAGTCGGCTCTTATAAGAATGGTTACATCCTTAGCCTAAAATGGAAATTCATTAGTAGGGGTTTGGGGTTGGCATTCATCAGTTTCTTCTAGCCTAGAAACATGTTTTAAAATGTCCACATAAGGTTGGAAAATTAATTCAGAGTGATTTTGGTAATGCACCCTACACCAATTAGGAAGTAGGAGACTCCACATATTGATCTTCTCTCCTAGTACCAGCCTATCCTATTGTAATTTCCTTGTTAGGACTTGCTGATTCATAGTATCCATTAGTTCATTTTGCTGTGAAAGGGGTGAGTCTTTAGAATGAAATACTAAAAAGGTCATGATTTCCACCTGATTGTAAACTCCTATCGCGATTTTGAAATAGGCTACCTCATTAGGGGAATCATATTCATTAATCATATTTTTGAGCCTGGGCTCACTTTCAATTAGATCTGGCTTGCTATTCCTTTACAGGGAAGCCACATGTGTGAGAAATCCAAAGACAAATATCCACCTAGACTTTTCATCAGGTCTCTACTCAAGAGCATACCATAGGCTTCTGGGATATCTGTGACTTGGACATTCACATAAGTTTGGATCCATGGATCAGATCCAATCTGTACATGGATGTTTTTAAGCTCTCCTACCACATTAACTTCTATTTTATCTAACTGTATAACCTTTTTATTTTTTTGGAGTGGGCTCAGACCTAAACTCTTACAAATCGAGAATGGCATGAAATTCCCCGACGCCCTAGAATCCAACAGATAGTTATGTAAATTCTTTCCAAAAATTCTCAAACTTAGCAAGAAAGGTGGAGTACCAGTCTTACCTTTGTAGAGAGCTGCATTCATCTCATTAGCAAGATTCTCCTTTTCTCTTCCTTTTGACCTGGCTGCTTCCCCCAAGGCTTTCAACAAAATCTCCTTTTGAGCAGGGCACCATTTTAGAACATTAAAGAAAGAAATTGAAGTCTTCTTCCTCTACATCTCTATAATGAAATCAAATTCTGAATCATTCCTAACCTGATATTTAGGACTTGAAGAGGAATTACCTTTTTTCTAAGAATCTGATGGTCCCTTTGGTGGTGGTGGATTATTATCTGCATTTTGATTTGGCAGGACCATGTTATTAGGAGGGGTAGAGGTCATGAATGGCCCTTGGTTCTAATTTCTAAGGAAATGGACCCCCTTGGTTTGGAAGGCTTGGGTGTCATAAACATCTTTGACTACTTCATTGTCTTCCTAGTTGGGAAATGAAAGTTCTTCCTCAAAGATATCATATGCCATGGCAGTATCTATTGACCCACCAAATTTGTTGGATGCACCATGGAATGGAGCATCAACTTGGGCTATCTTAACCATTTTTTCCATCTATGGGCAATTTACCTTAGAATGGACCATAGTATCATGTAGCCTACACCAATTGGACATTAGGTTGAGGTCTGCCATATTGGCAGTGTGTGGTTTGTCGTCTCCTACTTGATAATTTTGGGAAACTCCTCCATTATTGGGTCCAGTATTCCATGGCCTATTGTTGCTAGGCCTTTGATTGTATCCTCTATTTTGATTTTGATAGTATTGATTAGAGGAGTTTTGGTTCTAAAAATTCCTATTGGTGTTCTAGTTGGTATTATAGTTTTGACTAGGATTTTGGTTTGGATAACCACCCTGATTAGAATATCCCCCCTAATTCTAAAAACCTTGGTTCTAGTTATTAGGGGGATTTTTTCTAAGTTGAGCCATGTCATTAGACATCTGAGACAGTGTCTTTTTGAGAGTCTCCATCTCATTGGCCAATTGGAGAGTCTTTTCACTTTCTACATTCTTCACATCAAGAGATGGATTAACTGAAGTTGATCCTCCAGCTTGATTTTGGTAATTTTGATTTTGCTGGGAGGAATCTTGGGGACCATTATTAAAAAATGGCAAGGGAGGTGATCCTTGGAATTTAGACATGGGTCTATTGGGAATAGGACATCCCTGGGACCGTATTAAATAGAGGGGGGGGATTGGACATTGGGTATCCTAAAGGAGGGAGAACTCCTCCTAGACTCCTAGATTGTAGATTGATCTGCTGTTGCAACTGAATGGCGAGATGATACACCTTAGCCAGAGAGTTAGTTTCATTAGCATTATACGTCCTTTTCAAGAATAGGCCAATTAAAGGGTCTACAACCCTCAAGTATGCCAAAATGGCAATGTTCTCAGCCACCAGGTAAGGATCTTGCAACCTTCGGTACATTCTCTGGAACCTAGTGTTCAATAGAGGGAGCAGTTCATGATGCTCCTTCCTTATGGTGGAAAACTAGTGGTAAAGGATAGCAGGGTGTACGTAAACCTTGAACTAGTTGATGAAGGAATTCTCTAAATCTATCCAACTTAAAATTGACCATTGGGGTAAGTTTAGGTACCAATTGTATGCCATGTCTCCCAACGAGTAGGGGAACAATTTGCACACAACATCTTGATGGGCCACCTGAGCACATGTATAAGCATCTTTAAATGCTTATATGTGTTCCTCGACACTTCTTGACTCACCATGCATATACTTAGGATAGAACCTCTCTGGGTTCTTCGTGAGATCGTGTATAGCTCCAGGGATAGTCCATAATGGTGAAGGATTACTAGTGAAGTAAGCCATAGGTCTTGGCAGTGATACAGTTGGAGCCGGTTGTGGAATGGGTGAAAGTGGTCAAGGAGGTGGTGTAGGTGGATTTGGTGGAAACCCAGGTGGTGTGAATGGTGGTGATAAAGGTTGAATCAAAACTCTATGAGCCCAGGGCCTATGCCCAACAAGGGTTTGGAGTTCAACAAATAATTCAAGATTCTGAGAAGATATAAGAAATTTCTCGTACCTATCTGGTGAAAATGACCCAATGCGAGCTAGCTTGTCCTTCAAGTCCTCCTTCTAGCACTAGATCTATTGATGGTCAAAACAACACAACAACATTAAAACAGAATATCACTATTCTATTTCTCCTAAAAGAGAAAGATTACACATGGAGATCTAACTCCCAAGGTCCTGGTAATTGGTTCTCGATTATGTTGATTTCACTCAGTGGTTGATATAACCATAATGTTCAAGGGGCCTTTACTAGTAACAAAGAACAAGAATGCATAACATTAGGTAGTCTATGTTTGGGGGTTTTAAATAAAATAAAAATATGGAAGAGAGCTTTAAATCATAAAGACATGAATAAAATCCTTACGTATCCAGACATACAGATCAACAATGAGTGTTCATTCTAACTAACCATAACTACAACAAGATGGAATCCATAGAATAAACTATGCTACTACATACATCAATAATCCTAATTCAGATATCATCAATGTTCACTAATCTTACTCCAAATAAATCATTCACTCATCATCCAAACCATAGATCAAATAAATACAATAACAATTTAATTCACAGATAATCCAATGATATGACCTTGAATCCAGTTCCTTCTATTGACTTTCATCAAATAAAGAACAATTAAGCACAACAAACCACTAGCATATGGATTAATCATATATCATTAACCTTATCAAAATGGATCCAAACTTTCAAAATCATCACAAGAAAACATATAAAAACTTGTAAAACAATCAAACTTTTTACTAACTTTCTAGAGTATCTTTTTAACACATTAAAATGCTAGATCTAGTTTCTATCCTTAGGTGGCTGATCTTTCTTCAATTAGCTGACCTTTACAAAGTAGATTCTAATAGTACATATAGAGTGCCACATGCATGAATTTATCAATCATTAATCAAGATCCAAAATCCATGGATTTGAAATTGAATGTAGAAGTGGACCTAAGAGTCCCCACTTTTAAGGTTGATCAGTCCGTTATACAAAAAGGAAAATTTGATACTCCAAGAGAAAGATGAAACCCATAGATTAGACTTAGAGTAGAGATCATGTCAACATCCACAGAAAGAGGAGAAGATCAGATGGAGTATGACACAAAGAGTAAGTCACTTTTGCACTAAATGCTCTTTAATGTACTCGTCATAACTAGAGAATACCTGTAGACAAGTTTCCAAATCTGGCCCATCCAACCAATCACATTCAAATTTGATTCTTTGAAACTCCACATAAACCAAACTTTTCATCTCCTTTAGCTTGATTACCTCTTTTCTTGCAGTTCTTACCTCTTCTCGGATATCCATAAACCGATCTAACAATAAATTCTCCCCATCATCTCCTTTCTACATGATTTCTTCAAATCTACTTCTCCATCTCTCTCTTAGTTTATCCACCAACAAGCCTTCTTTATTAGAGGAATCTAAGTTGATCAAAATGGCTACAACTGCTTCTATCTCAATCATTTGTTGATTCAAGTCCTTACTCATTTCTCAGACTTCCTCCTGATGTCCATGCACAACCCTAGAACTGTATCTTATGATACTCATAGTTTTCTCCACAAAGTCTTCATCACCAATCTCAAGAATTGAAAATTCTATTAAGGTGGATTTTGGCACCTTGCTGACATCTTCTAGCCTTTTAACATACTCCTTGTATTCATTGTCCTGCTTGCCCAAATCCTTAGCTTGCTGGTCTAGATCTTATGCTAATTCAAGAGAATCTTATGAACCTTAGATCCTTCAACAAGAACATCATCAACCTCCTGGTTGAGCTTATCCAACCACTTGTCCATCATCCCTAATTTTCTTTTCATTTGAATCAAATCATCTACATCCCTCTTTGTTAACAAAACCTAGGATTCAAGTGGAGTAGCCTGTTGAGAAATGGGACTAGAAACATCTTTTAAGAAACCATGGAGCTGATCCAACTGAGCTTTAAGCTCATCTTTCCTTTGCTTATCCTTGATCATACATGGTTTTGGTTGAAGAGGCCACAATGTCAATCGAACTCATTTGTTGATTTCTTGTAGGCTTTCCCAAATGTACTGCCCCCAAATTATAATCAATGATTTGCATGTCATCATAGCTCTTCTCCATTACAAGTATGGCACATTCAACATGATCTCTCCAGCATCAGTGAGCCTAGTGGAGTGAAGAACCTGAGCCTTCTTCTTTGGTTTCTCTTTCCCAATTTCTTTCATCATTTCTTCCCAGTTAAATGGTTGTTGCTGGAAAACTTATTTTCTCTCTAAGTCCAATTTTAGCCAAGTAGGAGCAATAGGAGTAGTGACTTCCTAGGCTAAAGAGGAAGCAACAGTGGTGGAACACAGAGGTTGCAACAATGTAAGCTTTGGTTGAGAATCAACCTCCTGCACATTTTGTTGATCACTTTTCTCCCTTTCTTCTGCTAGCTTTTCTGCTTCTTCTTTATCCTTTTGATCTTGTAGCCTCTTAGCCTCCAACTCCTTCCTTAAACATTCCTCCTCTTATTTCTTCTTTTCCAACATTTCATCTCGTTGCTTTTTCAATTATTCAACATAGTTCCATGCTTCCTTGGACTTCTTTGCATGTTCAACAATATCAACAGCCTCTCTTTCCCTTTTCAGGCATTTTTACTCTTCCTTTTTCCTATAATCTTCTTCTTGTTCCTTGAGTTTAGCTTCAATAGCCTCCTTTTCTCTTCTTTGCTAAACTTTTTCCTCTTCAAGATCATGAATTTTCTACTGTAATATCAACCTATCCCTTTCTTCTTGAAGTTTCAGTTGTTTCTCCTTTTGTTGTTGCTATTGAGCTATCTCATCGACCTTCACCTTATCCTCTAATTCCTTCTTCTTGGCATCCAATTTAGATTGTGCCTTGGCCTCATCTTTTTGTAGCTTAGTTGATGCCTCTACTTGCGCCTTAGCATCAATTTCCCTTTTTGCATCCTCAAAAAGTTTCCACTGGTGCTCTTCAGTCAGTATATGTTTAGCACCTGCATCATTTGTCATATCCAATGATGTGGATACATAATTCTCCTCATCAGAGGGAGTCTTCTCTGAATTCATTTCTATATTATGTATCTCCACTTCACCCTCCATTTTCTTCAAGGCTTCTGATTCACCATGAAGAGCTCCCATTCATGATTCATGACCCAACTCTTGTGCATCAAAGGGTTGAGTAGGTACCTCTCCTGCAGCAGATGTAGAAACACCCACTTTTGTAGTGGTTTCATCTTCTTGTATTTCTAGAAGGTCTTAAGGAACCACCTCCTCTTCTTGTGCACTATAAGGCATAACCACTAAGGGTTCTTTATGTGCGATCCTTCTCTTTTCCCTCTTATATCCTTGAGTGGTACCTACAACCTTCCTCTTCTTGGATGATGTAGCCTTGGCCTGATTTTCTCCCAAACTCACCCATTGAATACTACTATCAAGCATTGGTCTCACAATCTGCATTATATCAATTGTCTCATCTGCACTCTAATCTGTTGGATCAAGATCCCTAGTTCCAATATTATTTGCATCATATCCGGGATCCAAAACTATTCCATCATCAGATAATGTGTTAGGAATGTCTTCCTTTATCCCAAACTCAATCATGAGTGGGATAGGTATCCTTTCATAATTTCTTCTGTTGAGATCATAATAATCTTGCAAATCCTCCCAAAAATCCTCCAATAGATTGAAGTGCTTCTTAAAAACACTAGGGAGAAAATCCCCCATCTTATGCTTGGGGTCATAACATTTCCTGGTAGTGTACAAGCCCAAGTTCCAATAAATTAATTCATCACAAATGGCCTTACTTGCTTGAATGTGTGGACAGTAGAAGGCCCTTAGCTTCACTAGAAACTTATGGCACCCAGTCTTATGTTTGTTGCTAAACTAGAGATTCACAGCCAAGGCTTGATAAATAAATTCCATTAAAATAATCCTATCCCCACAACATCTTGGTAACAAATGGGGGTGACCCTCAAAGCTTGCTATCCTAAAGTAAGTGAATGTGGGGTATTGGATAAACCAATTTGCCCACTCATTAACAAAATCCATTGCTTCCCTGCTAAGCCTATACCCAACATCACCATTAATCTTGTAAATAATGACCTAAAGAAAATAATCATTAACCCTTCTATAATATTGCTTTGATGACTACAAGGTGAGCTGGTTATAATACTCCTACACCTTCTTGTGTCATTGGCCTTCTCCTAATACACCCACCGTTTGAAGTCCAGGAAAGATCCCCACTCGGGGAACTGTATATACAATATAGGAGGTCATAAAGAAACGTTTAGTTTCTCTCACCTTTATCATTTGATTGTGTATACTATCAGACACTATCATTGACCAATCAAATTGTTTCCTCCCATCCAAAATAGCTTGGATAAAAGGAAACATCCATTCCTTAAACAACGAAGCATCGCTTTTCCAAAACACCCTAGAAATGAACTTGATTATATCTTCAATTTCTTTATCAAAATCTACCCTTTTAGGCTGGTCTCAAAGCTTGGTCAGAGACTTCTTCTCCACCCTCATCCAGTTCTTGTTCATGTGGAGTATATTTCTCTCTTTGTTATTACTATAAAGCTTTAGAGCCTCTACCTCATTTAGTTGTCTAGGATTCTTGGGATCAGATATATGAAACAAGAATTTGATCACTTGAGGTGTGAAATCAATATTGACATTACCCTTCACATCCACACCATGCCTAGTGGCAGGGTTATATGCTCCAGTTACTACACGAATCAATTATGGACATTGAACAGATAGAGGAAAAAGTGCAACATATGCCAGTCCTGATTGAACAATCCTTTATGTTCTTCCTGTGATATGTTCTTCAGTAAATGTTTCCTTATAAAATTCTTCATAGTTAAATGGACCCAAATTGGTGCATATTATATCAATCTAGTCAGATTCAATCTTGCTAGTAGTGAGAACAATCTCCCTATGCTTACACCTGAAGGTATATGAGAGCTACTCCAATTTTATCTTCTTTGGCCTAGCTCCATGCCATGAAGTTTTACCTAGTTGGCTCCTTTGAGAGGCCTCAACTAATGCTCCCAAGATCTCTTAATCCCTGCAACAATTTCCTGTATTAGATGAAAAAAACATCTAAGTTAGTCAATAATATAATCCCTACTTCATCGTCCTACGATAACATTTGGTCAAAATATGCCTTGATCAGATGCGGAATCACATAAGCACTAGGCATAAACAATGTTTCTCAGCATGTGGTGGGGTCGGGATTGGAACTGGATATGCAGTGCAAAAGTGTTGGAAGTGGGACAAGAACCGTGGGAAAGGTGTCGGAGGCGGGACCAGAATGGGAATCAGACAAGAAACAAAAAATAGTTCCTAGTTTGAACTTCCTCCCTGGACCCAGATCCGATGACAAGTAAAGTGTCATCAAAACTGAAAAAGGGTCAGAGGTGGGACTAAAATGAGAACCAAACTAGAAAGAAAAGTTATCTACCAAGTTCAACTTCCTCCTCAGACCCGGTTCTGGCCAGAGTGGAATGAATTCAGCCAACAAAGAGTATAAAACAAGATGGTCACATGAGTCCACAAACCCTAGGTCATATGGGCCCCAACGAAAACTAGAAATAGCATAATTATCCCTCCAACAACTCCTCTGTACAAAAGTTATTAAAACCATGAACAAAATATACCACAAAACCCTAATTTAGTTGATACCCTATTTCCAAAAACTAGGGCCCAAAGACAAATTAGTACAAACAACCCAAAACCAATACGATAAAACCAAAATAGGGTTTTAAATAGAAATTCATCACCCAAGCAAGGAATCCCTTTCAAACATCAAAACCCTAGTCAAAACTAGAGTATGAAAAAATGGATCAATCATGATAGCAATGATAGAACAAACAAGAAAGCAACAATGACAAATAGAAATAACAAAACCAATGAAACATAATGAAATGGAAAAGAAAGAGACAAGCAGAAAGAACAAAAAGGAAATAGAAACAAATGGTAACTAAACAAACAAATTCACAAAAAAAATGCTCTCGTGAATACACTAAAATGACAAACAAAAAGAATGAAACGAAAGAGAGAAAAAGCAAAGGAAACCTACCTTGAAATGCTCCCTAGGACTGACCACAAATTTTCCAAGATTCCCTCCGCAATTCGCCCCCGTGATCAAATCAATTCTCTCGAGAGTTTCCTAGCCGTAATTTTCTTAAACACAGCATAATAATAACAATGAGATGGTTTGAGCATAATTAAACATTAAATCCATAATTCATGCATGCTAACAACCTACATTTAATGCCATAAATGCGATTGATCGGGGATGGAGCTAGCGACATGATCAACAAATTAAGTCAAGTCAATAGAACATCAAAAAGGTAAGGCAGGTGTGGAGACAGGTTAAGAACAAGATAGAGAAACCAAAAAAAGTTCCATATTTCATTTCCAACACTGGATCCGGCCCTGACAAAAAGACTGACTAAAAACAAAAAATGGAGACGGGAGCAGAGAAAAAACTGAAATGGAACTTTCAAAAAGTTCAAATTTCGGTCCCAGTTTAGGATTTGGTTCCGACCAAAGTAAAGAAAAACAAAAGAACAAGGGAAGTAAGACTAGAACAAACACTAGACCTAGCCCAAACAACAAAGAAAGTGAGAAAGAAAAATGAGCGGAAGTGGAGTCAGGACAGGATCAAACTTTGAACTTGAAAAATTCTCATGTTAGTTCCAATCCTGGTTCTGACCCTACGAGAGAAAACAAACAAAATAAGGAAAATGACCAACAGAATGGAGGACAGACCAACCCAAAAAAAAACAAGTCAAAAAATAACCAACGAAATAGAGGAAAAACAAAAGAGAAGGACAGAGTCGGGGTCGGAACAAGATCCGAACTTAACCTTTGTGAAAGTTTCATGTTTAGATTTGGCTCCAAACCAACCTCTGGCAAAATAGAAGATAGACTTAGGAGAAAAACAAAGAACTCCTAAGACCCAACCAAACAACCAAAGATGACCAAAAGAAAAGACAACAAAGGGGGACCCATTTTATTCCAACACAAAATGTGGTGGTTATGCAAGGCATAACATGTTGTATAATTATGAGCATGAGGGACTAGTTTTATATTAAAAGCATCTAAGCCTTCCAAGAGATCCCAAACCCTATGCCTATAGTTTACAAGTCTTCTATCATGGCAGCAATACAACTTTCTAACTTTTTTGACTATAAGTTCGAAATCTCTAAACACTTGCAGCATTTTGGCATTTTTCTTTAAGGCCATAAGAAGACCATATACTAACACCTCCTATTCTGCTATATTATTGGTGCAATAAAACTACAACCTATGGGCAGCAAGAAATTTTTTACCCATTGGGCTGATGAGCTCGAAGCTAGCATCAATTCCTTGTTTTGATTTGGATCCATCAAATTGAAGCGTGCAAAACTTGGAAAGATCTTTGACTCTAGGCCCCACTAGGCTCTTATTTCCTTTGGGTTGGGTAGTTGCCTCTATAACCTTTGGGTAATCTTGTAGCTTAGTGTGTTTAACAATAGGTGGTTCCGCTAGCACCCCCTTTAGTGCTTCCTTATGAGGAACAACTAATTTTTTGACATGCTCTACTGCTATTTGGCACAAGCAACAATCAAACTCGAAGTGGGAAACATTGTGAATTCTTCACCAATTTGGTAGCAAGAGATCCTAGAAATCCATTTCAGCACCCAAACTGAGTTGGTCCTTTGCACACTTTTCCATGAATTCCTGAAACCCATTTAGTAATCCCAAGTTGTCATCTTTATCAGGTTTATCATCTGATTCTACCAGCACCTTTGTACTATGAGGCATTTGAGTGAAGTCAGTTGGAAGGTTGCATTGCACTAAGAGGATTTTGGTAGCACACTCTTCTTGGGGTTCAAATTTTCCCTGCAAGGAAAAGGATAGTAATTTCCCAATTCTGTCTCAACAAACACCACCTCATTTAGGTTATTGTACTCTCTGATCATGTACTTCATATGGGGCTTGCAGTCTATGTAGATTTAATTTGGTAGCCCTTTCCATGGTAGCCACATGTGAGAATTTTCTTTCACAGCATACCCATTCAACATTCTAGTGAAGTCTCTTCCCAAGATAATCCCATATGTATAGAGAATGTCATCACCTTGAACATGAATGATTTGTTGTATCTTTGGGTCTACAATGATTTGCATCAAGATCCGATTCATTTCTCCCACAATGTTACTCTCTATTTTGTCCAACTAGGTCAACTTCCTTTTTGAGCATGTGAGAGTGATCACAAGAGCCTTGCATACTTCCAGAGGCATAACATTAGTAGACACTCCTGAATCAAGTAGGAAGTTGTGCAAGTTCTTCCCAAATATTCAGATGGTGGTAAGGAAAGGTAGGGTTTCAAAATTTCCTTAGAAGAGGCCCTTAGACATATCTATTTGAGCTACTTGCATCTTGTTCTCATAGTTAGTTTTGTCCTTAGTCTACCTAGATGGCTGATCTTTGGAAATATGCCTAATGTTCTAATCTGGTTCTTTTTTTGGCTACTTACTTGCAGATTGATTTAAGGAAACATCCTTCCTTTTCCTTGTACTATCTTGAATCATGGGTTCCTACCTGGGTTCTTCAAAGGTGAATATTTTAGCTAATGTCTCTTGTGTTGTGTTAGAGGATGGGGTCCCATTGAGTACCCTAAAGAAGGAATGCCTTACAGTAGTGACTTTGAGAAATTCGAAGGTAGATAAACAATTTTTTACTTTCCTGAACTCTTCTACCACATATTCACCCATTTGTTCAATCTCAAAGTTGAAGGTTCAAAGGGCGGAGTTAGAAGGTTGGGATTTTGTTTGACTTGACTAGTTTTTTAATTGTCCTTGAGGCTGATTCTGTGACTAATTTTGGGGCCTATCCATACTGAGATAATAAGTGGGTATATGGGGAAGTCCAGGCTTATTACTAGCATTAGGGTTAGGCAGGGTAGTAAAATTATTTGATGGGGTAGAAGTCGTAAAGGGTCCACCCACCTACCTATTCCTGAGGAAGTAGGGAGTTGTTATTTGGTGGAACCTGTGGACTTTAGCTATGCATAGTTCTTCCCCATATAGTGGACCATTATCTATTGAATCAAAATCTAAGCCAAGGTTTGTTCGTTACTTACCTCTTGCACTTCTTGGCTCTTAACTAGGGTGGGCTTGACCTCAAGCTTGTTTTGGTCGCTTAGTGGAAATGATTCTTGATTAACCATGAGACAAGAGGAGTCACAAGGCTCCAATGGGACAATGTACCTACAACCAGCACTATCAACATCATTTTGGACCTCCACTTGGAAGATTTCAGCAACTATCTGGAATTCAAGACAATCCAACTCAGAGTGTCTATTGGTTTTTTTGAATCTGGCACCATCCAGACAAGGCCGCCTTGGCAAGGTACACCCCACTAGTTGTCTTTTCATTGCTGACAGGCTAATCAAGGGGAGTAGGGACACCTCTATTATTGGGTCTTATATTCCACATACGATTCTACCTCTGAGAAGGTCTTCTCTCAAAGTTTTGATTTGAATTATGTCCTCTATCATAATTCTTCCTGGAAGAGGTGATTGTTTCTGAGTTGTCCCTACTATCCCTATTGTCTCAACTTTCCTGATTAAGATTGGCCTGGAGACTATGATGGGATGCATGCAACTAATTATTCTGGTTCTTTAAGTGCATCATTTCCATAGACATTTTCCTTATCAGATGTCTCATTCAATTCTTCCAATTTGTCTTTCTCAGCAATGCTGCTCGGCCACGGTACTAGATTTTGGAGAAACACAGGTGGGGTCATCGATTGATTTTGATGTGCAGGGGGGAATTCTGGTCCTGACAAGTACAATAGTGCTTGCGGCTACTAAGAATATGCCTGTTGTTGTTGTGAAGCCTGAGGGTAGCTTTTCTATTACTGAGGTTGTAAATAAAAAGGCATGGGAGGTGCATAATTCATTGGTTGTCCAAGGTGTAGAATGATGGGCAGCTGGGGAACCTGGTTCAGGCGCAGGTGGAAAAACTCATGAAATATGTGGCTATCTCATCTAACATCCCGTCCTCCATCTTTTTCTAGAAATGGGGCTTTATTTTCTCTGGATCAATTTGCACCATGGGCATGTCATATCTAATTATCAACCTCAAATATCGGGTGCAATCTGCCCTATTTGCTTTGACCAATTCAATATCTGGATCCACATTATCAGTTACCTACTCCAACCTTTCTTTCCTATTATCAAAGTCCCGCTTCCATACATCCATTAGCCAATCGTCATCCCCTTTGAGTGTGAGCTCCCTTTCCCATGTGGCTTTTGGCAGCAAGAGGATAGCCTCGATCTTTGGATAGATGGATCTATACGTTATAGGGAAGTCAGTGAAAAGTTTCTTTGTGCCTTCCAAAGACTATTGTAAGTCTAGGAACTTGTTGACTATTCGAACAACCTGACTAATCAGTCAGATGGTTCCCAAAAAGGGAGCTTAAGTGGCCACTTTTTTTCTAAAATTAGGCAATGTTGACCTTGGACATAAAATTGAGGATAGTTACACTCAAAATTTTGAGATGGAACAAAAACAAGGATTGAAGTGCTCTAAGTCTAATTTCTAAACTACTAATTTATTTTGAAAATGGTTGAGATTAAGGGGCTTAAAAGAGGTATGTACACAAATGGGTGTTGTTTTCGTCAGAAAAACATAACATAGAAACTCTTGTATGACCTGAGCATGGTGAACTTTTTTGTAGTATTTTTAAAATCACTATAGTCAAAAGTTAGCTAATATCATCTACTTGATGCACAATTTTTTGATAATTTTTTAATGCATATTTAATTTTTTACTAATTTTCTAAGTGGGAACTTCCTGAAAAGAAAATTTTTGGCCGTACTCCTATAAATTTTGGAAAATAATTGATTTCTTTTTTTTTTTCTTTTTTAATTTATAGAATGGAGTTTAGTTTCTAAAAATGTAATTTATTTGAAATTTTGATGAACAGTTAATTTATAACAAAAAAAACACCAAACACTTCTTTTTGACTAAAAACAAACATACAAACAAAATAAATTATGGATGAAAGGCTTAACATTGTAAAAAAGTGAAAAAAATTACATCTATCGATAGCTAAGAGAGAACCTAACATTACCCATGTTTTCGATTTTGTCGATATTGAACTAGATGTAATCATGATGGTGAGCATGGACTCGATTATGTGAAAAATTGTAGAATTTGCAAAAACACATCTCTGGCCTTGTTGGGAAGGCCCTCCAAGCCTTTGGGTTGGTATTCCAAGGAAAATACCTTCACTTTTTTCTTTTTTATTTAACGCGAGCGCATTTTTTAAAACATTTTTTAAAAGTGGCCAAAAAATTGGTACCCAACTTCATGCACCTACCAAGACCCATATTTTTGACATATAGAACCTATCAGAACCAACTTTCTATAGTTTTGTCTAGGTTATTTCTTTTTTTATAGCTTGTCAATTTGTTCCTTAGACAATAGTTGGGGTAGAGATGCTGATGTGGTACGCATTTCCTTAGCTAAAGACCATTGTTGGATGTAAGCTGTCAAGTTGACTACATATGCTTTAAGCTCATCTTTTGAGAGTTTATCCTATTGTATTAGATGCACCACCATAGCCATGGGCTCCTCAAGGTGCTCTACATTTTTCTCTTTAGCAACAGTTCCCATGTCAATGGTGGAGATATTATAGCTTACTCCTTCTTGGCCCAACACCTGCATTGTGACTTGCACAGTTCGGGACCTAGAAACATCCATTGTTACTTTGGACCTAATTTTCAGCTTCTTCTCCTTCCTCGTTGTGATCTGTACTCAAGCTAGGATAGCTTCTAGTCTTTCTCTTGGATCCTTTGGGGTAGGAGTCTTCTTTTCAAGTTGCCTCTCTAGCCATTCAAGTATAGCAGATTTTCCTTTGGACGATTCACGATCACCCTTGCCTTTCTTTTTTTCAATCTTTGTTTGTTCACCTGAGGGAGGCCTTTCTTCCATTTTAGTGTTGTCTCCTTCTTCCTCATCAGAGTCTTGGATGAACGTGAGGAATTTGATGAGAGGCTTAATGGGAAATCACCCCCAAGGACTTCCTTCTATCTTAATTTCTTTCTCTTTCCTTTCTTGAGTTTGTTCATCCTTGTGCACATGCTCTTCGGGCTTGTCTTCCTCTACATTTCCTTCTTCTCCATAAGGAGGTGGGACATCCTCCTACTGTTCCCTTGTAAAGAGTTTCACATCTTCTATTGCCCCATCACCTACTTTCCCTTCTCCTCTAGGAGGTGACTTCTCTACTTCTTCCTCATCGTCCTTCAATTTTCAAGCCATTTCCTCCTTGAAGTTATCATCAAAGGTTTGTACAATAATTCTATGACCTGTATCCTCCTCCTTGTCTCCACTTTTGAAAGACCCTATTTATTGTGCTTTGCAGACCACCCTGTCAATTTTCTAGTGCTCATATTCTAGGTGTTCATGGTACTCATCTACTTCTTCCTACATTGCCTTCGAAGCTTCTTTCACCCACTTCTCCCATTCTTCAGAAATTAACATTGTGGCCTCCATTGCTGGTGGTCTCATTGGAGGTTGCAAAGGCATAGCATTGGTGATGACCTACACTAAGGTAGGCTGGATGGTGGGATCCAAAAAGATCTGGGAAATCTCGAAGGGGAAATTATGCATGTGTCACGAGAAATCCTCTGACAATGCGAGTTTGGGCATTGGTGTTGTCACTATTTCCAATGGGAGTGATGTAGTAGGTGACATGGCGGTGGAGGAAAGTGGAATAGTTGCATCCAAGGAAGAGTCAACCACTATTATCGGCCTGGCTGGGGGAGAGGAGGTGAGATGGACTGAGATGTCCATCGTAGGTCAGGATGTGGTGACCATGGCCTAGGAAACAGATGGAAGGGTGGCAGAGATAGGGAGAACTGGAGGAGGTTTTGGCTGATCTGTTTTCCCTTCCTCACCCTCTTGAATTGTTGGCTGCTTCGTGGCACTTCCCATCCATTTGGGCCTCTTAGAGGGTGAGCCTCCTAAATCTTTTCTTGAATAAACCTTGGGATCTGGAGACTATTTCACCTTGATCCCTTTCCTCTTCTTCGATCTTGTGAGTAAAGTAGATTTGGATGTCCTTCCTATTGACATTGTAACAACATCTTTTGTGGTACTAAGATCACACTTGAGCTCCTCATATGTTAATAAAATCCCTTCTTGCTTTAATTGAGCTACTTGTCCCTTAACCCATTCTTCGGTACGAGCTGCAATTGGTTTGGTTACAATATCGAGGTCATCGACCTCCTGTTCATCCCAATCTATTGTTGGAAGTGGCAAGCTAGTGACTACATTATATCTAGGATCCATGATGGTGATTTCATCCTCTTCGACCTAATCTAGTATGGGAAATAGTTGCACCCTCCTCACGAAGTACACAGTCATTTGCATGTAATGTCTTGCACGCACCTCCTTTTCATCTTGGCAATCTACCCAGAAATATTCAACATGATGTAAATGGGTGTACCCTAGTCCTAGTGCCTTTCTCACATGCCCATGTGGGTCCACCTATGGGCGAGTAGTGTGTAGGTGGAAATGGTACTCTGCCAATTCCTTCTCAAAATTCATAGCGCACTGGGAAGTTTGTAATTTTTACATTGCTTGACCAAAGGTTAAGGGATAAGGGATCCCTACCAAATGTCTATTATCGTGGACTGAACGCACACGTTGCAACTATGGGGAGAGATCTAACAATATGATATGATTATTAGGGTACTAGGGTAGCTTATTTGGCCTTTCTGTGAAACCCTAGGCATGAATATATCTAAATTTTGGGTATTGTATGAATAAGGTGTATTGCTTTAAGAATTCTTGAGCACTATGAGAGACCCTCTCAAAATCCCCTCCAAGCAACTTGATGATGTGGCTGATGAAGGCGTCATTCACCCTGCAATACTCCTTCTTGATGTTCCTGAACTAGAGCTAGGGATATTTGTCATATACCTTCAATCTTCACCCCCGCTCCTCATCAGGTGCCACAAACAATCCACTGTATTGCCTCCGCTCACCTAGTGAGTACACTAGATAGGACACCATATAGAACTTGGAGGTTTTCTTGATGTTCATGAATTGCTCATGGAAGTAGTCACTTATTATGCCTCGCTAGTAGAATGAAGCTTTTGCTATGATGTCATCATCCCCTCGGAGGATCTACTCTATGAAATACACCATCCATTCCTAAAGGTAGGCTGCAGTGGGGAGACCCATCACTCTACTCAACATGGTGACCAAGTCATCATAGTCCTCATAGAAGTCGCTACAGAAGAGTTCTTGAGGCAACTTTGCAATGTTGCCCCTTTTCTCTTTAAGCCAGTATTGGTTTATTAGTTTCTTTCAGCCCATAGGGTCCTCATCCCATGTTGCTTTACCATCCTCCATGGTGGGCATCTCCATCTCCCCAAAGGTGGGTTTGTGAATACTTTTAGTAATTGTCTCAGCTGACATATCAGTAAGGATGTTCCTATCCCTACCAACAATAGTCCATGTCTTTGGCTAGTAGGCCTGCTAGTAAGCCATGACCAATCCATGGGCCATGAGAGATGGGGGGAAGCCTGGACCTTTTTCAATTCCACTTTGTTTGATTAGTCTAGAATTATTTGTCTTGGGGTGGATTCTAACCCTTTGTTTGAACTCATCAATATCAACATGGCCGATATTGGTGTCTGTAATTTCTTTCTAGTCTGTGATGATTTTCGAATGCAAAGGCTTACTATGGAACTGGTACTTCATTTGGTCATTGTCTTCTTTTCCATGAGGAGTCTTTCCCAATTTCTTTCCTTTGTCCTTCTCTACAGCTACCACCAAGGGTCTTGCACTTGATTCCATATATCCTACAAATAAAGATGTAATGATTACAACCAATTATGAGAGCATTAACATTAGTTGAAATCCCATTGACGAAATCCAATTAGACAATTCATCATTCATGAAATCAAACTTTTACTTCAAGATTTTGTTAGTCATTTTCTAGACGGATTTTGGACAATCGAGCCCAAGGGGGGCGGACTTCCGTGGTAGGAATGTTGTTTTGAAGGGAAAACAAGGTAGGGCAATCCAAGTAATTTCTCTCAACTTCATATTTTGATGGTTTCAAAGGCTCGTGTAGGAGAAGGTTAAATTTGAGCACATGGGTCGAGATCATTCTTCAAATCGGAGGTCATTTGGATCACTTTTGGGGCACCTAGAGATATGAGGTCGAAAAGCTATCAAGGCTTTTCTATTTGAAATTGCCAAGAAGAAATGGAGTTCCAGGGTTGGAACTCCAAGGTTTGGGACTCGAGAGCTCAAAGGAAAAATGATGTTCACTTTCTACTGAGAGGTTTTCAGGCCTGAAGGGGTAGGAAGTCAGTAGGGTTTTGCTATTCAGAGTAGTGGTTGTGGCACAGAAACCCAGAAGGAGTAGCCCGGCGGACCAAAATCGACATCAAACTTGGCCACTAGGTTTTCTTTGTGAAGTTTCTCTCTATGATTAGGAGAGAGGAATTTGGAGGTCGGAAAGGGGGGCATGTTTTCCCTTTGTGAGACAGCCGAGATGGGGAAAAATCTTGGTGGTCATGACCTATAGAGAGCAAGGATTGAAAATGGAGGGTTGGGACCTAGGATGTAGAAGGTTGCTGATAGGTGGTCATTTTGAAGGGGCAAAGTTGCGACTAAAGTCCATGGATAGAAGTCCCCAGACCGGGAATCGACCACATGTTTGGTCTGTTGGTTTCAGTTCAACACCAGTCGACGAAAGATGAGGAGGCCCCTGGATCTAGGGTGGATAGGTTCTCCTCACCGATTAGGAACGACAGAAGCAATAGAGCATCTTGCAGATGGAATCCCGATGGTGCCGGCCCTGAAAGTAGGAATGGAGGCCGCCCTTCAAGTTTTAGTGTTCAACGACAGTTTGCCGATGGAAATCTGGAGTGGCGGGCCCGAGATGGCATCCCGTCATTTGGAAAAAGTTTGTTCAATTTTCTAAGTTATAAATGGCGATGGGTTGGCACAGGCCTGGAGGGTGTGAATTCCTTGCATGAAGAATGGCGATGATATGACCGAGTTTCCGTTTTACCTTGGAGGATGAGTTGGAGGTCTTTTCAAAATTTTGCCACATGGTTTTTTAATGTGTTTTCTTCCTTTACCATTTTAATGCATTTTAACCCATGTTCATTCATTGTTTTAAACAAAAAATTACAAAAAACCTCCCGAGAGGGCAGACGAAAAACCTACCTTGAAATTCTGATGAGGGGAGTTGCGAAATCCACTAAGGATAGCATAATGATGATAAAAGTCTTAGGGTTCTTCATAAGGATAGGATCATGAATATTATCCCATTCCTCATTTATTTGGCTCTGGTCCCTATAAGATTTTCACTTTTCTAGGGCCTACGTGTGAACCCATTCTATCTTTTCTAGCATCCCAGACAACATGTAAGAGGTGCCATAAAAAATATTGATGATCGGTGTTGCTATCATGGTGTTGAAGAAGCTTTGGGTTGCCTCAACCCATGCTTCCATCTAAGAACTTTCAGCCATTCAGAGTACTGTAATTTTCTACGATGTACAAATTTTCTTCAATTCACTCTATTCTTGTCTATGTTCAAAATTCTCTGCACTAGGTAGTGTACTCAAGAGTCTTTTACAATGTTATCCTTTCACATGCAATACTTAGTGATTTATTTCTTTGAGTGGTAGAAAATAGTTTCCTTTTAGCATTTAATTCGGCATACACCACCAACTCCTTTGCTCATGAAAAATGAATTTCTTGCTATTTTGAAAAGACAAGAATTCATAATGATAATTGATAATCATGTCGTACTATGTGATTTCCTTGGAAATTAAGCTGGAAATTGAAGGAGGCTTAAGATTTCGCATGCTCTAGAAATTAATATCTACAAAAAAAAATTAATCCAAAGATGCAAAAATTACTTGAAAAGATATGAGTTCCTCTTTGGAGTTTGACAAGCACCTACAAAATGACACATCAACACCTGACCATATGGACAATCACTTGGGAATGCCACTAATTTGTGCTACTTAATTAGGTCTTATTAATTTTTCATGCAACAATTCGTACATGACAGACACAACTATGTGGAAAGTTTGAGTTGGTTTCTGGTGATATTTTTGAGTTGTCACTTGATTAACATCATGCTTATGGCATGCAAATACCTCACATATTTCTATAAATAGTCCCTAAGATAGTAGCAAAATCACACTTAGCAATTTGAGCAGAATTGGTATTAGGAAGTTAGGTTGAATTAGCTAGTTGAGTAGAGTTTGAATTAGGTAGTAGAGTTGATCTTATCATCATGAATACCTCAATTAGGCTAGTTTACAACAAGTCTCAAAAAACATTCCTAGGTGAATTATCAAAAAGACAACTAAAGAGAATGACCAAGTGTCAGATAACATTCCTAGTTGTCTCTCAAGTGTGTTGGAATCCGTATGACCAAACAACTTTAGAGAGAAGGTAAAACCTAAGAAAAAAAGAGAATGGCATAGCTAACTACTATTAAAGGTCCAAAATAACATGATTAAGTAAATAAAATACTCTCTAATATGATATAGTAAAAAAGTGAGAGTTAAGGCAGTAAGAAGAATCTCACAAAGAAACTTGTTCACTAGCTAGCTCCTCAAAAACACATTCACCTACACACAAGAAGGAGAAAAATATGTGGTGGCTATATAGTGGCATACCTCATTCAACCCCCATTTAGGTGTTTCCACCTCCACGCAAAGCCAAAAAAGCAGGATAAAGAAAATAATGTAGTAAAGAACACTAAAGCACTACAAAACAGTAAATGTGCTTCCTCTACCAAATAATAGAGGAGAGGAATGGGAGGCTTACCACCTCGAGAAAAAGAACTCAAAATTGATGGGGGGGAGATTTAGAGTACTTGAGGCTCTAATACAATTGTGTGTTCCCAAACTTACTCTACTGAATTGGTGAAGTGAATTTGTTGCTACAATGAGGTGCAAAATTTCTGCTAGAATGCTTAAAGTGAGTGCAAGAGTGTGAAAAAGCTGGTTTGAATGCTTGGAAGAGGTTCAACTAAATGCTTAGAGGATGAAATTATTTTTGAAGGAGTGAATTTGAGGAGGATATGAAGAAAATGGCCATATTGAGGTCGGTCGGCCGAAGAGGGTGTTACAACTTGACCACTAATGAGAAGTGTAATGCCTCTGCAGGCTCAACCATAGGAATCTACCAGGGATGTAAGTGCACTGTGCATATGTCTACACACAATGTGGGAATCCACGATAGAAATTATCTCATTGAAACTGAAACAAGTGCCAAGTGAGATGCAAGCAATGGGCTTGGGTGTAATTAAGCCTCTGAACTTGGTTTTCTAGGGTGGAAAAAGGAAAAAAGGGGAATTTGCATAAGTGGTGCAAATTCACTCTTATACATTTTTGCCCCACTTTAGAAAGCACGAGTACTAATGAGTGCTTCGGTAAAGTAAATCAAGGAAGGAGTAAGGTTTGAAATGTATACCTAAACCATTGAGGAAGCAATGCATGATCTGACAAACCTGAAGGTACAAGACAAGCAAAGGAATTCATAGCTTTTTGGAACTATGATGTTGAAGTGAGAAAGCGTCTTGCAAACTCATGGACCTACAAGGAGGTGACCCCCTATATCTCTTGCATGAAGGAATCCCCATGAAGTAAGCACCTTATAGGCCTATAGACCTACAAGGAAGGTGTCCCCCAAGAACCCTCACATGGAGGGTACCCAGAAGGCATCCCCCAAGATCTCTTACATGGAGGAAGTGAGGAAAGTGTCCTACAGTCCTACAAACCTTTAGGGAAGCTATTCTCCAAGATCTCTCACATGAAGAATACCCAAGAAAGTACCCTATATATGTGTAAACCTATAGGGAAGGTAACATCCAAGATCTCTCACATGGAGGAAACCCAAGAAAGTTCCCCACAAGCCCATATACCTAAGAGTAGCCACCCCCAAGATCTCTCGCATGGAGGAAGCTCAAAGGAACCACTCTTCAGGCTCTCAGTCCTGTAGGAGGTATCCCCCAAGATCTCTAGCATGGAGGAAACCTAGGAAAGGAAACTCTATAGAGTTAGGAAGTGGCAACATAGGCAAGTAAGTAGATAGTTGCGTAGACCATTGATAATTTGGAAAGCTATCAAAGGGGTCCCTTGGGGACCCGACGTGAAAAGGGGGTCAACTCAAGGGACACATAGTTTGAAAGTAGATGTTCTTTTCTTGAATCGATCCATCATCAAGGGATCCTCTTGAAAGATTTTCACTTCATCAAGCAATTTCAAAGGAAGAATACACCCCCACATGAGGGGAAGGTCAATGATGTTCCCACTTCAGAGGAAGGTTTTCAAGTCCTTTCTTTACGAACCCATGATGAAGGAAACATGTTTCATTAGGGTTCCAAGTTGAGAATGTGATTCTAAAGAAAGGTTTGTGAAGATTTTTGAGAAAAGATTCATTGGAAATGAATACATTTTTTGAAAATTGGAATGTTAAAGAAAGATGCCACACATGAGAGGGACAAGTCAAGAAAAGAAGAGAGAAAGATAAAGAGAAAGCAAAATAAAAAAATGAATAGAGGACACAGGGGGATCTGGTTTAGTGGGGTTAGATTTGTCCATGCTTATAAATAATAGGTAACTATGGTGTAAGGTGAAAGATCATGAATCCCCAACCAAATCAAGAAGAATGCATGGAAAACAAAGTAAACATAAAAAATTGGGTCAACATGCAAGGGAAGCTTAAATTCCTCGAACACTTTGCATCATCCCCAATTTATCAAAAATCAAGCACAAATATGGAAGAATGTTGATACAAATAGAAGAAGGTTTAGGACATGAAAACCATGCTTGTACCCAAGCACTAAAAATGGTGAGAAGGGTCATCCAGACAAACATAGTATGATAATGGGGGAACACATCACAAACCACACATACATGCAAGATCAAGAAGGAGCCTCCTTCTGACACTGATCGATTAGGAAGTCATTCACTTCCCACTCTCAGTAATCATAGGGGGAACGAGGATGAGCCTACAGTGGTGGGATGTTAAGAAGAAGAGCATCTATCCCTCCCACAACAAGGGATAAGGAAGACGGCCCCTCAAGGTCCTCTCCATTAAGCTCTTGTGTTGCTAGGGTCAACGATTTAGCAAAGATCATTGACAAGGCCATAAATTCATCCATAGAGTTAAATATGCACACTATAGGAGTGACATGTCTAACATTGGTTGATGGGGTCAACTACACCTAAGATTCACTGATAGGCAAACCGAGTGACTCAAAAGTGGTGATGAATTCACAAGAAACCAAGACTAGTTCCATCACTAGGACAAAAAAAGTCAACATGGGACCACCTTGTGAAGAAGGTGGGCTCCTCTTATGTCTTCCATTGTTGGAGGGACAACACTCCACCATTTCCATTGTTGAAAGAGATGAACTCCCCACAGATGAGGCTAAAGGTGTAGAGGAGGATGAGGAAAGAACCGTGGTGGATACAACTAAGGTATTAATCATATCCATGAGTTTTGGGAAAGGCCAGATATCTAGAACATGCATTAGAAATGGTGGCTCCATTGAAGGAGTGATGAATACCTATACCCCCTTGGGATTAGGTGCATTCACACTTGCAATAGAAGCCAGTAGCAGCGCGAGACTAGACTAGGGAGAGGAAAAAGGAAGGGAAGATGACGAAACTCTAAGGGGCCTTGAAGCAGGGGCAGTAATTTCTTCCTCGTTTACAAGGTGGCCTACTTAGCCAAGAGATCCTTTCACTAGTGCTTGTTCTTGCACGCAAGGAGGTTTCTATGAATCTTTAAGTTTTAGGCTAGAGGCTACAAAGGAGCAAAAGGCTCCTGCTCAACCATGGGAACATCCAATACAACCATCTTTAGTAGAGGAATGGATTCCTAAGTGGGAGCAAGAGGAAAAGATTAAGGAGAAATGGGGGGAGTCAATAGAAGAGCCTCGATAAGGGGCCTCTTCCTATTCACTATTTTGGGCACATGAGGGCTAGGAGGCCTCAGATCAAATTCCCTTTGGGAACCCTTCTTTCTACCATATAAGTGATACTGCGATACAAAGTATTCATAAGGGAGGTTTGAGATCTTGAGCTTAGGCCTATGCCAAGGTGTTATCATTGGGCTCATTGGATAGCCACTGGGAAAACTCATCTAGTACTCTTCCCAAGAGAGGGGAGAGGATGAGGAAGTCTGAGGAAAGGCAGCCTTCTCTTTCCCTTTATGGGAAGGAGAGGGAGTCGACATGGAATTCTCCTCTATTTTCTAGTCTGAATGGGGAGTAGTTAATACAACCTTCTCCTTGTCCTCTTGGGAGGAGGAGGAAACTAACTGTTTTACAACAAGAAGGGTTAGTTGTGGTTGTCCCTTTCCCCTAGTCTTATAGTTTACATAATTCTTGTAAAGTAGGTATGCTATTAGAGGAAGTGGATCGACCCAGGTAGAAAAAAAGTGATCCAATGGATATCCACCATGGGACACCTATGGTTCATATCTAGTATCATGCACCATGTGCACGACACCTTCATGAGAAAATTTTAAGCACTTGTGAACAATGAACGCGATTTCATTCATGGAAGCTAGCCAAGGTATGCCTACCTTCATCCTAAATAGATCTGACTTGGGGATGACATAAAAAAAAAGGTCAATAGGTCTAGGTTCAACTAGGATGGACAAGGTTATCAAGCCATAAGGTTTGAGACACATACCATCGTGAGTACCAATGGTAGATTTTGTTTCCTCATATTCTTCCCTTTGTAATGAATTTAATACCAATGTTTCCTCTGTGATGACATTCACATGGCTTGCTAGGTCTACCAAGACCCTTATCATAATGTTACCATTGAGGTGAGTGGGAATGTAGAGGGGAGATGGCTTACTTATTATTTAAGCATGGGTCTTGTGATGTGAATTTTATATCTGGTGAATGAGGTGCAAGCATAGCAGTAAAGGTCACCATGACCATGTTAACATAGTCCTCGGGTTGAGTAACAAAATTAGTGGAATCTATAATCATGTTAGTAGATTGTGATAGAAATGAGTCCATGTATATCTACAATTCACTATTATATTTTGTCACTAATTTGTTAGTGTTTTGTTTACTCCCATTGAGACGAATGGTACTGTCCTCAATCTGGTCCTGTATCTCATGATGCAACCACATACAATGTTCAATATCATGTCCATTAACTCAATGGTACTAATAATAAGTACTCCAATCATACTAATTAGGTTAAGGCTCCTTAATAGGCTTAGGATTCCGCAAGGTTACAATCTTATGCTTCAATAACTTTTGTAACATGGAAGAATAATATTCTAATAAGTTTGTGAATTTTTGGTTATGTTTGAGGCTATTGTCATCAGTAGCAACTACTACATTTGTAACGGCCTTACCTTTCCTAGAGATTGATACAATGGACTTTCGCTCATAATAGGAGTGTGAGGAGGATCCACTAAGTTGAATGACCATTTATTGGTACTCTCGTAATGTTGCACACAAGTGCACAAGAGAAGGGTACTTCATAAGGGTGAACTTATCTTATGAAGGAATTTGTAAGTTCCCTATAAGTAAATTTATCACGTCAAAATCAAGTAGCTTATAAAATATTTGTGAAGGAGCGATTGATAGCATGCCATGAAATTAGTGATCTTTTCATTGTCACCTTGTTTACATTGGAAAACATCTAAAAAGCTCATCTTTGGTCAAATGTTTGCTTAAATTTTTCTAAGGAATTGATTTACAAGCTGGTCAAATGAGAAAATGGAATTGTTAAGAAAGGAATAGTACCACTCTATTGCTATGTCCTTGAGAGATCAGGGAAATAGTTTAGCCATCAATGCATCATGATGGAAGAATTATGTGCACAAGGAATTAAAAGTGAATACATGTGTCTGTGGGTCCCCTTTGCCATCATATTTCTCAAATTTAGGGATCTCCATTCCCTATAGGGAGGGAGTGTTCATAATTGCAACAAACAATGGGATATGCTAGAAGAAAGGATGAAAAATGACTTGGGCAAAGGCTTGGGAAAGACTCGCCAACTAGCTCTGTTTCTTACCCATATTCTAAAGGAGGGTATTTAAAATAGCGTCGTTAGAAGATAGAGGGCCAAAGGAACCTCCTCTAGAGCCACTTCCAAAGCCACCTCCAGAACCGCCACCCATGTGACCTCAACTAGAGCTGCTACTAGAGTGGCTACCACTAGTAGGGCCTTTCCTAGAGCCATCTCTGAATCTGAAGCCACCACCATGACCTCTATTGGAACCACCTCCACCAACACCACCTCTGCTACCGAATCCACCACCACAACCAAAGCCTTCAAGTATAGCGATGAGTTATGGTTATGAGTCATGAAAATATCATATTTTTAAGAGAATGAGAGGCATGTGGGTGAGGACAAGTGTTCCACCATGGCTTGAAATCGGTCCACATCCAGATCAGTGGATATAATTGTTCCAACAAGGGCCTTTTCTAGAATTTCCTTGTGTACTGGGGAAATCTTTAGGAGTTCTAAGATAGAAATTTGAGTGGGATTTTTTCCAAGTTTATTTACTAAGTCATATTTATGTTGAGGTAGGGGTACATTGGATTTTGAAGAAGTTCCCTTTAAGACAACTTTAGCTTGTGCCCTTGTTTTTGTGTTGACTTGTCTATATTCCATTTTTTCCTTAACTTTTATAACATTGACCTGCTCATCGTCATTGTCGATATGATTGATTATATGATCATTGATATGATTCACACTTTTTATAGAAGACTAACCCTTTTGATGGTTTGGTAAAGGGTTGTGAAATGCTTGGTGGTCTTCATTTGATTGTTGGTGTCCTTCTATTGTGATGGTGCCATTTTTTATTATCTTGGATGACATTTTTTAGGGCTTGACAATTATTCGTAGGATGGCCCTTGCACCAATGATAATCACAATAGTATGCATCATTCCTTGAAGGATGCTTCACACTGGGTTCAAAGTTGTGTTGAGGTGACAAAGTAAGAACATTTTTAGCCATCAACTCTTTGAACATTGTAGATTCTAAAGATTGACCTAGTGGAGTAAAAGTTCTTCTATTAGAGAAGAATGAAGATCACTGTGGATTCATGATTTAGGTATTTCCTAAGTCATTGTTGTTGTTATTTTTTCCATAGTAACCTTGATTGGGAGTAAAATTTTCATTCACATTATTCCTTAGAGGAGGATTGTTTCCTTGATTTGTGACCGAGTTAACATTGTTATAATTATTGTTGTGAGGAGACCTTGGAGTAGTAAGAACAAATGGCTTAGTCGAGACATGATTTTCATCTACAACACCATCATTCGCCACATTTTTGTTGTGAGTCCAAAACTTAGATTTATCGTTGTGCTGATTTTAAGAGCTAGGTTTGTCCTTGTCAAGTTTTATTATACCTCTCTAGATTAAAGCACTTTCAATGGTGATGGAATTTTCAATCAATTTCTAGAAAGAGAGAGGACAATGAAGATTAAAATGATAGCTCATCTCTTGATCTAAGCTATTTATGAAAGTGGTGATCTTTCTATTATCAAGAACATGACATGGGTATCTAGCAAATAGTCTTCTCCATCTCTGAAGAAATGTAATGAATGGTTCACCAGGCTTCTATTTATATTTGAAGAGATCAATCATGTTTATTTGATGTTGTACATTTTAGGAATATTGTGATATGAACTCGTTAATAAATTCCTCAAATGTCTTGACAAGCGGTGTAATTTTCCATAGCCATTCCATAGATTGGCCTCCAAGACTTCTAGGAAATAAGCACATCAAGTATGCATCCTCATGGGAAAACTCTAAAGTCATATTTTGAAAGTCCCTAATATGATCAATTGGATCCGATTTCCCATTGTAACTATCAAACTTTGGGATTTCACAATGTTTGGGAAATGGGATCATGTAGAGGTGTCGATCAAAAGGATAAGGACAAATGTCATCAAGAGAATATGTCTTCATTGTGGTTCCCCCTTGCAGGTCTTTAATTTTTCCTTGAACTACCTTAACTTGTTGAGATAATGCACTAATATAAGACAAGGGTGTGTCATCAAGACGTCTCTTTAATTTATTAGTATCAAAATCATGAGGTAATTTAGCTCCTTTGTCAACCAAATAAATGAAATATTTATCTTTGTTGTGCTCTAAGATCTTTTCTAAGGATTTGTGAAATTGAGGATCTTGCTCAGCTTCTTTAAGGTGATGTTCTTCATCTCATTCATCATCACTATCTATAGGAGTTTTTCTCATGTCTCTATTGGAAGGGAACAATTTTTTTTCTCTTTCACCTATGTTGACGTTAAAAAGGTGATTTTGACTCACACTATAAAGGGGATTACTATTCTGACATTCTTCTTGAGTTCTTTGGGTATGATCTTCTTGTTGAATATCCTCTTTTAGCTTATTGTATTGATATCTTGTAAAAATAGGCATATGATTTTGAAATGTTCTTCTAGACTTAGATCACAATTTGATAAGTGCAAAAATGATGGTCTTGATCCGATTAGATGAAAATATTATGATATGATCAAAAGACATTCTTAATTCTTGATTCTGGATTCCAATGATAAAGGATATCAGAATCCTATAGGGGAAGTTGAATCAATAATCAAAAATTTATTTGAAAGGTGCACTTTTAAGATTTGATCCTTGTTTTTGAAGTATATCAAATAGCCTAATTAAACTCACTAAAGGATTTGACTAGGATGTGTTAGATATTCAATAGAAGGTTGTGGTAGATAATCAAAGTTGAGAGGTTAATTTTAATTGTGTCATTGTGATAGAGCTCTTCTCTAAAAATAGGATTGTGAATATAAAGGCTCTATAGCGTACTTGTCGATAAATCCCCTAGAAAAATCTTTGTACCTATGGAGAAACTTATGGTAATGGAGCAAGATGTTTTGACTTTTATACAAAACTTTCTTTGTTGCAAGGTTTTCTTGTAACCTAGATGTTTCTTCGGTTTCTTGATCCTATTGGAAATTGATTTCCTAACAAATTTGTGATTTACACTCTCTAAGCATGAGAGAAATGCCAAAATGCTACTAGACCAAGGATGTTACAAACTCAAATCTGTCAAAATTAACAATTCTAGAAAAGTGACAAATGTTTTATTTTTTACCCTCTATGCACTTTAGAAATAGGAATATGCACTAGAGAAATAGTCAAATGCGCTATAGTAGACCTCAGATGTGCTACAATATGTCTCAGATGCACTGTAGAAAAATGTTTTGACAGTGACCAAAAATTGTTTACAGAATATTCAACATATGTGCTAAAATACTCAATGTGTGAAAATAGGCTCTAAATGTGTTGAACTAACCAGTGAATGTGCTAGAACAGACCTCATATGAGCTAAGATATAACCTAGATGCACTAAAATAGTTTTCCAAAGTAGTTTTCCAAACAGTTTTGAACAATTTTAGTTGAATTTTTTCCTGTTCATGTTGGATGATCTTTTATCTGAATTAATGTGATTGAAAACACAACAAACATTTCTAAAAATAGTTGTTTTTAAGCCCTATACTAAACATCAAGTGTATGTCCAAAATTTCTTTTCAAAAAGTTTTTTCACAAGTTTCACACATAATAGACAATTTAGGTAGAATCACTCTTAGTACTCAAGTAGGTCATCATAATAACCACAACCCACATCATAGAACTACGTTGACTCACATCTATGTCACCCCTAAAGGGGGGCCCGTAGTTTTTTCTTTTCTAGGCGCGTACTCAGAGTGACAGAAGTGGATATCGGATCCCCTGAGCAAACGGTCCTTGGTAGTTATATGGTGAGTTTCTTGGGGGTATATTCTTCCCTCCCCTTGCACTATGATTATTAGGATGTTTGGAAACTAACATGGTTGGATACTACACTAGGTTTGTAGTAAGGGTTTCCATTCGGTGGGGCAATAATAAAATCCCTTAGGAGACCTCCCAACCTTTATAACAAAGGCTTTGGGGATGGTTATCTTGCACACTACTGGAAAAAGTGGGTTTCCCCATATTTGCTTTAAATTTTATAGTGGGGTGGAATAGCCTGGCTTTGGCTTGAACCCACTTGGGTCATTCCTCTTGGGTGAATACTTTTTCCCACAAGAGCAGGCCCTCTAAAGGATGTAATAAAGCATTAAAATTGTAGAAATTGAAAAGGAAAGTTCGGTATTCTAATCACCCAGTTAAGGGGAGAGCATAGACCTATTGCCACAGACAAAAAAACAATGTTCTTTTTAGAGCCCAAATGACAATGATTTAATCTATGTGAAGATATTGGTTCACAAAAAGCATGTGATTCATTTTAACTGCAAAATAAATGTGTGGTGACTACCCTAGATTGCTTCATTTTAATCCATGTCTACCCTAGGGTTGCTTCTTTTGAAAATCGGATGTGACTATCATAGATTGGTTCTTTTTATGCTAGAAAAAGCTCTTTCTATGGAAGGCATTAGACTTAGATCTTTGTTTAATAATAACCTATATGCACTAAAATATCATACAAAAGTGCTACAAGAAAAAATCAACACACTAAAACAAATAGCTAATGTGCTGCAGAAAACCTTAAATGCACTAAAAGAAATCCTAAATGTGCTAAAAGAAATGCAATTTTTTTTTTTAGAAAATTGTAATGAAGTGAGCTGAGTGTATGTGCCATTCTATTCCCTAGAAGCATTGATATGTTCCCTAGTTGCATCGAAATAGTTCTTGGATGCACCAAAAGACCTACAAAAGTGTTGTTAGAAGTCTTGGATGTGCTAAAGAAAGCCATGTATGCACTAAAATGGGATTTTTTGTCAAAAAGCTGAATTCTAGAACATGAAATCCTGTCAAGAAACTTGCAAGTGGATGGAAAAAATGGGGAAAGGGCCCCACGGTGGGCGCAAGAAATGTGTGATCAATTTTTAAGTATGTACAACAGTAGTGGCCAACCATGGTCTGCCTAAGATGATTGTATATCTAGAATCTTTCTTTTTGTCTTTAAGAACCAAAAAGTCAACCAAATAATCCCATGTGTCTATGGTAACCATGATCTCTTCTATTATACCCTCTAGTTCTGTGGTATATTGGTTAGCTAACTATAGAACATTTGTTGTTGGTTGAATAGTTGTCATCCCAAGCATCTGTACTGTATCAGATGTGATAACATTTATGACAACTCCTAAATCAATTAGAACATTTGATATTTCAATTCCATTAATGCTCAACATTATTATAGGACTACAAGGATCATTATATTTATGTGGAATCAGTCTTCCTAATAACACATCAGTAAGTTTTGTCCCTACTTGAATTTTTGAAGGAACTTTCTTTTTCCTTCGTGGAGTTTTCATGCAAAGGGATTTAACTAACTGATTTATCCCTGGTATATCTTTAATTTCCTATAATAGTGGTATCTCAATTTTAACCTTTTTCAACTCTCTAAGAAGTTAAGAATCAACTACATTCATGTGATTTGGTGGAGATATTTCAGGAGTGATTTTCTCTTCCTTCAATCTCTTAGGGTAGGGAGCTTGAATGACAATTTGTTCTTCCTCCAAGGTTTGTTTTTCAGTTTGATTTTCATTTTCTTCCCCTCTTTCTTGAATTTTCTTAGTTGGTGTAGTTTGCATGGTTCAATTTCTCAACCGTATGTCATTAACATCAATAAAATTTACATTAGGGGGATTTGCATCATTATGTGTGTTTCTTGGATTGGAAACCAGTTGAGATGGAAGTTGAGGTTGATTCACCTGATCTTTGGGAGGATTAGGGGAATTAAGTGTTGGAGGCATTTATCCCCAAGGGTATTTTGTCCCTAATTTTTGTATGGTTGGAATTGGTTTTGATTTTGTTGCCATGAGGATTGATTGGCTTGCCACTATGGTTGTTGGATAGCTTGCCATTATGGTTGATTCCATTGGGGATTCATCCATTCAGGTCAAGATTCCAATAAGTAGACCCGTGGTTGATATTGAGGGGTCCATTGGTTCTAGTTTTTCCAAGTGTTTTGATTCCAGTTTGGCGTGGAACCATATTGTCTCTGATTAGAATTGTACCCTAATTTTGGAGGCCTTTGACCAACATAATTCAACTCTTTTTCAGTTACTAGTGGTTTCTTCAGATTTCTTTTTATGCCAACCAAAAGATTATAGGAACCTATTAAGTGTGGTTTTTCAAAAATCTCACAAATATTAACCTAATTTAATGGAAACTCTCTCAAAAGGTGTTTTCTCCCTACATTTGGAGCAATAAATTGACAATGGTTCACTACTCCTCTTATCCCCTTGCATGTTGGGATGTAGAAGTAGATTAGTCTTCATGTTTGCTAATTCCTCCATTACCTCTAATACATCAATGGTATGAGCCTTGTTTCTTCTAGAGTTTCTAGTCCCCACTCTAGTTCTAGATTAGTTCCTATAGATCTCCACAATATCATCCAACAAAAGTTTGTTAATGTCTCCCCTTCCCATTAAATTCAAGGACTCTCTTGACTCATCTTCAATCCCTCTCAGGAAATTTGTCTTACTAATTTCATTATCCAACCCATTATTACACGTCTGATGCACAAATTGGAACCTATCAACATAGTCTTCTAGAATTTCATCCTCTAATTGCCTCATTCAAAACAATTCCTCCTTCCTATCTCTTACTCAATATTAATCTTGGTATTTGTCCAAGAATTCAATTTCTATTTGCTGCCAAGTTCTAATTGTTCCTAATCCTAAACCCATGAACCATCTTAAAGTTGATTCTTTCAAAGTAGAAGGAAACAACTTCAACTTCTGATTATCAGTTGCATAATCATAGGTTTGACATAAAATTTTGAATTCAAATAGGAACTGACTAGGGTATTTTGCAATTTTTCCCCTAAAGGTTGGTAGAACTAAGGGTGAAATGTTCTTCATAGGAGGTTCAACAAGGCGTCTTTCAAGATTGATAGGATTTGAAAAGGTCTTATTTGTTGGGGGACGTACTATTTGGTCACCCATTTCTTCTCCTAGAAATGGATTTTTCTTTTCTTCTTGATTTTCAATCTAGTATTGTTGAACATCCTGTTCTTGATCAAAATCAATAATTCTTAAAAAATAAACATTTCATCGAAGAAACCTTCCTAGTTGGTCTTTGTTTCTTCTCATCCAAAATTTAGATCTCTCTTCCTTATCAACACTAAGGCTTCACACTAAATAGCCAGATCTTTTAAGTTTCCCCAACAACATTGCCAAAAATGATGGGCAAGGTCATTTATGTCACAACTTGCATCATTTAATTATTTATTTATCGAATCAGGTGTGTCTCAGAGCAATATGTGATAAGGATAATTGTCACATAATATTTGGGGGGTTTTGCACTATAAACAATGACCTCAGGTATCGATTTTCCTACTTTAGGAGCTTTCAAGAGCTCTTAGGAGCTCTTTAGGAGCTCTCAGGAGCTAAACTATAGTCACTAATTCTTAAGGTTTAATTCTATCTTATTTTCTAATTTAAAATCCTATTGACTTATTTCTGACTTTATTGAACTTGATTTAGAATGATTCATGGACACAACTAATGATTACTTTAATCCTTAATCTAAAAAACAAAATCCAAATTAGTTCTATTTTTCTTTTAAAAGAAATCCATAATTAATTGTTGGAAATTAAACACTACTTTAAGAATAGAAATGAATTGCAAGGAAATGATGATTACTCTATAAAACATAAAGACTAATCTCCATAAACATATTTTCAACAAACTCCAACTTCATCTTTCCATAAGCTCCTACCATCGCTTCTAACGAAACTTAATAAATAAACTCCAAACTTAACTACTTCAAACAACATCTAAATCCAATTAATTTGATAAACCTTATAATGATTCCAACAACTTAATCTAACCATAATAAACTAAAACTTGAAAGGTAATTCAAGTAAAAGTAACTATCCAAAATTAACATTCACTAAGTCAGAAAATGATTTAACAACTTAACAATTTAGAATTAACATCTACTTCAGATTTAATACTAGTGAATCAAAAATAGCATAACTTAACAAAATACCAACACAAGATTGTTCCAAAGGTTGAGAGGGCCTTGCTCTTCCTCAGGTAAGATCCCTTAACACAGTGATTGAATTAACTCCTTGCTTTAATTTTCATTGATCAAAATTAGAACAAAGAACAAAGTATTACTATTGAATTAAAAAAAATTGATTGAAAATATCTAACTCCTAACTAAAACCGAAACATGGATATTTATAATAATATCCTTATTATATTTCTAACATGGCATTAACTACCAAGAAGTAAGGCAACCAAACTAAAGATTACAACAAAACTAAAACTAGACTAAAAAGAACTATGCCAGATTGGCATTGGAAGTAGAAGTTCCATAATTGACTATAAAGAATTTGATTTGGACTTGAGTGACTTATCATCCAGCAGGGCCCATCTATGGCGCAATCATTCGTCATGATTAAACATAGAGTTTAACCATATCATCACTCTTTAAAATACCCTATTCAAAACCCTTAAGAAAAGGATAACAATTATGGTAGTAAAAGATCAATGTAACATAATTATCTCATCCAATATCATCATATAAAGTAACACAATTAACATAAACTAATACTTCAAATATATCCATGAATTTAGCTAAACATAAAGCAAAATAAGTAAATATGTTAATCTATAATCTACCACCAGTCATGTCAATTAACAAAAATAACAAGTCTTTTAAACATAAAATGTTTTAAATGAAATTATTTTGATGCTCTCATCAAAAACCCTAATTGAAAATGATTCATTCTCTACAATGAGATATTTTATGCATCTACAATAGTTTCAATGAGTTTAATATTTTTAGAGCTCTCATTTTCTTCCCAAATATTAGGCAAGACTTCTTTTATACTATGAATACTTTTAATTGTGAAGTCTTCTTCCTTTATAAACAACAAATGCCACAAGATTGTCCCTGCCTTGTCATAACTTGCAAAGCTTGAAAACTGAAAAAGATCAGACAACATATTATTGTAGAAAAATGTAGAGTTTGTTAAATATCTATAAGAGAATGGAAACCTATTTCTCACAAGATAAATACTGAGTATAAGCTTTGAAATAGAAAAAGAAAGAAAGAATACAGACGTCCACAAATATCTAAAGAGTGGTCCATGGAACTTGTACATACAAAATATACACACCAAGCATTACAAGTCCATAAATGTGACTAAAAATAATGTATAACTTGTTAAATCTATATCAAATAATGAAAACCAATTTATCCCAAGATAATACTAAACAAATATTTTTTAGAAGGAAAGAAATAAAATTGTGGGCAGAATTTCCCCTTTATTTTTAAGCACAAAGCGACGAGACCTTTAAAATCATACATTTTAATAGGTTCTGTAACCTTGAGTAGATAAAAATATATTGCTACGAGGGTAACTTGAAAACAAACCCAATATATTGAATTTAACCTAAACTAGAGAAAACAAGAAAAATTCCTCAAAACCCAATATACAATAAAGTTCCTCAAAGCCTCTCAAAATATCTTGCTACCATTTTCCTTTGAAATCAAATTGTATTTATTTTTAATTGAAGTTCTAGATTGCACATACTCTATCATTAGAATAGAGAATATAGTATTAGATTTAGGTCACATGTAGTTTATCATCAAAATAGACAGTCTACCATTAGAATAGAGAATATACGTAACCAAAATAGAGAATATCAGTCTAATTAAAATGCTAATATATTTATCTTATTTGTTTTCCATTATGAAAAATATTTCAAAAGTTTCTTGGCATCTCAACATTTGATAAAGAAAAACACAATTTACTTGTTAATTGCCCTCTCTTTTTTTATAGTTTCCAAGAGTTTTGTGTATACTACCATCTGTTCCCAATCTATTGAGCTTCTTCTTCAAATGGGTATTCTAGAAATTCTTTACCTCATTGTCATACGCTAAAGAAGCATCCATGCAATCATAGACCACCTATAATATTGTGAAAGAATTAGTTTCTAATAGAAAAATGGCATGTAAATCTTGTCTAGTAGGGTTTCAGGGTCAATTACTTGTTGCCCATAATTTCATGTGCGTTGATGATAATAATTTTTTCTTCATGGAAAAAGCCTCCTCGTTTTAGGCTGGGCCTCAAGTAGTTGATCCATCGAATTCTGCAACTCTTACCACATCATTGTAGACCTGCACAATTTCAGGACACCAAACAAATATTGTATTACAAAATTTGCAGTAAAGAGATAACCCAAAGTGGAAATATAATAGTAGTAAGTGGCTATTGGTTTATTAGTGAGCATGTTTGGTTCATAATTTTTTTCATTAACAATTAGTTTTTATAGAACATAAATTCTTGACATTATAAAAATGATTTAGATTTGAGAAAAATATAGAAAAATTAAAAACTAGAACTAACTAGCTAAGTTGGAAACATGACTCCAAAATCAATGGCCATATTCGAAAACATAGGCTTGTAATATACGGTCCTCTTCAGGTGTCCATAGCCCCCTCTTGAATTTCTTCTTTCTGTCTTCTTTGCTACAAGATTGCAACAATATTCTCTTTTGCTCTTTAGTTGCCCTCCATCTTCTCTGAGCACATCTAATGCTTGTGCTCTCCAAAACACTAGCAGATCTGATCAGCCTAGAATCTGAAGAAAACAAAAATAAAAAATATTCTACTACAATAAACATCATCATCCCAAAAGGGAAAACTAGATTCTGTTGATAAAATGTGAACAACCCAATTCATTTACCTTCAGTAGATCTTCGATCCATTATGCTGGGCAGGCCTTGAACTTCAAAACATACAAAAGTTACACAGTTAGGCATCAACCAAATTATATATACCCATTTTATACTTACAGAGCTGAAAAAATTAATAGAGGAGTCGCCATTGTGGTTTGGTAGATCAACTAGAAAATATACTTTGTCTCCATCGTCGTTCACAATCAACGACTGGAAAATATACTCTGCAGAGGAGAGTGAATTAGATCAGCTACAGTTTGAATGTGCCATTCGAAATGGTTGCTCAGGTCGGTCTTCATAGCTTTCTGAGATGGTGAGTACAGAAATATTGGATAATCATCCTGGTCCTCGAAAAAAGTCGCACACGTATACCCTATAGATATTAGGGATCATCACAAATACCCAGACCTGGTTGAGGATCAGATGTGAAGGCTCCTACCCCGACAGTGTTGTTGTGTTCACTCAGTCGACTGGATTTAATGGTGTTAAAAACATTTGGCTCCATCTTCATCGCAGACACCGTCCACCATCAAACCTACAAAAACTCGTGGATTATTTTTTAAACTGGGCTTTAAACCTCCCACAACGTCCCGCTCATTTTTTATTTTTAAAATTACCACTCATTTTCATTTTTAAAACTTTCTATGGAAACGTCCATTTCGTCCGTCTTCGTCTATTTATCCAACCGTCTGCTTCATTTTGGTTCATCAATTCTTTCTGTCTGTGTTTTTTGTCTAGAGCTTGGCATGGGGGATGGGTGTTATGTTATAATGTTACATATATAGGTGCATTTTGTCTAGACTTTAGCTTCTCCCCTAGGAATGGTATGTAACTTTTTTATGTAATACTTTCCACCCATCAAACATAGAACTACGTTTTGAACTATGCAATCTTATTACAAGATGCTCTTACCTACCATTCTTATGGATTGTAAATTAGTCAAAAAAAATCTTACATATCCTTTGAAATCCATTTTGTAAGCCCTTCTTATGTACTCTTACATGTCATGGATTCTCTTATACATCTTACAAGGTCAAAGATACCCTTGTAATTCTTAAATGATTTAGATCCTCTTGCACACATCATAATAAAATACCTAATTAATATAATGTGTCATTAAAATAATCTTGAAATTTCTTCTAAATGAACATACATTTTCCATATGACCCGATATTTACAACATAAATTACAATAATATATAAATACAATATTTTACTAATAAAACACCGAATAAATGAAGCATTCTCTTGATACTATTTTTTTCCAAACCATATTATAGGAAAAACTTATCACCAAAAAATATTTGCCCTCTCACTCACATACTATTGTCTATACTATCCCAACCCCGGCTATGCACCTTTGACCTTATTTATTAAATAACTGAAAAACATAATACAATGGATTTTTTATTTTCAATTAATTAAAATACACCATCAAATAAGCAAGTTGGAGCTCGATAGATGTTTCCCATTGATAAGGGCTAATTTGACTATGCACCTTTGACCATATTTATTAATTAATGGAAAATCATAATATAATGTTTTTTTTCATTTACAATTAATTAAAAAATACCCTCAAATATGCAATTTGAAACTCACGTTTCCCATTGATAAGGCCTAATAAAACATGATTTGATATTTTGCACAAATTGTGTTGGTCAATTTGGTGCACCGTTATAAAATGAATGGTCATATACTGTTTTTCCAACATAGCCTATAAATAAATAATAGTATGTATAAAACTGAAACATTTAATATTTTACCTAGAATGAACGGGGTCCACCTTTATTGTGTAGAGTGAAAAATAGGCCCAATTTCAAAAAAAAAAAAATTGGGCTTCTTTGTAAGCGAATTAGGACCTTAAAAAGAAAAATTTAGCTTCTGGGTATTTAAAATGCGCCTTGTAGAACACGTAAAGCAAAAGGTGCTCAAAAAGGGTGTTTTTAAACCTTCGTCCCCTACATCTTTACCACTTTGCTAGTACCTATTCATTTAGACAACCAATAAAAAACCACAAAAATTTAAGGTGTTTTCAATAGTTTTCAAAGTGTTTTTTTTTTTTGGTCAACTACACATTCAGTAGTGAACATATATTGGTGTAATTTGTAAATTTTTATTGACATAATTAAAACAATGTAATGATTAAAATGTAAACGGTTATTGGGGGGTTAGGTGAACAAAGAGTAAACAACAATTGAATCATGAACGGAAATTGGGGGTTTTCCCCTATTTAATCTTTTGTCAAAGGAAGAAAACTAAACCTTCCCTCAAGTTCAGCAGATAAAGCATAGTGTGTATTAAAGCCTTGATGTGATGTGTTGTAAAACTATAACCAAGAAGTCATATTATGGATGGAAGAAAGGATAAAGGTAAAGGAGTCCAAAATAAATTCAAGAAGCATGAAGTTAAGGAAAAGATACTACCCGATTGGCGTTGGGCTATTGTGGAGGAAATAGAGAAGGATTTGCAGTTAAAGTGGATGGGAGGGGGAAAAGGCCCACTAATAAGAAATGATAACTAAAATCACTATTGACCATGTTCTAAATTAGTGTTTAAATTTTGAAATAGCGTTGTCTTCAGTTATTTTGTGTTTAATATAGTTAGTTATCTAGTTATGTTAGTTTTGTTTTCTGCGAGTTACCATGTGGTTTGGATAGTTGCATTATTGAAAGACTTTACAAAATTCATATTGTAATGCTTGTAATTTCATTGTTGAATGATTAGTATCTAAAAAATTTAGTACTATGAGTATTATGTTTGTTATTCCAACTCTTGTGTTTGTTGTTCCAACTATTGTGTTGATTTTAAGATAGATATTTGGTGTTCATGAGGATATGGAGTTTAATATTTATACTTGGGCTCAAGCATAATACTATTGTTTCTATTTGATCACTATACAGATTTCTTATATTTCATGCTTCTCATGATAGACAATTAGAGTCTTGTGTTCAAGATGGTGGTCACTTGATGGATGTTTTAGGATTTCTTGTTCAGCTTGCAAACACTAAGGGGTTAGTTGAAGTTGCCTCATATTCTATCCCTAATAGTTATTTTATTTTTATGAAGTTTCTTATGTTTTCTTAATGTAAATGGCTATGTGCAAGACCATCATGGAAAAAATAGGCCCTTAAGTGGCAAAAAATTCTAAAAAATCAGAGTTAGGCAACTTGACGTAAAAGTTTGAATAAGTTATCTATATTATTTCAAAAATATGTAAGAATAGAATTTGTAGAAAATTGAATGTAGTTTCTAAACTACTAGATTTTATTTTTTTTAAATCTATTTGGTGAAAATTTGAAATTTCAATGCAGTAGTACTTAAATTTCAGGAAAAAAATAAGAAGTAGGTGTCTGTCTGACCACCCTAACCACAATAAAATGATAATATTTTTTTATAAGATTTTAGATATATGTAGAGGACTCATGTCCCAATGTGATGCATATCTTTTTGTAATTATTTTCCAAGTAAATAATGAATTTGTTTTTTATTACAAATTTTAAAAATAATAAAAAACGCGTATGTCTAACCGCCTTAACTTGGTCAAAACTTCATGAAATTCAATTTTTCTTTTCTTAATCCTATAGTATGAAAATCGTAGAATGTGACACATGTTTTGGATTCAAAAAATCTGATATCATTTGAAAGCTATAGATTTTTTTCAATCAACTTATCAATCATGACTTTAGTTGTAATTTCAATAGAAAATGAATAATAATTACTTATTAGATTCAAAGTAAAGCATAATTTATACTAGTAGAAGGCCGATAATCTCCTTTAAAAATTCTTTTCGTTTTATCAATTTTGGGTAAAAAAATGTCGTCAGCCACATACCCATCATATTGCCACTTTTTGGCCCATCATGATTCTACACATACCTAAATAATAAATGGGAGAATACTAGGATTAGGTTTCTTATTCACCATACATATCTTTAGGTGTAATCCAAATTAATTATTTAGACCTCATCAGTTGCATTTCAAAAGACTTTATGGAGTGAGGAAAATAGGATGTCTTTGAGGATTGGGATATATGTAATTATTTTACTATTCAATGGTAACTAGTAATATAATTTTGGTGGACTGCCTGCCATTATAGGATCCTGACTAATGACAATTTGAGGAAAATTTGATTCCAAATTCCCAGCAGATGTTTTTTATGCAAGTGCAATGAAGAATCGGTGGACCACTTATTATTACACTGCCAGTTTGTTGTTAGTGTGTGGGAGCTAGCTATAGAACATTTGGGCATCCAATTGACTATTTTTCAAGATATTAGATCCTTTATACTAAGTTGGATTGGACCCTATATCCACCCTTTTCCTTGTGAAATTTGGAACTAGGTTCCCCCCATTATCTATCGGTGCTTATGGAAAGAGAGGAAAAATAGGATTTTCAGGAACATTGAGATGAGTTCGAAGGAGGCTTTTGGTATTGGTTCTTGACTCATTACAGGAAAAAAATTCACTCTTCATTTGGAGAAACCTAGATAAAGATTTAACTGAGATGGAAATTGTTATGGCCAAAGCCTACCAGCAGAACCTAGATGCAAGCTCTTATGAAAACTCTAGATCCTTGGCTAGAAGAAACACTAAATGGAAACCTCCAGATAGTGGTTTGTATAAACTTAATTTTGATGGGCAGCCAAAGGAAACCCAGGAAAAGATAACATAGGAGGTGTTATCAGAGATTGCAAAGGAAATTTTGAGGTTGGTTACTTTGGGGGGATTGGTTTCAATTCTTCCATGATTTTGAAAGCTAGAGCATTGCTTAAGGGCTTACAGTTGGTTGTTTCTATGGGAATTGAAAACCTTTATATTGAAGGTGATTCTATGTCTATTATTTATGATGTTAGCTTTGGCAGATTACTGGGGTGGAGTACCAAAGACATTCTATTAGACATAAGGATCTTCGTGTCTAAGTTAAATTTAATGATTGCTACCCATATTTATCAGGAGGGAAATCAAGTGGCTGATGCCTTAGCCAACTTTGGCACACATTGGAAATTCTCTAAATGCTGGTGTGTTTTGGGAAACCTTCCTCTAGACATCCAAGATCTAATCTTGAAAGAGCAAAGTGCTTATTTGATCCATGATGATCACTAATCAAGCACTTTTTTGGGTTTCATGGGGGGTCCGCATGCTTGTCTTATGGGCTATGTGGATGAGAGTATTTGCTAAGGTGGCCTATAAGTGGCATAATTTGAATGAGGAGGTGGAGCCCATTTTTTGAAGGGACATCATGACAATTTATTGTGGGTACTTGGTGATTAAGGCCAAGTTGGGTCGTACCTTATGTAATCTCCTTCTGGGCACTGTGCTAAGCCATTGTATTTTTAGGTTTTTTTATTTTAATTTTGATGTGACTAATAATTATGAGATCAAGCTCCTTATTGGTTTTATCCCTTCTACTATTTTGTCTCCACTTCTAAAAGTAGACTCCTTAGATGTTTCTAAATTTGGCCCCGCAACCATCTTGCTTTGGTTTCTATGCAAAAACATGGAAGGAAAACCTTCCATTTCTATCATGTCCTGCTTACTTTGTCGCAAGTGTTTGGAGATCCTCATTTATGAATTTGTAAATATTGCTTCTAGGGAATTATTTCCTCAAGCGTATGACTTGTACATTGCATTGATTACCCAAGACTACTTCATTTGGTTTAAATCCTAAATGTGTGAGTGAAACTTCACTTTACCATTTTCTCTAACCTTTTTCTTTCTTTGTTTTTCTAGTTATTCCGTGTGCAATGTGACATTATGGGTGGTGATAGGCTGTGAATAGAGCCTAAAAATTGTGGAAAATTGTGTAAAGATCCTTTGGTATGGCACATATGTGCTGAGGGTGGTTTGGCACCCCTGATGGAGAGTCTGGTGGGCCACGGCCCTAATTTTTCTATGCAATTCATTAACTCTTGGAAAGATTGTTGCATGACTCTGGGTGGTATTTCCTTTGAAGTGAATGAAGATGTGATTATGCAAGTGACAGGGCTTCTATGTTCTGGTATGAAGCATATAAAGCATACAAAATCCTAGGACAATGAAAGTATGAACGTGTTCTTCATGGGGAATGAAAAGATGGTTCATAACCAGTCGGGGTTTGAGAGAGGCTCTTTCGCAACCTTGGAACCAAGTCTACCTCGCCCTTATGAAGTACATGAATCTGGAAGGTAGATACAAAAGCTACTACTTATACCATTTCCCTCTTTTAAATCACCTCTAGCGTAAAATTTTCTTAAGCTTTCCTTTCTTCCTTTTGATGGATTTAGAGAGTTCTGTTGAAAAATGCATTGAGGCTACTAGCCTAAATCCTAATGATACTCCTCCCTTGTCGCTTCACTAAGGCCTCATTTTGAGAGTTTTGTTGAAAAATGTATTGAGTAAATTGAGCCTCCCACTGTGACCAACATTTCCCTAGCTGAGTCCAAAGGTCCCATCAGAAAAACCCATCCAAGCTCTCTACCTAAACTCGCTGCCAAAAAGCTTAAGGGGAATGCTTGTGTTGCCCAGACTAGTGTTGCAGCCAATGTTTATGAGCTCAATTCAACCCCTTCCAAGGTTGTTTACAAACCCACCCTGAAGAAGAAAGGTAAGGAGTAAGCGAAGGGTTTGATGGAGCCTTTGACCAAGGACAATAGCAGTAAAAATGTGGTTGATAGGGATTCTAAGGGGGATATGGTGGTCGTGGCTATGGTGGTGACTGGTGGCAATACCATCATCAAGAGATCTGGTAGATTGGTGAAGAATAACAAGAAAGTGCAAGTTAAGGACTCAGATTCAGAAGAGGAGCAGTCTAAAAGCAAAGAGAGCGGGGACGAGGAGTATGGGGATGAGGAGGAGGAGTATGCTAGAGGGCCCCACTCTATTACTGATACTAGCAAAGAGAAGAAGGAAACTTGGCTTCCCAATCCTTGGACCCATTGGACATGGAGCATGCTAATACTATGAAGACTACGTATTATGGGGAGGAGCTCTGTGTGTTGTAGGAAAGGATGAAGAAGATGGAAAACAAATTATGTGGCTTGACCCGTTTCACTGTCAAGCTTGTCCACTATGTTACTAGTACCTTGTCAATGATTATGAAGGATAAAATGGACAAGAAGAATGCTCAAGATGGCAAGGAATGGGTTGGGGATGATATTGTTAATCTTCTACCAAAGAACTGGGAAAATACTAGTTAGTCAGTTGTTAGTCTATTTTTTGTCTGTCTACTGTTGGTCTGATGTGTTAGTTTTTTGGCTTAGGCTTTTGATGTTTTTTGTTCCTGAACTTTATTTGCCCTTGTGGCTCTCTATGTAAGGGTACAACACCCTGTAAATGCTGGTTACCATATCAAAAAATAGTAATATTATTGTAATGAGGCATGAATTAATGTGTTATAGAGAATACTTAGTGCATCTTCTATTATTAATGCCTATAAGTTACAATTATTGCTTCATGCAGGAGTCGTTTTGAGTAACATATACCAACTGGAGTGATGGAAGTAACATATTCTTGTCAAGGATATATAATTTATTTTTCGAGAACATTATATAGAAGTTTTCAAAATTCATACCATGGTATTTGAGGACCTTATTGAGGCACATGGTGTTAATTTTTTTTAATTTTTTGGTTTATTTTTATATGCTAATGGATTGATATTTAGGTATCATACATTATTTCTTGTAGGGATATTCTTTGGTTTTTTCCTCCAAGATTGAAAAGTGATGATCTCTCCTTTATTTTAATAGAGAACTAGACTATAAGAATGCATTATAATCATTGACTATTCCTAAATAATATATTTGGTGATGAGTTTTTAAAAGGTTTATCAAATCATATCTAAATGTCACTATTATTCCTCTCATTTATTTTATTCTTCTTCTCTCACCATTTCCTTTGTATGTGTTGTGTATATGTGAGAATTCTTTTTAGAATTTGTGTAGATTGGTTTCTACTTAAATATTCTCACATGATTAATATGGAAATGACATGTTTAAAATATATATTTTTTTAATTTATTCTCTTTAATGATGTCCCATTTAACTCCACACGGTCAGGAATAGGTCCACACTAAGAATCTCGGCTAGGTTGGGCCAGAAATGCTCTGACTGGTAACATAATGAATTTCTAAGAATGATAACTTTTAGTAGTCAAATGAAAATGATGTGAAATTTAGAGATGTGATAGATGTCGATGTGTAGATGCTATATCTTTCTATGCGAGTTGAGAAACAATAAGATGGTAAAATGTGAAATGAAATACTAAAACTTCTACTAAAGGAAATGCATGAAAAGAACTATTTTAGGTTGATATAGGATTTCTTTACAACTAGGGATGCTCCAACATCAAGAATAGGGAGTTGTCTTTTGTGTTTAATTACCAAAATATTTACATAGTCTATCCAAATTATTAGAGGAAAATTCACTGCCATTATCAGTCCTCAAACATTTTATTTTCTTTCTAGTTTTCAACTCAACCATTTCTTTAAATTCATTAAATTGATTGAAAAACTTTAGATTTACCCTTTGGAAAATATACCTTTGTCCTTCTACTATAATCTTCAATAAATGAAACATAATATGTGGATTTACCATTTTGATACCAACTAATGCTAATTGAGTCACCAGCATATTGAATGCTTCTAGGTGGCCTATGATTCATCCACCCTCTTCCATTCTCAAGGAATTTAATTTCATCCTCAAGAAAATATTGTACACTAAATATTTTGCTTCATACATCTCACCAACTTTCTTCCATAGTTTCTATGCAAAGGTCTCTTCATGGATGTTTATTAAAATAGAGTCTACCAAGCACGATCTAATTAGACCCTTGGCTTTATAGTTCATAAAATCCCATTGAGCAACTTGAGTAGGATTTGGAGGCCTTGAAACATTTTGATCAACAACAATCCACAAATCTTGATCTATGGACAAATCCTCTATCTTTAGCTTCCACATCTAAAAACTATTTCAAAAAAAATTCTCCACATCTATTCTCCCTGATGAAATTTTCATCTGAATATTCCTGCAACAAGATCAAAAATTGTCTTTGGCACAAGCTCCCACTCAAACCAGGATTAGTTCAAAATACCCAACCCAAAACTGAAACCAAAGCTGATAAGGCTCTAATACCACTTGTAAGGAAGCTATTGTAGCAAAACAACTTCCTACACTAATCCTAGGAGGAGAAAAATGAAAAATATTATAGATCTTTAATACTTATAGAAACTTAAAAAGAATAAACATAAATATCATGGATACCATGACACAATGATTTACTTGGGGAAAACACTTTTAGGAAGAAAACCCCACACTCCAAAAGCCACTCAATATATTATTTAGAAATCACAAAGAATACAATATATTTTTAAATCAAGCTTCTCACAAGAGTATCACCACTAGAGATCCAAATAAAACATGAGCACTATCAAACTCTTAAAATACATCACCATATATAATTATAGTACGAAGTCCTCATAAAATAGGGTTACCTTCTAGGGCAAGACAAACCAACAAAATATCCACCATTCGATATAAAACCTAATAATTAATGGTCTAGATTTATAATATATCATTTATTTAATGTATGTTAGCCATTTTAGGAGTTTTTCAAAAAAATTAGCACACTCACATTTTACTCTATATTACTGTTGCCTAAATTTTCACCCTTAGGCTCAATCAGGCAAGGCATCTATGTTGCAAGTGTTCATAAGGGCCAAATGGGTTTTCTCCATTGAGGATTATTTCATGCATCTTGTTGGGGCTATAAAATCTGATGTTTTACATATGTTTTCATTCACATTTTCCAAATAAGTGCCCTCTTGAATAATTTTTGCCCATATTTTACTATGTTCCATCATATGTTTCCTTGGGTCTTGTATTTTCTGTTTTCTGGTTCCTATTGGCTTAGGTCTGTGACTGTTTCCCCAACTCATGTTATGTTTTCTGCTTGCATGAGTCTGTGTTGCCTATTAGCAAGATTCATCTGATGTCACAACGATCATAGGTCTTCTGCATTCTTCATTCGGCAGGACATTTCTATCATTTTGGCGACCGTGGAGGCTTCTATTGGTATATGTCTTAGTTGTCGGGGTTGCGTCTTACCGATCTCATCATGTCTCCCTGACTATGTATATGGTGGTTCTTTCGGCATGAATTGCGGCATCGATATATGGTTATAGCGAGTTCTCTTGGTCTTACCGACAGTGTGCAAAATGGTTTTCTTTCAGCATGAGTTCACTTTTCTCTCATCGATCGGTGGTGGAAGGATGTGCTCATCGGTGTAGGTGGGGGCGATCGTCGTAAGGTCTCGACAACTGACCTTCGGTCTCACCAATGGAAAATAATGAAGGACCCTTGTCAACATAACAATTGCCTTGTCTCGGTGACTCAGAATAAATTGAGACCTTTCGGTGTAGCAAATGCAGTCTATGTGAGGTCTCCTCAATGGATGGAAGCTACAGCGACACACTTGGGATAGGTAGTCTCATTAGTGGGAGATACATTATGTCTCAGCGACCTGAGGGTGGTTGAGGTCTTTCTAAATAATAGTGTGCATTCTATATGATGTCTTGTCGATAGTGGAACGTCACAGCGATGGAAAATGGATGGACTCATTGGCAAGACAAAGCATGTGTCACGGTGACTTAGAATGCATTAAAGCTTTCAGTATAACTCTACAGGCTATGTGAGGTCTCCCCGAAACGAGAGGGCTTTGGTATAACATTTGGAGTTTGGGAGGACCTCTTCCCGAGTGGAGAGAGTCTCAGCGAAGGAAAAGAAGAGCTAAGACAAAATGAGGGTGGGGTCGGCAGGATGTCTTGTCGACCAAGCAAGCTCTCTCCAAACTCAAAGTGAACTTTCGGCAAAGCAGGGAGACTTCGATATAGAGTCTCGATGAATGGAGTATGTCTCAGAAATAAAAGAAGATGCGGATATGATAGAACACACTCGGTATGAAGTGTGGCCGACAGGCCAAGGTCTCAGCGAAAGAATTGTATTGGCAAAATGACAAGCCTTGCTAAGATGTCTTCCCAACTCAATAGTGTCTTGCTGAACGAGCTCGAGCCCGAAGGAGAAAGGCAAGCTCGGGGTAAATGAAATGAGCTCACCATAAGCTCTCAGCGATAGCTCCATGTTATGCCGATAGCTTCAGGAGGGCATAATCACATCGGTGAGACACTTTCAGTGTCTCACCGAGATACGATTCTGATCAAAGGAGTTTTGACCGACCAAAGAGGCTGCGTGGAATTTACTCAACCAATCAGAGAGATCTGAAGGTAAACTATGACAGTCTAAAGAACATCAATAGGATAACAAGTGACGTGTATCGGTTGCAAGCTCAAGGCATTCAAAATACAGCCAAAGTAGCTAAACAAGACACGATGGATAAATGAATGTAGTAGCTATGAAATATTAGAAGGATTCTATGATGGTAGCTCTTCACTGACACACACAGTGGGGACACGCAGGCTTCAGCATTTAATTCAATAAAAGATTTAAGGATAGATCTTTCTCACCCCAATATTTTTTGTAAGCCCTAAGAGGGCTGACACAGTCTGTATATAATTCATTTTTTTCCTTTCTGTAGATAGTTCGGGCAATGCATCCAGAAGAGTTAGTGATTTTTAGCTATCCTTCCTCAATTGATGTATATTTTGTAACTCGAATCAGAATCTGGAATGCAATGTAGATTTCACCTTGAAAACAAGTATTAATGCTCTTACCACTCTCATTTCTGTATGTTAGCGTATGTATGCATTTCTTTAATAGTGTTTTCTCAATCTATATTCATACCACAAAGCTATGAAGTTTATTTATTCCTTCCTGAGATATGTATGTGGATCAAACCTGTCAAGAGTGATGCATAAGTCTAATGGGGTCAAGTTGAGTAAGTAAAGTAGCCGCAGTCTAGTTTTCTCAGTGTGATTGCTTTTTGTTTTCATTCTTCCGATTTATTATCAACTCGGTGTATCACCATAGGAATAGTTCAGTATAGTTTCATTTTGTATGAATTTCTTCTCCCTTTACCTCACAAAGATCAATAGTTTAGGTGATACCCAAAGGAAGTCGGCCTTCTCCAGAGGTTCACTCCAATCTCAGGTGACCCACAGCCCTAGAGTGATCCAATGTTTCACTAGAAAGCTCAGTTTTCCAACTTTGCATAGGGTGCATTTCTAGGTGACAACAGTTTTTGGCATGCCCAGTGGGATAGTTTACTAGATTGAATTGTTGGTTTAGTATGCAACCAGTGAATTTTTGGCTTTATAGAAGTCCTTTGGCATACTTGGTGACTCCATAAAGAGGAAAGAGCTCCAGAAATCAATGCCTTCTTTAGTTTATGAGAAAAGTTCATACGAGAGGCAGCTCAGGTCCCTTCGAATATTTGCAACTATCACCACCAAGAAGAAAATGAAGAGCAAAAGAAAAAAGAGGAGCAACAGTTATCTATTCTAGAAGAACTCAATCAACTCCTCCATCTGTGAGATCACAAATTGTTATCTCATCCTTAGCTTCATCTAGAGTACCAACAAATCCACCACAACCACCTCCAATGGCTACTCTAAGGAATCAACCCTTCGTTACTTTTAATGGAGGGAGCCCCTTGAATTTAGCACAGTACAATGACATCCCAATGGTAGCCCTGAGGAGTCTGCCAACTTTCACGGGAGAAGACCAGACTACCCCAATTGAACATATGAGAGATGTGGCTTCATTATGTGGAGTCCATCACATAACTCAAGAGGATGTTGCAGTAAGATTGCTTCCTGCTTCACTAAAGGGGAGAGATGTGCAGTGGTATAGGAGCCTACCTGTCAGTTCAATTGCTACATGGGATGAGTTTGGAGACAAGTTACATAAGCAATTTCAAGAAAGGTCTGACAACTTATCTCTATTGGAACAATTGACTACAATCAAGAGGTTTCCACTAGAGCAGATGAATGACTTCAACTTTAGATTTCAAAGAACTTGGGATAGAATCCCTGCAACAATGAGGCCACCTCCAGAATACACATTTTTATACTTTTTGAGGTCTCTGAATAGTGATATAGCTATCATGATACAGTCAATGGGAGAAGTGTCTTTATCAGATGCCTTTGAAATAGCCATCGGAGCTGAAAACAGCTTAATACAAGCTGGTAATCTTGCTCCCATGCCACTAATGCCAATATTCCTAGAAATTCATGCAAACATTCCTTTGCAAATACCTCCTTTCACACCTTACCGGCTGTACCAACGCTACCAACTGCTATTCCAGCCATTGATAGACAAGAGAGTGTTGCTTCAGGCTCATCACAAGAGTTACAAGAGATCAAAAGTCTTTTACAGACTTTTGGTAACAAGTTGGTGAACTTGGAAAAACAATAGACCTATTCTAAGCCTTATCAATAGTAGAATCAGGACTCAAGTCATCCTTTTCAAGGCCAACAATAGCAATTCCAATGGAATAAACAGTAGTATCAGGGCAATTATAAGGGCCCAAGACAAAATGTGAACACAAGGCCTTTTCAGGCCTATGCTCCAGCCCCTGTTAGTGCGACCAAGGAGTTGGTTCCTACCCAAAACAACTTAGCAGCAGACTATGAGTGGTGTTACCCTTGTAACCAACCTCATAATTAGGCTACTTGCTCAAATGGACTAATCAATCAGGCCCTTATAGTGCAAAATGCTTCAAGTTCATAGTAGAGTTCATGCAATGACGCATCTTCACAACATCATGACCAATTCAAGAATGATGCCACCCTACTTAATTGGCAAGGTCAAGAGTTCTGTGGATTGAATGAAGATAGTTCTCTAGTTGCAGCTAACACCAGGGAAAAGAAGAGAGCTTTTGAGCTTAATCAAGTGGCTGACAAAGGAAAGGAAGCGACCGCATAACCATCTACATCTCGAGTAGTTCCTATTTGGCAAAGAAATCAACAACTCCCAGATAAGGAGCAGTCACACCCGCAAGCTGATCATACTGGCATAAAGGTACTATCTAAAGTAAATCGAACTATGCCATTTAATATCCTTGATAGTATGAAGAAATTGAATGTTACAATGTCTATGTGGGACTCACTAGCCATCCCAGGTCAAAAGGATATGTTACAATCAGCCTTGTCAGGTTTGAAGATGTCTGATCAATCTGAGTCCCCAATAGGTCAAGATAGAGTTGTGTTAACCAGTAGTCCTTAGGGAAATGATCAACAGCCTTGCATAGGGACTGAAAAACAAGTTAAACCACCTCCTTTCTATGTGTCAGTTATTATTGGTGATAAATTAGTCCATAACCGTATGGTAGATAGTGGAGCTAGCAGCTCCGTCATGCCAAAACAGATTGGTGACAAACTTGGACTAAAATACTAGCCTCTAGAGAAGGGAGTGATCCAATTGGATGGTACTTCAGTTAATACTTTGGGTATTATCATGGATTTAAATCTCACTCTCCATGCTTGTCCAAATTTTTTAGTTCTTCAAGACATATGCGTCATAGACCTCCCACCTTTCTTTTCCTTGTGTTTATCTAGAGACTTTACAGCCAAGACAGGTGGTTCTGTATCAACTGATTGGTCACATATGTTATTTAGAACAAGATATGGAACCAAGGTTACCATTAAATTTGAGAGATTGGCTAAAGATCACATTGAGCCATACAACCCAAGTCCCTTTAATGCCGTTCCTACTATTGTAGACACAAATTATGTCATTCTTTCTGACAATGAACTAGCTGCTGCTCAAGAACTCCAATCAGAAGTTGTTCTTGATGTACTACTACATGAATAGGCAGTTGAGAATGTATTGGACAGTCCTAAGGACCTAATTCAAGATTTTGGTATGGGCAATTATGTCATTCTTGAGCCTAACATAGAGATTCCAAACTTGGAGAAAGATGTAGATCAATTGTTGCAACCACTAAATGGACTTTGGGAGATGTATTTTGATGGTTCAAGAAGCAAAAATCGTGCTGGAGGAGGTGCAATGCTGGTATCTCCACAAGGTGATAAGTACTATGCTACTTTTCGTTTTGCTTTTGCATGCTCCAACAACACTGTTGAATATGAGGGCCTAGTTCAAGGTCTCAAGTGGGCAAGAAAGAGAGGAATAACCCACTTGAAAGTGCATGGAGATAGCGAATTAGTTGTTAATCAAGTAAGGGGCCTGAATGTGGCTAAAAATGACACACTGAAGTCTTATAGAAATAGAGTGTGGAACATGCTTGAGGATTTTGATGCCTTCAACTTAGTGTCTATTCCAAGGAATCAGAACAAACATGCTAATAAACTTGTAGCCATTGGAGCATAGTTCGATATTCCAAGCAACATTAGAAAAGAGAAAGTGTAGCAATATGTGAAGGTCGTGGTCAGGCCATCAATTCCTGACAACATTCCCTGGCAAGTCTTTGACAGTGATGAACAGATCCTTTCTTTCCTGCTCGAAGAAGATTAGTTCTCCATGGTGAATCAAGCAAAACTCAAGTAGCAGTATGGTGATCAGGTCATACAGCTAAAGACAAATAAATTACCCAAAGGCCTTGTTACGTTAGAGTCAATTTTTAGTACTGATGATTAGCTTAAAGAGGGTAAAGCTGGCTTGCAGATCAAACAAGAACATTATGAAGAGCTGGAGATTTTCAAAGGTAAGCTCCTTAAGATAGGGAAAATTTGTTCACTTGAAGATAAACAAGCTTTTGTTGCTTTATGTCAAGAATGTTATGATGTCTTTGCTTGGGAATATTCAGATTTGAAAGGGTTGATCCCCACATTGCTCAGCACACAATTGAGTTAGAGTCGGATGCTAAACTAGTAAGGCAGAAACAAAGGCCCTTGAATCCTAAACTTGAGCCCCTAATGATTAAGGAGCTGACTAAACTAGTTGAGGGGGGTATTGTCTTCCCTATCAAGCACACTTCATGGGTTTCTAATCTTGTATTGGTTAGAAAGAAAAGTGGTGAGATAAGGCTCTGTGTAGACTTTAGGGATCTTAATCTATCCTCTCTAAAAGACCACTACCCACTGCCCTCCATGGAACAAATCTTACAAGAAGTTGCTGGCTCTGAAATATTTTCCTTATTGGATGGATTTTCGGGCTATAATCAAGTACTGGTTAAAGAGGAAGACCATTTTAAGACCGCTTTCACAACTAAGTGGGGCACCATGGCATACAAAAGGATGCCTTTTGGTTTGTCCAATGTTGGTGCCACATTTTAGAGGGCCATGGACATGGCATTTCAAAGTTTGATCAACAAGATTATACTGATTTACTTAGATGATATTAATTTATATTCCAAGAATGCCGATGAACATGTGTCACATCTTAGGAAATTTTTTGAAAAATGCAGAGAGTTTGGTATCTCTCTCAATCCAAAGAAGAGTATCTTTGCTGTCCATGAAGGGAAACTATTAGGACACATAGTGTCAAAGAAGGGAATCACTATTGACCCTGAAAGAGTCAGAGCCATACTTGAGTCACCATTGCCTAATCACAAGAAGGGTTTACAGAGCTTTCTGGGATAGATCAACTTTCTGAGAAGGTTCATCCCAGATGTGGCGAACCTGCTACAACCTCTAACAACCATGTTAAAGAAGAATGCAGTCTTCAGTTGGACAAAGGAGGCAAAGCACAGTTTTGGAGAAATTAAGGAGGCATTAGCATCTACTCCGACATTGGTAAACCCGGACTTCTCTAAAGACTTCTTTTTATATGCTTTTGGTAGTAGTGGTTCAATCTTTGCAATGCTAGTTCAGAAGAATAGTGACAATTTGGAACAACCCATAGCCTTCTTTAGCCAAATACTTGCTAATTACGAAGAAAGGTATACATTTGTTGAGAATCACATTCTCTCTGTGATTAGAAGTCTGAAGAAGGTTAAACCTTTGCTTTCAAACAATAAGGTTCATATTCTAGTTGCACACTCAAGTGTGAAGGAATTTCTGTTGAATAAGGATCTAAATGAAAAAAGAGCAAGGTGGATCACTAAGGTCATGGAGTATGATGTAGATATTAAGATCACCAAGCTAGTTAGAGGTAAAGGTCTTTGTGAATAGCTTGCTTCAAGGTCGAGTAGTGAAAGTGAACTAGAAAAGGATGTTGTGCTTGCCAATACAAATGAGCCTTAGAATGCTCAAGATGATGTGCCCATGGGGATAACTAATTGGGTTCAAGATATGACCCAATTTCTACAAACTAGTCAATGCCCATTAGGTCTGAATAGAGCCAAAAGAAGATACTTTAGACTACAGTCCATACCATATGTGCTGATGGGCAATGTTCTTTTTAGAAAAGATCTAAATGGTGTCCTGTTAAGATGCATTCACAGTGATCAAATTGAAAAAGTGCTTCATGAGTTTCATGATGGGGCTGCAGGAGGTCACTTTTCTCCCAGAACTAATACCTAGAAAATCATGAGAGTTGGTTACTACTGGCCCAACTTGTTCAAGGATGTGTATGCCTGGTCAAGAAAGTGCATCAAATGTGCTTTGTTTTCAGGAAAAGAGAACCTGCCTGCTATGCCCCTGCATCTAATTCATTTAGAGCAGCCCTTCATGAGATGGGGCATTGATTTTATTGGACCAATAAATCCACCTTCCAGTGCTGGTCACAAATGGGTACTTACAACCACTGACTATTTCACAAGGTGGACAAAAGTGGTTGCATTGAAAGAAGCCAAAGAATCTTCAGTTTTGAGCTTCTATGAGGATATAGTCACTAGGTTTGGAGTACTTGACTCCATCATATCTGATAATTCCCTCATATTCATGGGTCTAAGGGTAACTGACTGGGTTGTTAAGCATGGCATTCATTTGAGCACATCTTCAAATTATTACCCCTAAGGTAATGGCCTAGCTGAGAGCACAAATAAGAACCTCATCAGAATTATTAAAAGAACCATAGAAGATAATCAAAGGACCTGGCACGTCAATTTAAAGAATGCACTTTGGGCAGACAGAGTGACCCCTAAGAGGTCTGTTGGTAACTCGCCATATATGTTGGTCTATGGCAAAGAGGCAAGATTGCCACTATCTGTGGAGCTTTCGGCTCTAGACATTGTTCACCAGCTGGAGATGTTTGAGGGACATGACCCAATGTCTGTAAGGTATGCAGAGCTCATGGAGCTTGAAGAATCAAGGGACAAAGCAATGAAAGCTTTGGAGTGTCATCAGCTCCAAATGAAAAGAACATTTGACAAGAAGGTTATTGAAAAAGTTTTCAGGGTGGGAGATCTCATGCTGAAATGGGATGTTTTGAAAAGTAAGCCAAGCCATCACACCAAGTTCAATAACATGTGGACAAGTCCATTCCTAATTAGGGATTGTAAGAAGCACAATGCTTATCAGCTGGCTATGATAGAAGGGGATTTGCTTCCTATCCCAATCAATGGGATACACCTTAAACCCTGCTTTCAAGCCTAATAAGTGCCTTTCTTGTACATATCTAGTTAGGTTTTATGTTTTCAATAAGTGCTTTGCACTATGGTTCATTTGTTTGTTGTTTTGCTCCATTCCCTGAATGTTGTTTTAACACAGTATTTCTCTCTCTCGCTTTCCCTTGTTTCATTTTTTGGGCAACCTGTTATGGCCTGGGGATCTCATGAGGTCGATGCCATGTGTAAGACTGATATTTTGTTTTTTGTTTTTTAGCCTTCTAACGACTCCATGCCCAATGGACAAGGCTAGTCATTGGTTCTCATGTTTTCCAGGAAAACATCCCACAAAGGTCGCTAGAATTGTTGCCTAAATTTTCACCCTCAGGCTCAATCAGGCAAGGCATCTATGTTGCAGGTGTTCATAAGGGCCAAATGGGTTTTCTCCATTGAGGATTATTTCATGCATCTTGTTGGGGCTGTAAAATCTGATGTTTTACATATTTTTTCATTCACATTTTCCAAATAAGTGCCCTCTTGAACACTTTCTGCACATATTTTACTATGTTGCATCATATATTTCCTTGGGTCTTGCATTTTCTATTTTCTAGTTCCTATCGACGTAGGTCTGTGACTATTTCCCCAACTCATGTTACATTTTCTGCTTGCATGAGTCTGTGTTACCTATCAGAAAGACTTATCCGATGTCACGACAATCACAAGTCTTCTGCATTCTTCATTCTGCAGGACGCTTCTAGTGTTTTGGCGATCATGGAGGCTTCTATCGGCATATGTCTTAGTTGTCGGGGTTGCATGTTACCGATCTCAACATCTCTCCCCGACTATGTATATGGTGGTTCTTTTGGCATGAGTTGCGACATCAGTATATGGTCATAGTGAGTTCTCTTGGTCTTACCGATAGTGTACAAAATGGTTTTCTTTCAGCATGAGTTCACTTTTGTCTCATCGAACGATGGTGCAAGGATGTGCTCATCTATGTAGGTTGGGGCGATCGTCGTAAGGTCTCAGTGAGTGACCTTCGGTCTCGCCGATGGAAAATAATGAAGGACCCTTGTCTGCGTAACAATTACCTTGTCTCAGTGACTCAGAATGCATTGAGAGCTTTTGGTGTAGCAAACACAGTCTATGTGAGGTCTCCTTGACAGATGGAAGCTATAGTGACACACTTGGGACAGGTAGACTCATCGGTGGGAGATACATTATGTCTCAGTGACCCGAGGGTGGTTGAGGTCTTTCTGAATAACAGGGTGCATTCCATATGATGTCTTGCCGATAGTGGAACGTCATAGCAATGGAAAACAGATGGACTCATCGGCAAGACAAAGCATCTGTCATGGCAACTCAGAATGCATTAAAGCTTTCGGTATAACTCTGCAGTCTATGTGAGGTCTCTCCAAAATGAGCGGCCTTCGGTATAACATTTGGAGTTCGGGAGGACCTCTTCCTGACCGGAGAGAGTCTCAATGAAGGAAAAGAAGAGCTCGGATAGAATGAGGGTGGGGTCGGTAGGATGTCTTGTCGACCAAGCAAGCTCTCTCCAAACTCAAAGTGAACTTTCGACAAAGAAGGGAGACTTCCATATAGAGTCTCGGTGAATGGAGTATGTCTCGGTGACAAAAGTAGATATCGATATGATAGAAGATGCTCGGTATGAAGTCTGGCCAATAGGCCAAGGTATCGGCGAAAGAAGACCATCAAAAAAATGACAAGCCTCGCTAAGATGTCTTCCCAACTCGATAGTGTCTTGCCAAAGGAGCTCGAGCCCGGAGGAGAAAGGAAAGCTCAGGGTAAATGAAATGAGCTCGCCATAAGCTCTCACTGATAGCTCCATGTTACACCGATAGCTTCAAGAGGGCATAATCGCATTAGTGAGACACTTTCAGTGTCTCGCCGAGATACGATTATGATCAAAGGAGTTTTGACCGACCAAAGAGGCTACATGGAATTTACTCAACCAATCAGAGAGATCTGAAGGTAAATCGTGATAGTCTAAAGAACATCAACATGATAACAAGTGATGTGTATCTGTTAAAAGCTCAGGGCATTCAAGATGCAACCAAATTAGCTAAATAGGACACGATGGATCAATGAATGCAATAGTTGCAAAATATCAGAAGGCTTCTATGAGGGTAGCTCTTCACTGACACACACAGTGGGGACATGCAGGCTTCAACATTTAATTCAATAAAAGATCTGAGGATAGACCTTTCTCACCCCGATATTTTTTGTAAGCCCTAAGAGGGTCGACACAGTCTGTATATAAGGCATTTTTTGCCTTTCTGTAGATAGTTCGAGTAATGCATCTAGAAGAGTTAGTGATTTTTAGCTATCCTTCCGCAACTGATGTATATTTTGTAACTCAAATCAGAATCTGGAATGCAGCGCAGAGTTCACCTTGAAAACAAGTATTAATGCTCTTACCACTTTCATTTCTGTATGTTAGCTTATGTATGCATTTCTTTAACAGTGTTTTCTCAATCTATATTCATACCACAAAGCTGCGAAGTTTGTTTCTTCCTTCTTGTGATATGTATGTGGATCAAACCTATCAAAAGTGATGCATAAGTCTAATGGGGCCAAGTTGAGTAAGTAAAGTAGCTGCAATCTAGTTTTCTCAGTGTGGTTGCTTTCTATTTTCATTCTTCTGATTTCTTATCAACTCAATGTATCACCATAGGAATAGTTTAGTATAGTTTCATTTTGTATGCATTTCTTCTCCCTTTACCTCACAAAGATCAATAGTTTAGGTGATACCCAAAGGAAGCAGGCCTTCTCCGGAGGTTCACTCCAATCTCAGGTGACCCACAACCCTGGAGTGATCCAGTGTTTCACTAGAAAGCTCAGTTTTCCAACTTTGCATAGGGTGCATTTCTAGGTGACAACAGTTACCAATGTATACACCTATCAGAGTAACTAGAATATATATATATATATATATATATATATATATATATATATATATATATATATATATATATCCTATCAATAATAAATGTTATATAATTGCAATGTTGAGACACATTTCCCCAATAAGATGGTCCAGGAATAAGAAAAAATAGAAAATTCTATGTATTTATTGATCATACTCTATGATGAGGAAAATATCCATGAAAGTCCCACTAAATATGAAATACAAATTGATCTAAAATACAAATGGAATGGATTTACCATTTCCCCATAATAAGCAACTCCTCCATGAATTGGGGAAAATAATTTTTCCTTGTAAATAATGAATGATATGAACATATGCTTCAAGAATAATAAGTCGCTAAATACAATGTTCAATTATATTTTATCTAAAACAAGTGGTAAATAAAAAATATAGTACTTGGAAGTGAAACAAGAATAAGACAAAGGGAGTACTAAAATAACTACTATCTTATTCTCATTATTCTTAGAACTCCATTCCATTTGATCAATATTTTTATCTTATTAGTATACTAATTTTTAGAAAATGATCTTTACATATTCAAGGCCTCCCAAAAATCCTAGAAAAGTAAGAGGTACATACCATAGATATCTATTAGAGTTGACCTAGAAAAGTATGGAATCCTTAACCACATATTTAGAACTTATCCTCCCACCATTACACATAGAAATAAATTACTTAAAACTTTTCTTAATATTTTTTCAATTATATTGGTGGTTCCTTTAGCAATAAATACAAAAACATTTGTAAAGAATATAATTTTTCTCTCACCTAATTTTTGATTAAGCGTAATCATTTTGATTTTTCTTTAATAAAAAATTACAAATTTCCCTAACAAAAAAAAATTAGTTGCCATTTTTAGGTTTTTGCAATCACTAATATTCACATTTTGAAATCTAAAAAGATAAAAACCATTAAGAAGTTGGTTAGTTTTATCCTCTAGCCAATGCATTAATATAAGCACCAAAATAAGAAATATAGTATTAAACTAATAGTCATTTCAATAAGACCCTTCAACTTGTGTTGAGAGAAAATTAGATAGCATAAGACCAACAAATATATAGGTGTATGATTTCCCCATCCTAACCATCTTATATACAAATGAATATCAAATAAGAAAGTAGCAATATTTTCCAAATCCATGAGCCAAAACATGGAGCCCATTTTGTGAGCTCAAATTACTCATCCCAATTCCAATGGCCCCTCATGATGAGTGAACCTACTAGGAATAGTATGTAACTTTTTATGTCATACTATCCACCCATCAAACATATAACTCTATTTTGAACTATTCAATCCTATTACAAGATGCTCTTACCCACCATTCTTATGGATCATAAATTAGTAAGCCCTTTTTATGTACTCTTACATGTCATGGATTCTCTTATACATCTTACAAGGTCGAAGATACTCTTGTAATTCTTAAATGATTTATATGCTCTTGCACACATCATAATAAAATATCTAATTGATATAATGTTCCATTAAAAGAATCTTAAAATTCCTTCTAAATGAACATACATTTTCCATATCACCCCATATTTACAACATAAATTACAATAATACATGAATACAATATTTTACTAATAGAAAGCCTAATACATCAAGCATTCTTTCAATACTATTGTTTTCCAAACCATATTATAGGAATAAAATTATCACAAAAAAATATCTATGCCGAGAGGCGTATTACAATGGCATCCAAACAAGAAAAATTCAATGGAAGGAAAAACTCTTGAGCTTGAATTTGATGTTCAAATGACATGCAAATAGCATAACTACATTCTTGTATGTAGACGTCTTTTCAAGCAGATTTGAAAATGGTTTTAAATGGATTTGCTATATTTTTTTTACATAGATAATGTGAAAACCCCTCCACCTACAAAAATCTCAATACAAATTTAAAGAAAGAATAAAATATTCTTATCCACTCTAAAATACTTGTTTTTTATATCATAATCAATTATAATGATTTCATTTTTATTATTATTAATACTGAAATTTAATATTCATAATTATAATTAATTTAATCATAGTAATTAAATGTTTATAATTGCAATAAAAAACATAGTGTCATGTAATAAGTTTCCAAGCTTTTCAATTTTATTAAAAAAATAAATTAAAATTGAGAGTGGCGTAATTTTCTTTTCTAGATTTTAAAATCAATTTAATTAGAAAAAAAAAACTAAATATTTAGTTTCATCTAATATTTTCCATTTTATTAAAAAAGAAAATTTAAATTGACAGTAATCTTGCTTTTTTCAGATTTTAAAATCAATTTAATTAAAAAAAATTAAAACTAAATACTTAATAATTTTTTAAGTTTTTAGGGTGCAATTTATTAGTAACACAAATATATTTTTTATAACTATAAGAAATTTGATGTATTTATTTGTAAAATTTATTTGTTTATTTTTCAATAGTGTATTTATTTTTTATTTTTTATTTTTCAATCATTTTTTATTTTTTGAATACAAATTTAAAGAAAGTAAAATATTCTTATCCACTCTAAAATACTTGTGTTTTATATCACAATCAATTTTATAATTTCATTTTTATTATTATTAATACTAAAATTTAATATTCATAATTATAATTAATTTAATTATAGTAATTAAATGTTTATAATTGCAATAAAATACTTAGTGTCATGTAATAAATTTTCAAGTTTTTCAATTTGATTAAGAAAATAAATTAAAATTGATGGGGTATTTTTTTTTTAAGATTTTAAAATTAATTTAATAAAAAAACTAAAACTAAAATACTTAGTGTCATCTAATATTTTCAATTTTATTAGAAAAATTAAAACTAAATACTTAATAAACTTTTAAGTTATTAGTGAAATTTATTAGTAACACAAATATATTTTTTATAATTATAAGAAATTCAATGTATTTATTTGTAGAAAAAAAAAATATTTTTCAAAAGTGTATTTATTTATTTTTTTAATTTTCAATAGTTTTTATTTTTTTTCTTTGTTTTTAAATCAGTTTTAAAGTTATTTTATTCACATGTTCTTATCTTTCAATTCATGAAGACCTCTATTAAAAGAGGCTTTGTCTTTCAATTTCACACAGTGAATTGTAGATTTCCCATTGGAGAAAGAAGTACAAGTATGTATTGTTGTTCGATTACAAGAAAATGTTGATTTCCATTCAAGTTTAGCATTTGTTGTCCTCTCCGATATTGTCCAAAATTAGCTGATCTGTTTTCATAGTTTGTGTTTCAGGTTTTTCTATCAAGGTAGGCACAAAGGGATTCAGAGGGTGAATTATAGATTGTTGAATCAAGAGAGAACTGCAGGTATGTCTCGCTGCTATGGATGTTAGATTGCATGAAAATGTTGATTCCCATTCAAGTTTAGCATTTGATGTCCTCTCCAATATTGTCCAAAATCACCACACCTACATCGATCTGGTTGTTTCATATTCTATTTTTTGAATTCATAGTGTTTTTATTTTCAGAAAAATAGGCATTTGAATATTCTTATCAATCTACTATGAAGGTGATCGATATAAATGTTTCATGCATCTCCTTCAAATTTGAAATCTCCAATTTGATACTCAAATAGATCTTGAAACATTGGATGCTCATTAATGTAGTTTGATGTAGTTGAACAATCAGTGAATAGCTCCTTCCTCCATGTTCTTACACCAACTCTAGCAAGAAATGTATCTCCCTCTTCAAATCTATGGTCACCCAACAACCATGTCACTAAGGTCATTAAGTATTCATCTAAACAAACGTGGGCACACACATACTACCACCAGAATTTCCATATGTAAATACCTTTACTGTATTTTGCTCCTTTGTAAAGTACCCTATACCAATATGGTTCCTTAGGATCTTCCAAAGCTCCATCACAAGTGCATGGAGTAGTGTTTATGTCTAGTTCTTTTGTGTGATAAGTGATAATTGAGTGAGAATTAAAACCTAAGAGTATGCCATATGATTAATTGGCTTTAGGGATTGAGACAAACCTTGATAATGATCCACACTAATATTGTATGCAAATAATCCTACACCATGTTCATCAAAGTACAAATACCTGTTAGATTTTCTAATCATATTTATGAAGACCAAAAAAGCTAAATATATATAATAAATTAGTAATTCATCAGTGCAGATTATCAAGTTTAGCTAAATTTGTTCCATTTCAACTCAAATAGTTAAGGACATATTGCCTTTGAAGTACAATTTATAGGAATATATGATAGACTGGTAAAGAAGAAATTCTAGAAACATAATGGCTGAATTTAAAGCTCTATAGCCCATAAATCATCCTAAATTCAAAAATATAAAGAATTAAATTCCAGTTAGATTTTAAAATTGTTTAATGGTAAATCTCATGAAGTATTTAAATTATGAACATTTCTCTTTGGAAATTTCAATCATGTTATATCAAGCGAAAGTGTAGAGAATATTGTTGTAGGAAATTTAATTTTTCTTTATTTGTTGGGGCCGAGGTTTATAGCTAATGAAATCCTAGGGATTTTTTTTTGAATTTAAATGGGAACATTGCATTTTGAGACTGTAATTTATAAAGGTATAGTGTAGAGTGAATTCTTGCGGAAAAAAATATAAAGAATGAAATTCTGGAGTTAGATTTAAATTTTTTTTAATGGTAAATCCTGCCATTTTAAACTTATGAATACTTTCCTCAGAAATTTCCAACCCATACCACAAAGCGGAGAATATTTACCAGAGAAACTCGAATTTCTTTACCTTGCCAAAATGGGCTGTCAAGGTTTTCACCGAAACCCATGAGGACTTTTCAACGAACGCAAGTTCAATGGATTTTAGACCCGAAATTTTATGTGCCATGAGAGTGAATCTTTGAAAAATTTATTTCTTCGAGGTGTGGAGTTTGAGAAGGACAACCAAGCGGAAAAAATTAACTAAACGTATTGCATTTAGAGACCATGCAATTGGAAAACAGGATTTTGACGCTGGAGTTTTGTTGAACATGCATGATGTGGTGTGGTCCAAAACTAGCATCGAATTTAAACCCCGCCAACAACTTGTAGTTAACTCCTGAAAGACAACCTCTTTACTTTTAGCCTTTTCTGAATTCAGACCAAATTATAACTTAAAACAATACATAAGATTTACAATTTAAAATGAAGTTTAAAACTAAATGAACTTACTTTTGTTGTTACCTGATTTGTTTAAATCATCAACACTTTTATCATATGTAAACCAACCCTACTTCGGTTTCGACACAAAGACTTAATTACCATCCGAACCTGCCAACAAAAAAAAAAAAAACCTTCTTCTTCCCCCGATTACATTTCCTCATTGGGCCACCTTAATGCTGAGCTACGCATGGCGTAAAATTCAGCCATAAGGGATTTCATCTCCTCTCAGCCCTCATTTAGTAGCTACAGAATAACTCTAAATGGCCTTTTATAATAAATTTCTGCTTGTTTCAAATGAAAACGCACCATGCAACTCAAACCATACCAAATGCTTTTACTCTTGTGTGACATCAACCTAGTCCCTTTAGGAAGTATTGATTTTTTTGTAAAATATGGAGAAGGAGGTTAATTAGTAAGAAAACACGAAAAATGTATAAGATCAGAGTATCAATCTAGCAACCTTACAACAAGTTGTAGAAATATAAATCTGAATTTTTAGGGAAATTCAACAAGCTTGAGCTGACATTATTTATCATTTGACTATTGTCAACACTTGTTGAAGTATAAACATCAAAACTGCAATCAACAGTCAATTTAAATCTGTTGTCTAAAACATAAATCCTGGTTAAAAAACTATCCAAGAAGACCATATTTAAACCATTAGTTATAGAGGATGTAACCTCTCTCAAGATTGAACTACACCACAAGAAATAACATGATTGGAACAAAATCACTAACACACTGTATGCTAATTTTCACTATAAGCTTCTCCTCCACTTTGATCACCAACCACAGATCCTCATCACAAACCTTGTCCTTCATAAAAGCATTTGTAACCAAGTGCAGGTGGATGTTGTTGAGAAAAATATGCTTCAAAACATCGAGCACTCCAATTTGGTTCTTTTAGTCATTTTTAGGTGTTTTAAATTGATTTTTTCCCAATTTGATTTGCCTTCTTGGTAGGTCCTCGTCAGTATTTGTTTATGAACTAGAGCTGAAAATGGCCTTGCCAAACTTATGACTTGGAATTACAGTTGATACCCAAGGATACAAAATTTGAACATTACATGATATTACAATATAATTAAATTAATCCGAGCAAAAGATGATGTTGCAATGATATTGCATTACTCCTATAATTACATAATTGGATGACTTCGAGCAAAAGCATATAAGAAAGGTATAGTTTACTCTTAAGTATGATCATTAGGTCAAATCCCAAGGCTACTAAATTTGGCCAATACATAAAAGTGAAAATGGAAGGAAATCCTATCCTGGCTTCCAAATGGTGCTCATTTGTCCAACCTTCAAGCTTTTTCCATTTTGTCAAGACTTCCCAAAGATTGAGAGATGTTAGCAACATCTTCTTCCAATTTGTTGAATCCTTCTTCATTGTCGAAATGTTTTTAACTCCTCTAAAGTCCATTCTTTTAGGATGTTTCCCCTACCTTGTAATTATCTCTACTTGCAAAGGAAGCAAAGAACATTCCTTTTTTGCATTAGTTGATCCAATGATGAGTATAAAATTGCAAAACTAAAAAGTTAAAAACTACAAACACACACCATAGAACAACATCAAACAGAACAAAGAAAACTCAGCTTAGATACCAATCTAATCCAAAATCAAGATGGATATTCCACTCCTTGAACTATAATAATGAATATAAATAAGTGCAATCAATAAAAGGCTAATTAACTTGCTTTAGAAGTAAAACTTGCATATGGTAGTGCTAGAAATGAAGTTAACTCTTCAAGATAGCATAGGAAGCTATTATACAGTAGGAAGAGATAAAAATAATATGTATTAAAGAACAAAAAAGATTGACCTAAGGAAAACCCAACATGGGTAAAAAAATCTAGAAGAGTGGTATTAGATAGCATCAGGCCACTATCTCCAAATGTCAATTACAAGGTTTACTTCCTCATTCAGGCCTCCATAGACAATCTTGCATTGAAAATTGGTATCCAAACACCTATAAAACCATGAGGCCACTACCCTCAAATCTCCCAATTGCACTAACACTAATACCTGCTCAGACTTCCCTCAAATGCATGGCTGCAAAACCCTTCCTACAAATCACAAAAAATGTTATAGTCTCAACTTCAATTAAAAAATGAATTTCAAAGAATCTAGATGTCCATAGAACCTTCTAGTAAGGCCCACTTCTCTGTTCTTGGCCAGTTGGAGCAGTATGAAACACTATAACCGAATAATCCATTGTTTGTACCAATCTGTACAAAAGGAGTAAAAATAAATTAAAAGCTCACAACTGTAACAAAGTTACGTCTATTTTCTATCATAAATAATTAGAATTTGATATTTTACAGAGCTCAAAAGTTTAGACTCTAAAATTTGATAATGGCAATACCATTGTTAGAGGCACACGAGGTACACAAGGTAAAGGGGCCCAAAAAAAATAAATAAGTAGAGCCTAACAATTTCAATAAAAAATAATTTGGCAAACTACATCAATAATTGCATTTTGAAAATCCATAATTTTTTGAGAAAAACAAATACAGTAAATCAAACTTGAAACAAATTGTGTTGTTTAAAACTTTAGAAATAGAAGCATAAAGTTAATATCTTGATAAAATTCTTAAGACTTCACCATTTTGTCAGTTTTTGGTCATGAAATTGAAGTAATCATGTTTTAGGGAACTCCTTATGTCTTTTGTATGTCCATTTATTCAAAGACCATGGCTATTTTGACCAAAAATAACATCTTTGTGGCATATCGTATGCCAATGAAAGAGACCAAAATCATTCATAGACATTGGTGTTTGTAGTGGGGTGAAAATAAAATATTATGGCTTTGTTGCAAGTCTGCACAAGGGAAAGGGCTTAGCTTTCTCCTCTCCAAGTTGTGGTTACATGTGTGAAAAAATAAGAAAGACAAGTTCCCTGCTGTATCTCCTTTGACCAACATCTTGACATAGTTTAATTCAATTTTGTTTAGGAAGGGGTGGGGGTTAACACCCAACCTTTTGTATTTCGTTCTCCAGATCTTGAGGACTACTTAAAACCCATCAAACATCACAGAAAATCCCAAAGCACAGCTTTAAATATGTTCTTTGTTTAAAATTAGCATGCCTTTGTTCAACACAACTTTAATTAGACAAATTATGAGCATTAATGTTTCCTATTGTTTGGTTCCAAACTCTACTCTCTCAACAATACACTCAAGTCTATATTGTGTTAAATGGGATGTTCTTCATAATATTGTAAATGTTGAATCTCAACCTGGAATGTATTAATCTGCTGAGTACATGTATTAATCTATGATGAGTAGGCAAACTTCACAATCAATAGAAGTTTCCTTCATAGTTCTTGTGCCTTGTCTATGCGTCCAAATTTCTTGAGTGCACTTTTTCAAACAGTTCTTGCGCCTTCCCTATGCATCCACATTTCTTTGAGGAACTCTATCAAATAGTTCTCGCACCTTGTCTATGCGCCCACATTTCTTGGAGGCATTTTGTCAATCAGTTCATGTGTCGTGTCCTTATTTCCACATTTTGCATGTCAATTAAATTAGATTAAGAGTTTTGAAGGCTTCCTTGGGTTTACTCTTACCAGTTGCATGTGCTTAAGAATTTTGAACCTTTCCAACAAATCCATTTTGTGCATATCTTGCAGATGTTGTAGCTAGTCAGACCACATTTCTTTGAGGAAATCTGTCAAACAGTTCACGTGCCCTATCTATGCTTTCACATTTTGCATACATGTCTTCCAAGGCACTTGCAACTACAACATCAGACATATTCTACATGATAACTAATACTTATCTCTACTTAATTATTTCACATATAATTATTACTATACTACTATAATAAAGGATGAAAATATAATAGATTTTATTTTAATATATATATATATATATAATTTAATTTCACATGTTATTTATAATTGAATGGAATGCATTCCTTAGATCTTAAAAGAAACAAATCATGTGATTTTATATTAGTAGACTTAGGGTTAGGTTAGAGTTTAATTAGGGCAAGTTTTATGATTATGGTTCATATGTTTTTTTTTTAGAAGGTTATAAATAAATATTAATCTCAATGGACTTTCTTATAGGTCGTGGCAAATGTTGTGGAAGAAAGTAATCAAAATGATCTACAAACTACAATATCAAAAGAATCTTTTGTCATGTACTTTTTATTATTTTAATGTTTGTTTTCTCTTATAGAAATGGTTAAATTTTTTAAAATTATGCAAACTTTATTCTCTTCCATTTTGTGGGCACGCTCTAAATCTATTGAATAATATCTTTCCTATATTATGATGAGTTAGGCATGAATCCTACCAACAATCCATATGATCATCCAATTGTTGGAAAAAATGAACCTCCTACAAGAACCATTCCTATTGCACCACTAAATCCGTACCAAAATAGATGGTCAAAAATTTACTTAATGTTTACTCTCTTAAATGCAATTCCCTCAGAATTTGGAAAATATATATTTTCTCCTATTTAATACTAATGTCAAAGCAAACAATGATTTTCCTATAGGTGAGGAAGATGTCACATAATGTGCATACATCATGGGTGTCTAGTTGGTTGTCCAACTATCACTACTATCTTCCATTCAATGTCCTCCTTCGTATAGAGGAGTTGAGTGTCCATTATTGGTTGAGAGAGAAGATGGTCAACATAATTAACAATAATGGACCAAAAGCCAGTCAATTTTTTTTTGATAATTATGCTATGTACTTTAACTTTCTCTACGAATCAAAGCTGAAAATGAACTTAGATGTAAAATTTAACAATCTTTAGATTGAAATTGTAGATTTTTGTGACTGGTCGGTTCATCTATACCATGAGGTTCAAGATCTTTACCTTGCAGGATGCATTTGGAAGGTCACTATTAAGCCAATAGTGACCATTAAAAAACACACTCTATGTAATGAACTCAGTATGAAATTCACGAGATTTCTAAAGGGATGATCATAGATTAGTTATCACATGGGACCACTTGAGGAATGGTTGCTTGCTACTTTAAAGTTCAACTACTCCATCATATTCACAGTGCATCAGGTCATGCCATCATTCAGGTTGTTATATTCACACTATGGGATACCTACATTGAATGCTGTTAAGTCCAATGTGACAATTAAAGTTCGAACTATTATTCATGATAGTGATAATGGATAGTGCACAAATGGTTAACTAATTGAAAGAATTTTTGAAATATTATTTGACAAATGTTTGCAAAATATTTATACTTTTATCTATGACTAAATTCAATTTTGAAAATATTTTTTTAATATTGTTTAAAAGTTATTATCAGTGTATAAATGTTTAACTAAGTCAAACTATTTTTTGTTTAACAACTTCAGAGTATTTGTGTTCTAATTAAATGGAAATGGTTGATGTTGATGTTATGTTTTGCTATATAGAAGTTGGTATGATTTTAAGTTAATCTTTATAAAAAGTAAAATCAGATACTTACAAAGCTACCGCTAATCAAAAAATTAAGTTATAAATTTGAGGAGGAATTCCACTAAATTTTAATATCTACCCTTATATATGGGAATTGAAATAAACAATGATGCAAAATATAATGAAATCATATATATTACTTTTGAAATGAATGTAAATGAAGATGTAAGCATTTTTTAAGGTATTTATTTAATAATAATTTAAAAAGCTACTAATTATTTATTAAACATAAGCATTATTATTTATTAGAATGTGTTAAAGAAAAAAGTATGTTATTGTAACTGAATTTATAATAATTATTTTCATAATTATACAAATATTATTTAGCAATTATTACAAGTGCATTAATTTAAATTATTTTAGGTTAACAAATTGAAAGTATGTGCATTTTAATTAAATACAAATGGTTGATGTTGAAGTTATGTTTTTCTATATACAAGTTTGTATGATTTTAAGTTAATCTTTATAAAACATAAAATCAAATACTTACAAAGCTACCCTTAACAAAAATATTACATACTTCTAACAACAGTGCAATAGATGCCTCGAATATGATTACTCTCGGCGTATTTTATATATATTAATATTTAATATATATATGCTAGTTTATAAATAATGATGAACATAAATTCATCTTTTATAAATATAAATAATGGTTATTGACATGAACAAAACATCTCATCCCAATACAACCTCAAATGTTAATGAAAACCTCTTACCATAAAAACAATATTCTCACCCTCAAAACTTACTAAATTACTATATATATAATCATTAACTTTTTCATAATATCCCTGCTACTAAAGCAATACCCCTATCCTCGAAACTTGAGAAACACTATATGTGTTGATAAGTAGTATGAGAAACACTATATGTGTTGTCATTGAACTTTTTTTTTCCCTCTCTCAAAACACAATATTCTCCAACGCCTTCCAAAACCCTAAACCCTAAACCTTTCCCCACCCATATTAGGAAAGAAAAAAATGTTTTCAACGATTCCTCAAAACCCCTGCATACTAAAAATATATTTCAACTTCATCGAATATCGAAGTTGAAAGGCAGCAGGCAGTGGGGTATCTTTCAGTTTCTCACTCACTCAGCCTTCTTCCCTGCTAAGCTTGTTAATTCTCCACAACAATTTGTCTTTGGAACAGAGAATAATTTACCAGAGATCTGTTTCTTTTTAGTATTTACCGCTACTTTTTGATTGTTTGGGTGCTGTTGTAGTATCAACGGCGGAGTTCGAATGGAGAGGAAAAGAGCAAAGACTGATGATGTAAATGAGTTTGAAAATGTGGACCTTAATCTTGTAATGTCTATGGAGCGTTTGCAAGAGACTCAGGATGATTTGGACCAGGTAATTCCTTATGTTATCATAATTTGCTTCCAAATTAAAGTCCTTTGAGATAGAATCATCGATCAATTTATCAAAGCATCACATTAAAAATCTAAAATTGGAGGTTACCCATTTTAGTTATCTCCGTAAAGCAGTGCTTGCCCTCAAATGTAATGTGTAAAATTACTATAATTGAAACTTTAATGGGCTCTGTGGTTTTTTGCTTGATAAGTTTTGGGTCACTTTGAATGTGGTATGCTTTAAGCATGGACCACAGTTTAAAGACTTGTAAGTAAACATGGGTTACACTTCACTGCACCCATAATTCCAAGTTCTTAATATTTGCAAATATGGGTCTCACTCCAAGCAGGCATTATCCCAAATTCTGTTTTTTTATTTAAATATGGGTCTCACTCTATAGTAGCTATAATCCACATTCTTATGATTTGTTAAAATTTAATATGTGTCACTCCACTGCGCACCTAATTGTTACATCACAGCCTTGACCCAGGTTTTTAAGAGTTACAGGCCAGTTTATTTGGTAGGGGAATTTTCAATGTGAGCCAAACTCACCCATTTTCTTTACAGCTCAACTTATTCATTTATCTGATTTTTACGGGCTGAATATTACGGGCCGTCACCCTCAACAACTCACAAGTGTCAGTTTTTTAACTATCATCTTATTGATTTCTTAATTGGAACTGCAATGTGTCTATGTCTTTTTATACACAAATAAGGGTCAATATCCATCCCAAGCCTCTTGTGAATTTGGTACCCTCCTTTCCTTTTTCTGGTCTGCATTAAAATGTTATTCAATATTAAGATCGAATTTTAGGGAGAATGTAATAAATATGTTAGTGGAGGGATCTTGCAGGAAAATTGATCATAGTTTAAGTAATATTAAGAATGAAATTAGAATCATCTAGTAAATGCAATAAGAGAGATTTTGCATGCAAATCAATAAAAAATAAGCTCCTCACACTTTGTTTGGTTGTCTATATCACAGATTCAAAACTTGCCTGAAACTCACCAAAATTGCGAGTACTTGCAAGTTTCTGTATATGATGAATAACTTACTTGTGGGCAAGTTCTGGCAAGTTGGCCTGCAATTTGCAGTGAGGTTATTGTGGCAACTAACCTTGAGTACTTGCTGAGTTTCTGGCTGAATTTCTTATGGCTACAAGGCTAGGATTTCTGTAGCCTAGGATTTCTGATCTTTCTCTGACTTTTCTTTTTGGAAAATTTCCTGCTGCTCTGCTTGCATCCTTGGTCTACTTGTGCCTCAAGTTACTGATCCTGGTACTGGTTCAAGTTTGTGTTCTGGCTTGTGGATTTGGTCAAAAAAAATTGGGCTTGGGCTCATTTTGGGTTTGTCCTTACAAATACATATAAAAACTATAATATATATGTATTTACAGCTTAAAAACAAAAAATACATATTTTTTTGTATTTTTAATAGACAGAAATATTTATGAACCTTATACAACATTAATAAAATTAATAATTTAATACATAATATAATAATAAATTATAAACAAAATTTGTATTAATAAATAAATACTTAAATAAAGTTTATATTTTGGCATCGTAATCTCCACTCATCAGCCATGGTAATTAAACTACATAAATAAATAAATAACCAAAGAAAGTTTATATTTTGCCATGGTCTTATGTGCTACCAAAACTATTGCCACAGTATATATTGTCATCGTAATCACATGCAGGGACTCCACTGACATTTCTCAAGGCACACCTCAATGGAGTATAACTTACAAGGAGTCTATGTCCATTGGTGCTGGAAAAATGAATATATCCGCATGATCGGGAGGGCAAAGGTGGCAAAAATGAAGCAGACAGCAAGAAATTGTGCCCAGCAGTTTCTCATTTAGGGTTATGGATATGTTTTTATGCATCCAAAAACAATTAAAGTAAGCAAAAAACTATATTATGTTGGGTGTGTTGAAGAATCTGTGAAATTTTGCAGGGTTCAATGTTGGCCCCCCCGGTTTGTCCAGGATGAATCCACAGGCTGAAACACCATTCCTGTATGCACCCCACCTGCACCAGATCAGGATCTGACCCTGGAGTGGATCATACCCAGATCCAGAAAGCAGCAGGGATGGACTGGTAACATAGTTTGTGTGTGCTCGTGATCCTGCTCTGCCTGTGCATTGCCCTTCTTTTGTCTACTCAGTCAGTCCTAGCAATGTTTTCACAGTCAGCTCTCCTCTTTTTTGATTATATTTAATCAAAAGATGACCTTTCAACAAGGACAGTCAGCCCTCCTTTTTTCTAAATTATTTTTTATCAAAAAACAACCTTTCAACAGGGAGTGTTTGCCCTGCGCAACTACTTATTACAGCAATTTGAATTTTGACAGTGATATTAATTCCCAGCAAACCTTTAGAATTTTTGACTACTGTTGCAATATTGTACTCCTTTATTATTCATATGCAATGGAAAACACCTTTCCAATCTTGTACAGTTTCATTTCATATGTTTTGTTACTGTATTGCATGAACTTTTGTTTTTATACTGAATTTAAACATTTTTTAGTTTGCTGGGTTTTTCTGAGCTTTTACCGAGTTTTTGCTGAGTCACCAAGTCCAAGTTATTAGGTCTGCCAAGATCTACTGAGTTATGAGTTTTAAAACTATGGTCTATACATTGTTCAAATTTTATAGTCCTAGGTTTTGACCTCATAATCAATCTTGGGAGCAAATTGAGCCTTTCAAATTCACAAGACCAGGGCTTATATCCATAAACACAAATATAAGTTAATAGATTAATATGTGTATATTGGAGCATGTGTATAAATGCCACTTAAGGTCAAAGTGGTTATGGGACCAATCATCATGTGTATTCTTGCCTAGAAGATTGTCTTATGTCTGTTTAGTTGTAGAATAAAATCCTTAAGATTTGTTTGATTGTATATGATTATATGTTGTTCAAATTTTATAGCCCTAGATTTTGATCTCATAACCCGTTTTGTCAGCAAATTGAGTCTTGCAAATCTACTAATACATTGGGTACATACGTAACACAACTAATATGTGTACATGTACACATATGTGTATTGGCACACATGTATAGATTCATGGTATAACATATACCCATTCGTACATATTACATATGCATGGTTATGCATGGTAAGTAGACAGACATGTGCCTTTTGCACTGCTTACAGAAGTCAAAAATTAGGTGTTGTGTGTGTGTTTGTGGGATTTTTTTTTTTTCTGTCATTGATACTAGTATTTTGATATGATTGTCACTTTATGCACATGCATGTTTGCAGTAGACAGATTTTTGTGCTGCATTCTCATGTGTGGAAAATTGAGGTTATGAAAATTGATATTAAGGAAATTTCTTATAGAACACTTTAAAGGATTGTTTTTTTCTTTTTTGTTATCCCATGTTTCAACATATGTTAGTAGTTTCCATTCTATGTGCCAAATATTCTTATTTGAATCTCAAGAATCGGGAGGTTGAAGGGGATAAATTGGAAGGAGGTTGATGGGGAGAGGGAGCTCTAAAGATACAAGTTGGGGATTGTGTCGTCTGATCCTTTCACTGGTCAAAGGCTCAGATTGATCCTACACTTGCCTTCAAGCTAGATGTTGTGATTTGTGAAAGACATCCAGATATGTTTATTAATTCACTAGAGCAAGGTTATGGGAATAGAGGAGGTTTGAAAGTCTGCCTTTCTCCTCTTTATGCCTTTTATCTTTACGCCCTTTCTGTCCACCTGCCCCTCATCCCCTCCTGTTTCTGTGCCCTAGGAAAGAGGAATTGAGGGTTTCCTCATTCATTGTTCGATGTTCCTTGTCACCATATGTCAATCTAGCCGTAAGCGCATGCACCTGTTCAGATGTAAATTTGTAACCATAGTTGGCATTCACCAAAGCAGGTCACTTTCAAGCAAGCATAATTGTGTCTTAAAGTCAAATTTTACCATTTTTTTTGTTGGACATGTTCAAATATGTATGTTGTGTATCTTTTTTCAATACATGGCTACTGTGGTTCCTATAATCAGAAAGGTGAATTGCTTTGCAAAATTTAATAACAGTATAATATATTTTGCATTGAGTCAGATAATACATATGCTGTATGTAGCTAAACCATGCACATAAAAGATTGTAACGCCATATTTGAACAATGAAAGAGATACATATATTCTCTATAGTGATTGTCCACTGCACATTTTTCTAGAATACAGTATGATTAAAATGGATGACCATGGTTCTATCGAGTGTATCTGCTGCACAGCAGGGTGACATGGACAAACTTAATGAATTTCAATGAATGGTTCTCTTCTTTTGAGCCTCACCTATATCAGTAATATGAATGGCCAGGCAAGACAATAATTTGCTGAATTGTGCATGTATAGTTTTGAAGACTTGTCTGTTAGTCCTGTCTTATTCGCACTTCATTTGTTTCTACATACTTTGAAGTTTGAACCTTGCTTATGGGTTTTAGATATGATTTATTCAAATGTTTCCAGAAATAGCAATTGCTCATTGCTGGTTGCCTTCACAGAAAAATATGATATATCTAATTCTGTTTCAGACCAGGACTTTTTTTGTATGCCATATGGTGGTTTCATTTTCACAGCTGTACAAGGCTCAGAGGAAATAACAATAATATTGGCTTGAACAGTTTCTGTGAGCAAAGCTGCTTTGTAATGCATACACATGCAAACATAAAATGGGAGGAGAAGTGGCTACAGGTTTGACAGTCCAAGCGTAAGGCTTACATTTGACTACAAATTGTCAACAGATACACCATATGCATCTTTGATATCCTGTTTATGTATCCTGAATGGGCAATGCTTGTTTTTTTATGTATTCCTTGCACTGTTTTTTCAATGCACGTTTATGTGGTTTTTATACTTATAAGATTGATCTGAATGGACTTAAATTTATTTGTTAATTGTTATTATTTCTATGCTTGGGCTTTTCCTGTTTTCATGCTGCACAAATCCTTAATGTCCATTACTGGAAGTTTGATATATCGGAAACCAAGGTTTTGTGCTCTCTGGAATGTTTTTTTTTTTGGACTAAAGTGCTAACATGGTTAGTTGCATGTCAAGTCATGATAGACATTAGATATTTAGACCAAATACAATTTGAATTAGTAATATTAACATCCAACACTTGATATAGTCACCTCATTTCAACACCATTTCAAACTTTAGAAGTTATTGCTTCGTTGCATCTTATAAGTTGTTTGGAGTCTGTTTCTTTTGGTTGAATGATTTCAATTTTCAATTTGGGCTTGGTCATATTCTTAGTCGATTAGATGAGGCATATCATTTACAATAGGTAATATGCTTGTGGATTAAGTTGCTTATGCAAGCAAAATTGGGGATTTTTTTGACTATGTGGTCCTAATTTTCTAACCTCTAAAGGCTTTAATCACTTCATCTGCAAGACCTAAAAATTGTCCTTGCCTGTTAGAAGGGACAGGTAAAGTTGTAGGCAAATGCTGTTTAAAAGATCATGGTCACGTTGGACGCAATCTTGTCGTATGATGCCACCAAGCCAACAAGGGGATTTGTTTCTATTTACCTTATATTTTGTTTAAATTTTGTGTATGCTGGATTTCCACCTCATGATCAAGCTTGGGAGTAGACCAAACCATACCAATCCATCTACCTGTACACAAAGTATAAATATGGCTGTACAAACATCTTATTTTTTACTCTTGTGTTTATATGACTGGCTGTGTATTTCCATCATTTCCTGACTGGATTTAATTTCTGATTGATGCACTGAATACAGACCTGTTTAATTCATTTTTTCAAATACTGTTTCTTCTAGTTCTTTATGCATTTCAGCTATGGCCCAAGTATCTCTGCTAGGTACGTATGCTTTAAAAAACTCTTCTTATTCAACCTTAAACAAGTAATTGGGTTTCAACATGCATTATTTTAAACTGTTGGTATGTTTTGTGATCTTTGTAGGCAAATGAAGCAGCAAATGACAAGGTGCTAGAGATTGAACAGGTTTACATGGAAAAAAGAAGACCTATATACCAAAGGCGCAATGAAGTGATACAAAAGATTCCAGAATTTTGGCTTACAGCAGTATGTTTCTTGGAATCATCTGTATTTATCTAGTTAAAAAAAAATACCATATAATATACGTGCCTTGAACTTACCAAGTGCATAGTTTTTTATATAGAAAAGGTACTTTGGTAACCCTAAAAATATGTCAATCATATGTGATTTAGAATTACTTAACTATAAGTCTACACGTTAAAAAATGAAGAAGCATGTAGATGCATAATTCATGTAAATTATATTTATGAAATCGAGCAAGCATATGCCAATGAATACACTGTATGACACCATGTCTTCAAAATCTCTGATAACCCTCAATAGTTGGGTAAGGTTTCTGAATTGATGGAAAATTGCTAAATATATGTTCGCTATTTTGTTTGTGTAACTGAAAAATCTTATTTTTTTTCTTTGTATTTTCTCCTTTTCCCTGCTGTTATGAATTTGTTTGTCTGTACTCATTTTTGTTTGCTGCTTCCTTTACAATCTGAGCCCTCCCTTTCTCTGTGCGATTCCAGATGGGCACTTTGTGATAAATCTCAGCTAACCTACCATTCTTATGCAAGCAAAGAAATCATGTAGAGAGACTTATTAATGTTTTTCATTGTACGGATGCCATAAATTATTCCTTAAACTTTACATAGAAATTGAGTGATGTTTTACAGGAAAAAGTTGCTGTTAGGCAATATATAGAAATCAATTTCCACGAGAAGCAAATGCAAAGAGAGATGATAAAGACAAATAGTTTTTCAAGTTTACACCCTCATACAAAGTTTAAAATAGGACAAACCCTTGATGAAACCCACTTCCTGGGTGCCCGTGATCAAACATCTGCTCAGATACCTAATGGATTTTGCAACATCAAAAAGTGAAAATGTGATTTCAATATCTGTATATTGGTTATCAAGCATGAATGTTTGACTGTTGTGTATCAAAGGTTGATGGGGAGAACTGGTGTGTTGATTCACTGTTTCTTTTTTGCAGTTCTTGAGTCATCCACATTTACACGACCTTCTGACAGAGGAAGATCAAAAGGCATGTATTCTTGTACATACATAACTTAAAACATTTACTTTTAAGTTTTATTTAATGTACAGTTAAGTTCAAAGTAGTCATTGAATTGATATTTATATAGCAGTGCCTTTACCTCTTGGCAAGCTGATTTCTGTGACCTCCTCTCCTGGGGTAGCTTTTTTATCTAGTTGTGTTCCTTTATCTAGAAATGTGTAGCCAGTTCTAGGATGCATGTTTCTTGTGAATGGTTTGTGCAGATGGAGTACAAAGTATAATTTTTCACTATATTTCCCATTTGCTTGTACAGTGTTCCACAAGGGATCTTGAAATATGAACATAAATGTGTATATTTTGCTAGTGCCATCTAATCTCGCTAACTCCTCCCTTCATAGTTGGATGGGTGGGATGCTCGGAATTTAGGACCAAAATGAAAGCATGCTCGCTTCCGGAAATCAATTTATTTGAACAGAACTCCCTCCTTGATCTCCCTCCCTGGGCGGCTAACTCCATTAGTTAAGGTACAGGCTCTGAAGCTGAGATAGGAAGTTAGGGCTTTCTTGGGCCTCCTGAGTTCCTATAGTTGTCTACGCTCCTCCAACCTAAAGCGAAAGGTCTGTCCCAACGGTGAATGGGAGGGTGGGGTTGGTACCAAAGCATTGATTTATCCCATGCACCACTTATCTATGGTCTGTCTGACTGAGTTCTCAACATCTTGTTATATTTATTTTATTCATATAGCCTTTTCCTATATGATATGCGCCTATGGATAAATACTGATTTTGTACAAACAAATTAGTTTTTTTAATGTTTGTCAGGTTATTTGAAGAGAATCTATGAATGAAAAACAAGAATCAACTCTTTAATTTGTGTTATAATTGTTCAGAAAAATATATTTATGATTTGAAAGTGCTTGTGTTTGAAATTTAAAGTTCGTATGTCAAATGGTATTTGAAGGCTGCTTATGCCAACTTGATCATTGAGGCGTGCATCCTTATTTTGCCAAGGACAAGAAGTTTCTTATAGAAAGCATTCATGTTGGCATTATGTGTTCCCATTAAGCCGAGGGTTATCATTTTGGCCAAATTATGAAATGGAGGTTTCATGGGTTATCATTTTGAACATGTTATGAAATGGAGGTTTTGATTATGCCATTGATTTTCTGTAACCGGGCTATCTCTGAACTACTGCAGGCATTCAAGTATCTTCAGTCTCTCAATGTCGAAGACTTGGGTGACATTAAGTCGGGCTATAAAATTACTTTTGTGAGTTTCAAGTTTGAGAAAGCCAAAGTGTTGGAACTACTTTTGGTCAATTTATTTTATTTTCCAGTTATTCAGAATTATGTTGGTTGTTAATTGTATTATCCTTTTTGACCCCCATAGAGGATTTTAATGTTTAAATATTTATGTTTCTTTAGCTTGTGTATAATACTTTTTTATAATCTAATACTGGTATAACATGCAGGAGTTTGGACCAAATCCGTATTTTGAAGACAATAAGTTATGTAAGGTTTTCAAGTACGGGGATGATGCTTCAACAACAGAATCTGGAAATGCCCCGCATTGGAAAGATGGAATGGTTAGTAATCCTTTATTTGATTATCAGCTGTAATGCTGGTTTCTTCCCAAATTAACTTCTTACATTTACATACCACTTTTTTAATTATTGTAAGAAATATTCAATGGCCTAGAATGTCTGCAGGATCTGACAAAACCAAAAAAAACTGAAACAAAAGAAAAGAAGAGGCCAAGGAAAACAGACAGGTATTTGTTTTCCTTTGGAAAATGTATATGTCCTCATGAGGTGAAGTTTCTGAAGTTTTCATTGACAAAAAAAAGAAAAATGTACTCTCACTCTCTTTATTACACAATACACACCCATACGTGCACATGTATAGGCATTGACATGCTCTAGTTTGTCTGTGTATGCAAAATGTTTATGCTAGTAAAATATTTTTTACATTGAATTTGACCGTATAGTTCCAAACCAAAAGGATTCTGGAGTATATGCTAGAAGTCAACGAGTAGTCAAGTGATAATGCCAGAGTTCCACAAGTTAAAGGGAATTAAATGATTGTGCTTGAAGACTGTATTTGTACTCATAACATTGTGAGATTCTAATATATTGGAAAGTGTGCTTGCAGCTTTTTCAACTGGTTCAGTGAACATGTTGAACCAGAGATGGTTGTTGGAATGATGCAAGATGAGGTATTTTTATTTTATTCCCAGCCATTGTTTGTATTTTGTATTAGACAACAAATATAAATGTAGTCAATGCTGCTATTGATTATAAATTATAATAGTAGGTAAAGAGCTGGTATGATGTATCTGTTGTATTATTCCAAAGTTTCATTGCCATCAAATCATAGAATTAACATGTTTCCTCCTGATTCCATTTTCCAAAAGTGTGATTTCTTTGCTGAAGCTTTTGGTTAAAGTAAACATCATGGTATGATAACTCAAAGTGTTAGCTTCCCATACAAAATAAAAGAAAAATCACATAAAACTTCACTGGTACAATTAAATGTGATTACTAAGGGACATGACAATGGTATGGAGTTTGTTGCAAGAATAAAACAGTACTAGGAAAAGAATGTCCGCAAAGCAGTTCTGAAATGCTTTTAGAGCGGCTGGCCTTTTCTGGCTAGCTGTACAGAAAATGATGGAGAATTATGAATATTTGTGTTTTTCAAGATGCATTTTAACAACGGAGTGGAATTGAATCACTTGGTGTTTGTTCTTGCTCATTTTATGCAGTAAGAATGACATTCTTGGTACATGACCCATGTATGTTTTATGATTTGAATTTCTATTATGAAAAGAATAACTTAATTGTTTAGGTAAGATTCCTTTTGTTTTTCAACCAGACAAGCAGTTTTGATCATGTAATTTGTCTTATGATTGCATAATTTATTTGGCATTTGCATAATTTAGATTCTAGAATAGTTTTCAAATTTTCACAGATGGTCATGTATAATTTTACTCTTTTCTGGAATCACTGTTATTCTTTTTCATTCCCAAAGGAATGCCATGGTGATTCCAGAAGAGCAGAAAAATGAACTTTAACATTCTTCATATCGAGTAAGTTCGATGCTGTAACTGATGCTTTTTTTTTTGATTCCTACAGATAGCTGATATAATCAAGGATGACCTTTGGGTTAACCCCTTGAGATATTTTAACAATGTAAGACTGCGTCTCTTTTCTTTCTGTATATGTATATTTTTTTATGAAATTTCTGTTTTTCCTTGTTTTTATCTGAAGAATAACATATTACAGGCAATTGTGTTAGGACCCTCGCCATTATGAATGCCTGAATGGTATTAATCCACAAGACATATCAGTTGACCAATTTTTGATTGATAATTTTTGCAATGCAAAACGAATACATTGAAGACATTAAAAGTCCTATTTGGATTAAAAGTCTCTCTACACCAAATGCATGGCTGTAGGGAACATGTGTTATGGGTTGACAAATTATTGTCATGTTTTGTAATTTGCTATGTATTATAATCCCTTGATATTTAATGTGGAGTGGTACCCATAGTCTTTGTATTAGCTAAGGCTAAGGATTCCTCTCGAGGATTCCCGCCATAAGATAGGAGACTGGCCTGTCAGTAGAGAAAGCATCCAAATCATTGAATTGGTTGTTTAATGAAGTAGGAGAGTTGGGTGAACACAAATAGTGAGTCATGATTGGCAAAACTAATTTTTTTAATTTGAGGAATTGCTTAGAGAAGCTAGAACCTTAAATTGGTAAAACTAATTTAAGACACTGTACCCTGAGTTTAAAACCGAGTAGTTTGCCCTGTACCTTATAGAGGTCTTTTGAAATTACAATCAAATTAAAGTGCAATGTGAAGCCAGGTTTAAAATTTCATTTAAGCACAGGCAACTTCACTGTTGGAACTAGTGATAGAGTTTCGGATTGTGTTCCTCTACCAAGAAAGGGTTGAGCCAGATGTGATTATTTATTTATGTGTTGGTGTTCCTTTCTCAGTTTTAAGGGATACAATTCCTGAGGTTTACCATGGAGCTGGAGTTTTGAATTTTAGTTTGGAAACAGTATCATTTCTTTTGTACAGATTGGTAACTTTATTTATTATATCATTATTTGGGTTTTCCCAGGAAAATGGAAGTGATTCAGATGATGATGAAGGTGATGATGATGATGATGAAGATGAAGACGATGAGGATGGTGATGAAGATGATGAGTGATTGAAATTGATTTTTTTTGTCCAGATTATGACAGATGACACATTCTTCACAAAAGTTTGTTAATTTTGAAAGTTGGCTGTTTTGACTGGTGAAGTTTCTAGAGGAAAATTTTAGTCCCAAGAAAGATATAGTTTCTTTCTTGCATATACTGATAATTTATCTTTAGGAATGTCTCACAAAATGCCCCCTTTTTGAAGGGGATTATGGGTTCTTAAGCAGCCACCTCAAGTGGAGTTTGCTTGCCATTATATGAAGTTTTTAAGATGTTTTGCAAAAACTTAGTCCCTATGTAGAATATATTTCAAATGACCTGCAAATTTGTATGTTTTATGTTTTTCAATCTTAAAATCATTTATATAGTGTTGTGTGTAGATTTGATTTTGGGACCAATTACTACATTCACGTTGTGCAATTTAGTGGGATGGATTAGGGTTCTGGAGACTTCAAATACTGTTTTAGTTGTATTTGGAGCTGATATGGCAGGAAATGTATTGGATCTCGTTTATAATAAAAGTATTTGTTTTAGAATTGGAAAAGTAAAGGAAGATTGCCCATTAATTTCCTTTTTTAGTATAAGAACCCTAAAAGGAACAGTGCTAATATGCATCACTGTAGAAACTTACTCCGAATATAGATATTGATATACGAGATCAAATCATATATCAGGTAGAACTGGACTGTCAGTAAAAGCTACATAGATATAGAGAAAATGACACCTAAGAACGAGGGCAGATGTCCATGTGAAAAGTTGGGTAGTTCTTAAACCTAAAATGTTGTCAGATAAAAGGAGGATGTTGCCATGAAGAAATTTGGATTGAAAGAAGTTGTCAGGTTTTGATATTTAGAAAAGTTTGAGTCAATGCAACAGGTACAGATGTAAAAGGAAAATAGATTAAATTTATAAATAATGAAATGTACCTAATTAAGATAATGAAATGTACAAACTGCATTTGAACAAATATTTGCACGTACAATTCTGTGATAGCCATTGGCAGAGCTAAGATCTACTCAGCTTGGCTTGTAAGATATTTTGCCTTACAAAATCTTCATCTTCTGGGAGAAAAATTCTTTGTACTCGCATAGATTTGCTTGTTGAAGTCCTTGGAGTACTGGAATGCATATGTGGCTGATCAACAGTAGCAACTATGACTCCTTTTTGGTAGTAGGTCTGAATCAACAAAACAAATAACACTAGAGGGAAAACCACCTCTAAATAAAATAATCTGGGCTAATTAAATAAATGCAATCAACTAGGAATAATTAATCTGGATGATAGAACTGGAACAGATCATAGAATTGGATAAACGCAATAATCAAATAGGATAGGTGTAATTATCTCTATGATCAATGGCATTGTTGTTGTAACCATTCATGGCCAGTGTGATGGTTAAATAATAGCATTGTTGTTGTAATCACAAAGGTTCAAACACCTATACATCCATTGTGATCGCAAGTATTGTGCACTTGTTAATTCATTGTACTTACAAGTTTGAACATTTGTGTTGATGTTCATGCCAATGACTTAGTGCTCCAAACTATTATTGGATTGGTGTACTCGTGGGCTTCGTGCCCTTGTTGGACAATTGAGCTCAGGGGTTTGTACTATTCACATTAATGATGTGTGTTATTGAGCTCGGGGGTTTGTACTATTTGCATTAATGATGTGTGTTTATGCCAAGGATGAAGTCTCCCATTTGTGACCTAAACTGCATCTTTTTGAATTAAAAATACCCATTTTGCATTGATTTGTCTTCCCAAACTATCAATTCTACCATATATTGGTCCAAACCAAAGACTAGTCAAATTGCCAATTCCAAAAGATTAGCCAAATGCAACCAGAGAGGATAATATAGAAATTAGTCTAGTGATTATGCTTTGTTAGAAAAACCTTTTCTGCTATTAGTCCAGGTATAGATGCTATTTTCAAGAATCACATCTGCCAGATTCAAATCGTTGACAAATTTCATAAAGTCCTTTGTGATTGTAATTCATGAGATGCCACCACTTTTCTCTTTTCATTTTAGGATTGCGTTGAAATTGGCCCCCAGAATGATTTTTTTAATCTTTATTAGGAAGAAGGATAATGAGTGGATTTCGTTCTAGAGCCTAACTTTATCATCACTTTTAATTGGACCATACACATTAAATAACACAAAGAAAGACCATAAGAAGAATTGTAGACCTTACACAACATCCGGTTTGAACTGAACTGAAGAAGATCAATGGAAAACTCTTAAGGGGATTCCATAGGAGACCGAGACCACTAGCTGAGCCGTAGTATCAACTCCAATACTAGCTCAACTGCAACAATGCTTGAAGAAAGTAGCAGTCTCCTTATTGCTAAGCTGGTTTCTTGTAACATTATAATGTTGACCAACAAAAGATTGAAATGATGCTTGATCATGCAACGCTTGTTAGGAGCATTTAAGCCCCTAACATTCCAAGAGACTACCTTCATTTTTCTCAAAGAAAGGGTGTTTCCCCTTTAGATCTCAACAAATATTCTTTAATGTTTGAAAGGAATTTTACCTGAGCCAATTCCTCCTTACTTTGGTTTTTTTCCCCTTGCCTCTTTTTTTTTTCAGAGCCGATATTTAGGATTAGGAGCTTGGATGCCGATTGGCTAATACAACGTGTATCAAGAATACCAATGTTGTCTACATTAGGTGCATCAAGATCATTGCCAAGATCCAAAATTGACAGATCTGCATGAGCCGAATGTGACGAGTCACAGGTGGATCATTAAACGAGATAATTTCCATATTTGTGTGATTTTTTGGGCTACATTTTGGTATATCACAAAGTGGAGTAGGGTTCTAAGTATACGCCTCCTCTTTCTTCTTTTCCACCTATCTCGTCTCAAAGTTTGTCGGCTTCTTTAGGTTGCAATTTCTCTCCAAATGATTGCAACTTTTACAGATGAAACAAAAGAATTTTGGAGTCTCAACTTCTATAGGTTGACACCAACCCCCAACTTGAGTGTTAATGAACTTCTCCGTCGAGATAACGTAGCTGTAGGCTTTTGAATTTTGGCATACAAAAATGGTTACTGATAAGAGTCTCTTCATCAATCG